>VXBR01000285.1:28400-274237 GCA_013400215.1 Cisticola juncidis | reverse complement strand
AAAAAAAAAGAAGAAAATAAACTTCTAACTACCTAGGCTGTGAACTGAACTATGGGATGTGGGATGGCATATGGGACCATGCTTGTAGGGACATCAGTAAGGAGCTGTACATGTAAGGTGTTAACTATGTGTCCTACGTCCTGGCTGGTCATTACGAGTGGAACTTGAGCAAACTAAATTTAATAGTCTTACATCAAAGTAGAAACTCCCAGAAAAGCTGTGTATTTTCACACAGGTCCTGCCTACATCGTCTTCCACCTCCCTCAAGCAGACACAGTAGAAAACAGAAACTGAGACAGAGAGAAAAATACAGATTCCTGGGAATTTATGGAAAACCTGTTGGCTTAAGGCAATTATAGGTTTGTGGACCTTGGCTTAAAGCCTTATTGATGATGTGGTGTGAAAGGAGAGAGAATGTTTCATTTATATGCCAGACTTCCTGGACAGGGTTTGAGGGTAGGACAAATGCTCTGCTTTCTCTCAAATCTGACAATTAAGTCAGCATATTCTTTAGTTATTCAGCCTTTGCTCTCCCTTCCCTTTTCTTCCTTTTTACCTTTCCATTCTAGATTTGACCAAGAGTGCCTGTGTTTTAAGGTTAAAAATATTATCAGCTTCCACGTCCTGATACTCCCCAAGGTCTATTCCTTAATGCCATGGTTTTCAGCACAGCACAAAACTTGGAACCCAGCCCTCCTATGTACATGAAACTTCTAGAAACCAAAGCAAAATGATGCCTTAGATTGCCTAAATTACCTGTGAATCAGACACAGAGAGACAAATTCATAACACTGATGATGGTAGAACTTGTGCCAATCCAGTCACTTTTGCAACACCAAACTATATTTTGACCTCAACCACTTTGTAGGGGCTGTGCAATTAATTAACAGGCTGAGAGTAACCTTATCCTGTATTGGCAAATCTAAGCAGTAAAAAAGGCTTCAAGGAGGCCCTCAAATGAAAAGTACAGTTAATACTCAACAGCTTTTTATTACAACATTTAAAATTTGTATTATCTTTTTACTGTTTATGAGGCCTTTAGGGTATTCTCTCTCACACTGTTGAAATTTATCACCTTTTTTTTTTAACTGAGCTGTTTAATGGTAAAATGAAATGTTCTGAAACAAGAAAATCATTGCCTTGTGTTATGTAGTTAAGGAAATTCAGAGAAGTAGTAATCAATCTGTAGGTATTATATTCCTAACTGATACACAAGCCTTGCCTCCATTCAGCAGGAAACTCACCTTTCCTTATTCTGGTCTTCTAGTTAATTTAAACCTGTCACTCTTTTAGAGCACAGAGAACAAAGGGAAGGCAAACTGGTGGCACATATGTCAGATCTGGCACACATGCCAGAAGAGGACATTTTATGTGACATGAAAAGTTCTGCCACATTTGGCTTAAAGGCTCATCCAAGCTTTCTGGTGCCACTCAGTGACAACTACCCCTTTGTAATAGTGGAAGTTAACACAAATATGAATAGAAATGACTGTACAACAGGATTGTTCTTTCAAACTAAGAACCATGTTCTGAGCCAATCACAGTTAACACACAGTGGGAAGGAGAAAACCAGAATTACATAGAATTTAATTCCTGATCAACCCCACTTTGTCTACCCTCAATCTGCAGTTTTTAATTCTGGTAGAGCAACAGGGTAAAATTCACATGGTCTTTTTCATCAGGTACCAAATGTTCAGTCCTCTAAGAAAGCACAGGCCCAGGTGTGTCCATATTACATTTCTCATGTGCCATGCATACAGACAGGAAAGAGCAGAGTCTCCTCTGTCCCAGTGTCTCAAACACCCAAACAATAGAGAATTCTACTGTCCTGTGGCAAAGCCTGTGGCCACTATAAAGGTAGGTGACAGATGAGCTTCAGAGCCAGAGATTTTTCTGCTACAGCAGTAGCAATAGTACATGTAAAACAGCATCAGCTAACTCTTGCTGGGATGTCTGAAGAAGGGAGCTGCTGAAAAGAAATGAAAATCATCAGTGTGCAACATTAGGTGTAATTATTAAACCTATGTACCAGCTCAAAACTTCACGGAATTAATTTTATTTTACAGTCAATTTACTGTAATAATAATTTCTGGAATGTAATATTATCATGATTTTGTTCTTTTTTAACCTTGGCAACTTTTTTATACCTTGGCAACTTTTTTAAGGGAAACTAGATTTAATTCTTGGTAGTTTATAATTTTTACAGATTGTTTACAATTTTTCTCCATCTTTTAAAATTGCAGAAAAAAATTACTTTTAAATGCTAGAATTGGACATATACATTTTTAAGGCTTTTTAATTTTTAAATTAATTTATTTATATGACCATGTAAATCAATTGCATCTGAATATCATCCAGATACAAGTACATCTATGCATAAACATAAAACCCAGAAGAAATCCTAACAAAACCAGGCAGATGACACCATGTTTTGTCCAGGTCTCTGATCTGGACCAGGACTGTGATTATGTATGGCTGGACTCTCTTCAGCTCACACACAAATGAAGACACCACCAAGGTTTACCATGCTTCCTTCAAATCCCAATATACCCCTGGCAAAAGATGCTCTAGCTTCCAAAGGAGCATTTTCTTCAACCTTTCATGTGAAAAAATAGGAGTCTTATGTAGCCTCTGACATGGCTGTAAAATCTTTTACAGACACTTAGAAATATTTGTTAGTATTTTTTCTTACTTAGCTCAGAAGCATGATGGTGTTTCAATCACAAAATTAGTCTCTGGAGCTGATATGAAATGAGATACCTCCCTTCTTTTGGTCAGAGGAAAATATCCCATGGAACCTGCACACATTTTGACCTTACCTGAACTCCAGATAAGCAATCTCAGAGTGTGCAAGTATGTGCAGTTTCCTGTTATGTGAACCTAAAAGAATCACTGAATGTTTGTTAACCAAAGTATGCAGTCACTAAGGTGATACATGAATGACATTATTTAACCAAAAGAATGCTTGTTGTGATAGATTGCCAGGTGGGGGAAATGATACCTACTTAAATCTTTTTAACAACTACAAAGTTTTGTTTAACAGCATCTTTCCTAAAATTGTCAGTGCTGGAAAAATACCTTTGCTAATATTCTTTGTATGTGCTCTATACTTCAGTGGTAATGACCTGCACGTTTGCCAGGTGACTGGCACATGGATGACTCTGCTCAAACCTGCTTTCATGAATGGTAGATGAAGGCAGAACTGTAATATTTGTTGCAGGATTAAAGTGTTCAGGATAATGGGGGTAATCACACCAAATTCCAGTGAATTTGTCAACCCAGTGAAAAGGTTAATTGGATGTTACTATAGATTTGGGGACTTTATTTAAAGGACTTTCCAAAAATAAGGGATTATTTTGTACATCTCAGCAGGGAAAGTTGCTGACATAACAGCCCTAAAACTGCCAGATGTTATCAGCCATTCATCATTGCTCAGTCAGACAGAATTAGACCCCAACATTTATATGCAACCCAGGAAAATGTCAAGATGCTTTGCAGATGAAAATAAGGTTCATCTCAGCATCCCTGAAATCACTGTAAACATAAGAATGTTCTTTTCCCTCTGAATGCTCAGATTTGAGGGAGAGGAATTTCAGGACCTGGGGGGAAAAAAAAAGTGCATGTGTGTAAACTTTTGTTATAATTAAGTATTTGCACATCAGGGACTATTAGATTATTTTGCCCCTAGTAATTAACATGCTGTATGACCCATGTTTCAAACTTTCTCAGCTTCCCATGGCTCTTGTCTCAGTACTTCTTGTAATAGGGTGCTATCACTTTACTTTGTAGAGGGAATGATCACATCCACAAGCAGCAGACAAATGAACCATCTAACAGAAAGTTCTTGTATTGTCTGAAGTGGTTGTTTCAAAGCACAACCACTGAAAACAAAAAGTGGATATGTTTCTGCATCTGATATAAAGCAGTTTATAACATGTCATGCTCAGAAGGCAACATTAATTCTTTAATCATCTTCTTGTCTTTCTTTGTTTCTTTCTTGCCCTGCTGATTTGCTCCTCTCTTTCCTTATTTCCTATAGCTCTCTGTTTCTTTGCACTGAACTCAGATTTTTGTTCCACAGGTCCGAGCAGTACAAATTTCTAGCACACAACTGTAGCTCCTACTCGTTTCAATAATAATAATTAAGTTAATCTACTTAAATGTGTTAATCAACTCCAAAAAGGTAATTCTGCCTTTATGAAAAATTATGTAAGTGGTGATATTACTGCCTTGTCAACAATTTGAGGGCCTCTGTATTTGCTCTGTTTCTGCTCTTTATGCTAGAAATAGGGATATTTTCTACCTGTATTCTATTAAAAATAAAAATACCCAAAATTGAATACCACCTATACATACTGAAATATGTATAGGTGGTACTCAAACTACTTCAGTTTGTTTGTCTGGAGGCCAAGTTCTTAGTCCAAACCAATTGTCCAAAAGTCAACAGAGAGATGGACCAGCTGCAAGGAGTTGTCCTACTGATCTAAGGTGTTTACCTTAAGAGAGGATAAATGGCTCTACAGATATATAACTCTCTGCTAACTGCAGAGGTTAGCTTACAAAGCAGTTTAGACTAGATGCCTGTTTCAGTTGATGAAGTTCAGAGAAATAACAGAATATCTCCCCGTGTATCTCTTTGTCTCCTGCCTCTCGCACCCTTGACCACGTTACTAAAACCCATCATGGCATTTTCAGGGAAAAAAAAGTTTTAGAAACAGTATTAGGTTTCTAGGCAGTGGGAAGGGGCTGCAGGCATGGCTGCAGTGAGAGGACACCAGCAGCTCCCCATGTCAGACAGAGCCAGCTCCCGCCAGCTCCAGGACAGGACACCGCTGGCCAAGGCCCAGCCCATCAGTGACAGGGGTAGTGCTTCTGTGAGAACGCATTTAAGGGGAAAGAGCTGCTGTAAAACAGCAGCTGGAGAGAGAAGTGAGAAAATGGGAGAGCAACAGCCCTGCATTCACCAAGGGCAGTGCAGAAAGAGGAGAAGGAGGTGCTCCCAGAGCTCCCAGAGTGCAGACCTTGGTGAGGCAGCTGTGCCCCTGCCGCCCATGGGGGGAGCAGAGATCTACCTGCAGACCATGGAGGATCCTGCACCAGAGCAGGTGGGTGTCCCAAAGGAGGTTGTGACCCACTGGGGAGGCTGTGCTGGAGCAGGCTCCTGGCAGGACCTGTGTCCCTGTGGAGAGAGGAGCCAAGGCTGGAGCTGGTTTGCTGGCAGGACTTGTGACCCCGTGGAGAGCCCAAGCTGGAGCAGCCTGCTCCTGAAGGACTCTTCCACTTTGGGGCAGGGACCCATGCTTCAACAGCTTGGGAAGAACTGGGATGCACCCACACTGGAGTGCATGAAGGACTATTTCCAGTGTGTGGGACCCCCTGCTGGAGCAGGGAAGAGTGTAAGGAGAGAGGAACATCAGAGACAACTGTGATGAGCTGACTGCAGCCCCCGTTCCCTGTCCCTCTGTGCTGCTGGGATGGAGAGGTAGACAAGTTGGGAGTGAAGTTGAGCCTGGAAGAAGGGAGGGGTGGGAGAAGCGGGTTTTTATGTTTATTCGTATTTCTCACTATCAATTTGTCATTAATTGTCATTAAACTGAATTATTTTCCCTGAGTCTATTTTGCCTCTGACAGTAATTTTTCTGTAATCTTCCTGTCCTTATCTCCACCAACAAGTTTTTAATCTTATTTTCTACCTCCTTCTATTGATGGGAAGGAACTGATAGAGCAGCTTGGTGGGCGCCTGGCAGCCAGCCAAGGTCAACACTCCACATTAACTCACTTGATACTTTTCCTCTGTTAGTGACCATCATAAGAGAGCCAGCATTTAAGCCAGCATTAATCTTTGGTAGTCACACACTGGTATCTGCTCTCACAGATGTATGCAGAGAATAAATATTCTTTCGGATATTCTAGTTTTTTTCTGCAAATGAGGAAAATATTTTTCCTTTGCTGATGCTACTTCTATGCTTTTAGTGAGTCATTTCTTATTTATTAGTGAAATCTAAGGAGAATTTGAAAAGTGTCCAGTAAGGTCAGTGGGTTGCATTTTTGTTGATAAGTGATTTCAGGAAACTACAATACAGTTGGAGAAGGCTGATGTTCCAAAAAAGACCTGTTATAAAAGAGCTGAACTGGCTGAACTGGATGGTTTATTTTAGATTGTGTCGCCAAACTCAGACTTTTAGCAGTAAAATTTACAATACCTCTCCTTCATTTTTTCTTGAAAAGTTTCCAAATAATTACTTCATAGACAATATTATGTTTCACTACCTCATCATTTCATGCTTGTTCTGAAATAATTGCAAAAAGCACACTTTACCATGTACATTATCTGATGATCTGCTTAATAACTGACATGCAAGTGTGGTGCCTAATGCAGAGTGAGCAGGTACTTGCCCGAACGAGATTTCTCCATGTGCTTGCTGAAGAATGGAATGTAGGTGGCTCTTTGCTTCCTTCTCTACAGGCTGCAGCCCTCTAATCCTTACATTTCAGCTCTTTACATGGATGCACACAAGACAGAGCAGGCATAATACGCTCCCCTAAGTAACTATGCAGCTAATACCACAAAATCCTGGAACTGAGAGGCTCAGTTTCTAAACACATTGCTAGAAAGATATTGAGAGGCTGAAGATTAGTCAGAAGAGTAATATAAAAATGATGAAAAGAGAGAATCAAGTTATGGTGGAATGCCAGGAGAAATTGGAATAGTTTGACTAAAGAATGACCAAGAGTAAGATATGATAAGTGACTCAAAACATCTAAATGTTGCTACTATTATAGGTAGAAGGTTAGTATAGCAGTATAGAGAATAACCAAATGTAAAAGGATGAATTTAGGTACAGAAACATGTGGGCAGCCAGCTTCAGAATTCTTGTCAATAAGTTTTGTTCAGGTTTTATGCAGTCTTCAAAAACCACGAAAAACAGAAGAACCCCCCCCAGTCTAAAAATGTATTTAGTTTCCAAATTCTCCAGTTAGTAAAATTTCCTAAAAAGAAAAACAAAATAAATCTGTAAATTGAAAAAAAAATAAAATATATCATATACCTTATACTCCACACAACTTTCATATAAGTTTATGAAGTGGTGTAGGTAAAATCTGAAAAATTAAGAGATAGCACATGAGGCAGCAGATGAACATAGCATGGAGATCTGAGATAGTACTCAGGGCAGAATCAAAGATTTGATTTTTAGAGAAGGTATAGTGTGATGAATGGTGCTTCAGAACAATTGTAGATAAATTAGGTTATCAACCCATTCAGTTTACTTCTATTGCAACCTGTCATAATCAAGGTTAGTTTGACTAGGTCCTACTATAGAGAAGGCACTTTGCCCTTCTGTTCTGTCCAGGAGTCTGACAGAGAAGAAAACCCAGGTGAGGAGGGATAAAACCTAGATTAGGTGACTGATAGTCAAGATGGACAGCGCCTGTTAAGCTGTGTGCATAGATAATATGTATATTGTTGTATTTGTCAAGACGACTAACTAAACTCTTATGGATAACAGATACATTTATTATTATTAGGACAGCATTACATATTTACTAATTCCAGACAAATTTATGAATTCATAATGATTCTTAAAAAATAATTTATCTGGGTTGAGGGAATCACACTTTAGATTTTATGTCTGGAGATTACCAGAAATCTGCCTACCCCAGGTTCCTAAGACTAATACAGAGAAGGTGAATGGCATGCTTACATTAATATCTGTTAGCAAAGAGAATGGTTTTCAACTGTGTGTTTTCAGGCCTTTCTGTTCCAAATGTCAGACAGTCTTTGTTGCCACCTTCTGGTTTTATTAAATATGGGTAGCTCCACAACAGCTGAGCCACATAGTGTAGCTGTCAAGTTGACATGTTACCAAATCTTACCAAATCTCCATGTTCATTGGGCATGTAATGCAGCAGTAGGCTTTGCTTTGTCATCCCTTGTCCCCAAGATAGAAAGTGTCCTTTTCACATAGGAAACACAGGCAACCAGAGAGAAAAAACCCAAGACCTAAAATCTTAGCAGTCAACTCAGAATATATGAAGAGTTTAAACTTTACTAAGCTCTGAAATGCATCTGCATGTCAAAAATATGTGGTTCTTGCAAACAAGAATTTACATGTATTAGAAGCAAATAATTATGCTATTTTTGCATGTCTGTATGTAAGCAAGGTTTTCTTAACACAGTTTATTTTGAAGATAGTATTTAAGCAGATAAGCTAGAAATGTTGTGTTTAATCAGATGTAACTGCCCCAGACAATGGCCTCTGCCTGTTGTATGAAGGCTCTAATCTGAGCAGCAGTACACAGCCAGAGCACTTGGAGCCCGGACTCCTCAGCCAGATGCACCTTGGGCTGTGCATCTGGAGGACTGGAAGCAGAGTGCCACTTCCTGCCCTGCTCTGTGTGGATGTGGAGCCATGCCAAATCTATCAAATGCTAACCTGTTTTCTATTGAAGACAAAGCTTAGTACAATCATGATTCAGCTCCCCAGACAGCCCAAACTTGATTCACTGAATAGGGCAGTGCTGATGATTATTACTGTTCTGCCAGCTACTAGCTAGAGTGCTTACACTATCCGGACAAGTTGCTATAAAATTCACCAGACAGGCAAAAAAGCAAGTTGTCCCTGTTGTCCACCTGGGCCTTCTCCAAATTGTGCAGCTAATACTTTCAATTCTTAGAAATTACGTGGAGTCTTCTGTGCTATAACACTGTAGCATGTTAAAAACGGTTTCATTTTTTTTTTCTCGTTTTAGAGGACTGCCTCCTATGCACAGCAAACAAATTCTCCATGTCTCAGTAAGTATGAATGAAAATAATGATTTCTTAGATGTAAGAGTGTGGGATTCAAGGAACATAGTGCAAAGTAGAGAACTATAAACAAAGGTAGATAAGAGTTTTAAAATTCTTGTACTTAGTTAGAATTTGTGTATACTCAGAGTGGAGTTTATCTCATTTACCCTAACACCCTAAAGTTAGGTATCTGGTCAAAGTAAAATATCTCTTCTTTAGTTCTTTAGGACTGAGCTAAAGATCTCCAGAGGGCAGTTTACTTCATCCTAAAATACATGTTCAGAGCACAAGGTATCCCACATGTTTATGTCAACAATAAAGTGTAAAAGACTATATAGCACTATAAAAGACTATAACCTTTGATAGACACCTAGATTTCATATGGATAGAGGAAGAGGCTATGGGATTTACACCAAAAATTACTTTTTTCATTTAAGGACTGATATTATTTTATAGATAAAGATTACTTTACTTTGGGTCCTAAAATATACAAAAGGTTTTTTTTTGTAGGAGAACGTATGTGTGCAGATCCAGAATAAAGCCATAGTCCTAAGACTCATCAGATATTTTTCATCCTCTGCTTTGGCCTTGGTGCTT
The DNA here is from genome assembly GCA_013400215.1 of Cisticola juncidis. Lineage (NCBI taxonomy): Eukaryota > Metazoa > Chordata > Aves > Passeriformes > Cisticolidae > Cisticola > Cisticola juncidis. The sequence goes on along the minus strand of VXBR01000285.1, from coordinate 264,852 downwards.
TCACAGAGCTGTGCCTTTGTCACAGACGACATGAAAAGAACCACATGAGGACATGCTGGTGAGCAAAGCAGGAAAAGAGGCAAGTTTATTTACAAAACTCAATTTTATACATTTCTTATGAGGCCTGTGAATTGGAAGATGGAATTCCACCTCTCAAACCACATTGGTCAAGCCAAGTGTCAATCAACTTTCTCCGCCCACATAAAAACATGGAAACAATGAAAGACAGTTAACAAAACATGGCCATTGTTTATAGTACAAACTGTGAGAAAGTAAAAATTCTGACTACAATATGAAGACCATTACAGAAGGCTTAGAAAAGTCTTCAAAACCAGGGCGACAGTGCCTTAGTCTCTTTGCATAGAGACTTCCATGCAAAGGTAGACATCTTCCTTTCCAATACCATGAGAATTAGATCAGATGTTTTATGTTCTGATTGCATACAGAACTTTGCATTCATAATTGAGAAATGGAAATTAATGACAGTGATTTATCCTATTACTTTCATTAGAAGCTGCGCTCAGATACAGCTCATCAGCCACACGTATGAAGAGAGGCAGTCACAGAAAAGGTAAGAACACATCCACAGGTTCACTGCCAAGAAGTATTACTATGTGGTAGTATGGGGAACTCTGCTTTTTTTACTCCAGGCCTATAGGAGGGTTGTTTTCTCCTTCCTACATTACTGATATTCCCATATTTCTATCCAACATCCCCCATCTCCCGAATGTCAGTGTGCTCCCCTGTGGCTTGTGCAGGCAGCACCTGCAATGTTGATGCTGTTGGGATGTGTTATGCTACATTTACAAGGCTATTGTCTGAAGGATTTTCATAACACCCTTGGGTGTTATCTCAACTGATTCTCACTGTGGGCAGAACATCCCTGTGTTGCTTCCAAAAAGTTTAGCTCCCACTGCACATGCCCAGTGGAGCTCACATGAGTGTGAACAGCGGATGCGTCCAGAACTTCGTGCTGACTGAAGCAGTCTGACCTGCAATGACAGGAAGGACAAGAAAATTTACTGAAATACCACCTAAATGGGGGATAAGACATTTCACTGCAGAAGTCATGTGCTGACTCCTAAAAATATCTCTTGGTTTGTAGTAGCCATTAGAATGCAGGATTAGATAGAAGAATGAAATGTTACGAAATACTACATCTGCATATGATGTGGAAGTTCCTTTTATCCTATGGCTTTCCAAAACTCAGATATTGGGAAGCTGTAGTTAATTTGATTCACTCTCTTCAGCTAAGGAGATATTTTTGTTTCAGAAAAAAATAGCACTTTGTAGCTTTCCAAAACTATCACAGAAATATGAAAAGCAAATGTGTTTGAATTGCCCGTCCTTATGTTGAGTCATGTCACGTTAAAAGTACCTCTTATGTTACAAAGAAGTCTTGAGTAACAGGCCTCCTTGTGTTTGCTTCTGCATACTTCCTCCAGAACTGTCAAACTGAGTTTCCCTTTTTTTGTACACCACAGCCTAACCCTTGAGAGGAGAGGGCTTTGAGAGCTGTCTGGGGTTTACGCTGACCTTTCTCTATTACAGCCTGCTTTTTTCTCCTAAAAACATGGGTCAGAAAACAACCCCACAGAGCCATCTTGCAGTATAATAACATTATATATGTGCTATTGTTAGATGACTGAGGTTACAAACGAGGATGCCCATACCCTCATGAGAAACAAGAGATGAAAATCCAGACAGCAGCGTCTCAGGAAATTCTTGTCTGGGAACTTAATGTCTGAACACACTGAGCTGGAAGGAATTCGTTGTGAGTGGCCATGAATGCCCATATGAGCCTCTCTACCTACAGGGAGAGTGTACAAAAAACTTACTGGTTCTGGGGTCAAGACACGAATGAGGAAAGAAAAGCAGGTCAGAAATAGGCTTGGTAGGTAGGAGATGGACGGCTCATTATTTCACTAGCCATATCTACCATTCAATGAAGTTCTTGGGACAGAAGTGAAACCCATCAAAAGTAGGTTCCAGCTGGGGAATTTCTACAGATGTAGTGATTTCATTAATACAGACAGGCTGAAAATCTGATTTGGTTGCAGAATAGGGGGCAGATAAGCCTCCATGTCAGTCTCTCAGATGCAGGGAGGTAAGTGAACATGCTTATTGTTGAAGGAAAGGAAGGGTGCATTGAGCTTTTGCAATCTTGCCACACCAGGAGTGGAATGTGGCCTAAAGACATTGAAATTATTTGAAAATAATAATATTTTTGTTTGCAAGGCATGAGGATAGATCCATTATTTGAGGATTATGAAGTCGAAGTGAAAGCTGTAAAAACATCCCTTTACTTGAAAAGAAAATTTTATCCATAACTTTGGCTCTTACTTTATAATCAAGTAATTACCCCAATTAAACTAATTGCTTATCCATCCCTCCATGATATTCCCTAAATGCATCAGTTTCTAACTCATTCAAAAGGAACAAAGCAATGCCACATGCTTTTTAGAAAAGATATATCCTTAAGGGTACAATTCTAGTGGGTTTTTCACCTTGTGAAGCCATCCCAGCAGGGTGAGTATAAAAGGCTACTCAAATGCAAATAGTCTTCTAGAAAACAAATAAAGAACCAGGTGAGCAGAGAAGTGACTTCTGGAAAAGTTTTCCAAAAAAGCAGACATGCAGAGGTGTACGACTGACATCTGCATAATGAAATGTTCAAAGCAATTTGTTATATTAGTCTGCAAATTATACCGAATTTTGAAGACTGATATGAAATGGTATTTTCCTGAGTCTTTTCCTGCTTTTGAATCCTGTGACATTCTACAAAGATGCATGCCTGAGAATATATTTTCTGGCATTCCTGAGGATCTGGAACAGAAGCGGGATGAACTGTAAGGAAAATAAGCTGTTGGTCCAAAGTCCATCTTCAGAACCACTTGCTTAATAACAACATACAAAAGAAACTGTGGAGTTATGGGAGTCACCAGTTACACATCCAATTCCCAAATGTTTCACTTTGTGGCTCCAAGGCCCTTTGATTTCTCCTGGCATGCTGTGGGAGTACTTCCAGGGGGCTGAACTCTTGGCTGAATGTGGCTGAGGAGAGATCAGACTGGGATAACAGAAATGTGATTGTTAGTATGAGATTTTCCTTACTTTTCATGAAGAAAGTTTTAGGGCTTTAAAATCTAGCCATAAAAGATAGTATCCTTTTATTCAGCCAAATGAAATGGAGATCAAAAAATCTAACAGTTAACAGAGGTAGTTAACATATTACTTCAAAATGATATTAACTCATGTAAAAAAGTTACATTTTATCCCACAGCAATGTCATTAGCTGAAGTATATTGTTTAATTTTTTTTCTGATTCTTTGAATCAGCAATAACATGAACATATCCACAATACCAAGCAGAAAGATCAAGGCAAAGTATCGTAAGCAAGCTATTTGAGACAATGGATTGTTTCAGGTTATGTATTTTCCATCTTTCCAGACCGTTTTGAATTGTCAGAGCCCTGGGGATTTGGGCTGGAGTCTGCTTAAAGTGTGGCTGTAAGATGTCACACTGGTGACGTGGTACATGTGTGACAGATATTGTTCAGTGAGGAATGGGTTCTCTCAGCTGCTGCTGTTACCATATTCTTTACCCTTCCAGGAAGCAGAAAACTCAACTTTCTCCAGTCTATCTTGCATCTTTCTGCAAATCCTCTCTTCTCTTTTCCATAATTTTTCCTTTCCATTGACGGCCCCAGTTTTCTATACTTGAGGAAGCAAATTTTGATTTTCCCTCCCCTGCTTGAAGCTTTGAGATGGCCACAGATGTGTTCAGCTAGTGAACTTTGCAGAGCTGCTGAGGTTCCCAGTGCAGGCTCAGTGATGAATGGACGATGTGCAGCTTTCAGGTTTCTGGATTCTACTCAGTCAGCTGAGAGTGTGGGCAGAACAGGCTTCTGTCTCTGCTCGGCTTTGTAGACAACCCCAAATTCTGCCTCTCTGATGGAAAGAGATACTCATATGAGAGGTAAAATGAAGACAGGAGGGAAGAAAGAAAGGGGGAAGGAGTGCAGTGAGGCCAGATGAGGAATTATGTTGGAAGAGATAAAAGAAGGAGTAAGACATAGGAGAAATCACAAGATATTTTTTCACAGATTTAAAGACAAAATCAAATTTCAAATATAATAGACATTTGAAATTTGAGTTGCATCTCAGGCAGACACTGCTGAAGAAGGAACAAGAGAATAGAAGAAAGAGGATATACAAGAAGTCTGTGAGAAAAATCTCTTGTGGAAAGAGAATTGGGAGTGTTGCTTCTCATATATCTTAGAAAAAGGGTCATATTTCACTGTAGCATGAGCAGTTTAATTTTTTTAGCCTAATTATCTAATATATTTCAGCTTTACACACCTGAATTCCTATAAGGTCAATGTAAATTTAGGTACTCAAATATCTCTGCCTCTGATCTTATGTTCTTTGTGTGCTATTTTGTTGTAATCCCAAGTTTGCAATCTGATTTAACACATCTCTAGACATTATGGCTTTGCCAAATAGATGAGAACATGCCTTGAAATCCACAACAAAATATTGATTATATTTATGGAATACTGAGGAAATAGTACCATAAGGGTGGATATTGGCAGCATTGGGTAGGGCAGCATTTCAAGAGCAATTGTTAGTTATACAAATCAAATGGGAGAAGTCACCTCCACCACAAAAACATAAACCCAACCTCAGATCCTAATCTAAAGTGCTTTCACATTTCCAAAACATAAAACATCAAGTGGAAAGGAACAACAACTGAAACAACTCTTGATTACAGAGGAACAAAGCTTTCAAAACTGGGTTTAACCAGGGATCAAAAAGGCATTGTGCTTGAATATGGTACTAGGAGAGTAACAATGAGTCATGTCAAGGCCTGTTTCAGTCTGCAAATCCCATGTTCATAAAGGAAACAAGCCTTTCCCTATTCCTGTGCATCTAATAAATCTGAGGAATGCAGGATGATGTCTTGGAAATTGTAGTCTTCTTTTGAAGGAAGCAATAACTTTTTAAAAATGGCAGATGATTTGACAGAAAAAGGTATTTAAACATACAGAAAATTGATTAGAAAAAACTGGGAAAGCTTGCAAATAATGTTCTTGTCTCCTAGCAGTTTTTGCCCAAAAATAGAAGGGATTACATGGAGGGTTGCCCCAAAATAGAATGGATTACATGAAAGGTTATGGCAATGTTTGACAGCTACAGCAGTGATGTAGAATCTCACCTATTTTCTGTCAAATAATGAACATTCTTGCCAATTTAATGTGGTGACTGAATAATTCCACTACAAACATAAGTAATCAAAGAGTAACTCACTTTGACTATAGCTCTAAAACAATTAATAGCTTGGACATATTGTGTATGTAAAGTATGATTAATTACAACAAAATTGCATATTTAATATTATGCAGTGTATATCTTAAATTAAATGTAGGCTGAAACCAAAAGAAAACTTGGCACTTTGGCAAGACATTAATGTAAATGACACATAAAGTTCTCTAAAGCATTTATTTTACAGTTTAGGTAATTTTACAATTAAACATTTGCCATGTCCATATTTATAAAATTCTTAAAAAATAAAAAAGAGATGAATTTAGATGAAAGGAAAAGCATTACATTCTGTAAGTGGCTTTTAGTAGCAATTCAATACATGTTATTAGGCTGAACTGATTTAAGGGCAGCTGCACCTTGCAGTGGTACAAACAGGTCTCACTTTAGCATTTTCAGAGAAACTGATACTGCCATACTTAATTAAACAAGGTGCTTTAGTGAAAGGCCGTGGCTTGCTACAAATCCTGAAGGCAAATGAGTACAGGGAACCCACACATGATTAAGGAGTATTGTTGCACCCAGATATTTAGTAATAACTTAAAAATCTTGGTGATAAAATAGTGACTGTACTTCTAACCCCGTGTCACATTTGGACTTAGTCACTGGATATTTTAGTGTTTTCTTTCCTCTCTGGGTCTTTTTTGACCAGATCAGTGATCTGGTCCAGTTCACTGCACAGCATCATCATCATTATTAATTTTAACAGAAAGAAGTCAACAGGGATATGTGGACAGCTTCTTACAGAAACAACATGGTTTCCATCTTCAGACTTAAAAAGGAACTAGTGTAGTCTGACATTTCCAAACTTAGCAGGGCTTTATTCTTAAGGTCTAGGATTAGAAAAGAACTGAAGAATTGGGTAGCAATGAATATGCATGTATAGAAGAGAGGAGTGTTATGTGACAGAAAAATGGCATAGACTCCAGTTTGGGATGAACTTCCTCCACAGTGCGAGCTGTCAATGCCTGTCACTGACACAAGAATTCTAGGGTAACTGAGACAGAAAAATCCTGTATCTGCTTCCAATGGTGTAGCCAAACTGTATGATCTCATCTCCAATACACTGTTTGCAAAGGCAGAACTAAATACAGTTCTGCAAAACCCTTTGTCCCCTTCTGATACAAGTATAGACAAAAGAAAGTTACATGGAGACACCTTACAACAAAACAAAGCAGTGACTTTATCTTTTGTTTCATAGATGAGCAGTTATTTATAGCACAGATACACGTAGTCGAAAACTTCTGGATCACTGAATGAAAGTCTAATAGGAAAAAAACCCTCACCTTTCTTTTATAATGTTAAAGGGCAGATTTTAAGGCTCATGCACCTGGACTGATTCCCATACCCTGGACGACCCCTGAAATATGGATTCCTGCACTCTCCTGTTAATTTTTTCTGCCCAGAATGTGTAAGATGCAGAAAAGACTGAGTTATCCCACCTTGCAGCAGTCTCTAACTGCTGCAGTGGGGAATGTGACACAGTGCTTTCCCCTGGTGATACTGGGGTCAGATTCAGCTTCCAGGACCTGATGAGGCTGCTCTCTTCCTTTGCTGTGGAAATCTTGTCCTGGGTAACACAGTGCCTAGGGCTGCAGACCAAGACTCCTCATTCCTCCTGCACATTAAAGACTCCTTTCTCCTCTAGAAGAACAGCTTCACTACTTCCAGTTCAAACTGAAAGACAACTTTGGAGCAACAATATGCTTCTCCAAGCTAGCTCACTGAAAGGCAAGCTATGAATCTCAGGAACAGCAATAGCACTTAAAATAGAGAGGAACAATCTTTTGAAGATATATTTAATCATAGAGTCTGTGAGCAAAGAAATTTTTAAAGAAGAATTCAAGAGAAAATAATACTGTGTTTGATACTGTGTCTTCAGAATCAATAAGCTTTTTCCAAGCAAAAGATTTGCTTCAGGTGAAAGTTGTTTCTCTTATGTTCTGATAAGGCTCTTGTGTGAAGTTAGGATTCCTGGTGATCACACACACCAGCTGCACTCTGTCACAGGGCTTCTCATGGAGAAAATTTCTGACATTTCACCTCTAGCCAGCCAGCTGCAGACTTATCGCTTCATGTTTGGCATGGACTGAAAAAACCCTGAAAGCTATGGTCCACACTCTGTATTTTGCTTTACTGAAAATATTCCAGGGAACAGAGAAAATGTTGAGTAGAGTCTCAAATATTAATGGAAGATTTGCATTTGCCATTAGAGCTTTAGGCAAATTTTAAAATAAATTTTTTCAATTGCAAAATATGTTTTTGTTACAGACGTTGGAGAAATCTGCTTTATATTACTGTATGAATTTGGTAGGGAAAAATAAAAGAAACACCCAGAGGTGATGGCTGTCTCTTTGTAGAACTGAGATTTCTTAAGGGCAAGAACTCCTGCAGGCTTTTCCAAATCTCTGGTATGATGATTAAAATCATTGTCTGTGACAAAGGTTATGCTGTGCAGGAGCACAGCAGGGAGAGATAATTTTATGTAATATTCTGGTTTACACTGGCAGTAAAATTTTGGATCATGATTGCACAGAGGCAGATATCAAGGGCCTTGATGCAAATTGTTCTTTACTATTAAATGGTCTATATTTTCCTGTGGTATCCTGAATTATGGGTGTTTGATCCATTCCTCTTGTGCAGATACACAAACTGATTTTGCCATATCCTGTAGGTCTGGTCTGTTTATGCCACCTTAGGTGTAGCTTTGTGAGAAGGCTTTGTTTAAATCACAAAGAGAAGAGCTGAGTTACTCTAAGGTAGATACTCTGATTTCTGTCTGAAACACAAATAAGACCACTTTAGAAACTCTTCTCTAAAAATCACCTATCTTTGGATCTCATCTTCTCTGATGGTCCTTTTCCCTGAGACATGACCTCCACTGAGATCTAGTAAAAGTCTCCATAAATAGAGGTGCAGCAAAACATTTGAAATTTCTGGAATCCAGCTCTTCAGATGGAAAAGCACACATTCATTCAAAAGAAATGGAACAGTGAGATCTGAGTGATAAACCATCAAAACCCGGTTTTCAGATACAGTCTGTGTAAATACCCTTCATCCACAGAACAAAGACAGTGTTGGGGTAGTAATACGTGCCTGAAATCCAACACTGGCAAGGTTTTTTCCTCCTTGTTTCTCCCCAGCACTGATAAGTTGGTGTGCATTCCTGTACAATCTACTTGGGAGATTCAAATTACACAGTGTTTGCTAAACCTGACACTTGGCCAAAGAAGTACTTAACAGAACTAATACAGGGACCAGTGATCAAATGACAGAGTCTTGAAAAAGTGTCATTATCTATTTAGTGAGTGACAATTTAAGCCTCAGTTTGCTGCTGATCCCTTTTGAAGAACTGAGGCTCCAAAAACATAATTCATAACTTGACCATATCCTAAGAGCCATTAATTAATTGTTCATACAGGCATGGGATTTAAAAATACTGCCTTCCTTCAAGTTAAGTGAAAAAACAATCTCCATTCCTTTGAAGCAAGGAAGTGTGTGACTAACAGAAAGATAGTGCTGATATTACATGGCAATAAGAAAAGGTCACCAGTGCAGAATCCATATCATGTGGAGGAAATTTTAAAAGAAATAAACATTTTGATGTTGAAGAAAAGATTGACTGTGGGTAGCAAACGTAGCTCTATAATACTGCCCCTTGTTTTCTCACCAAGATCAGAAAAAGAGTGAGTTTATGATCAGCCAAAATGCAAGAAGAATCTGTAATTCTGTAAACTCCAGCCATTCAGATGTTTTGTAGTCTAAAACCACATGCAACACCAGACCTAAGCCAGAGAAAGCATAGTTCAACCTTCACAGCAGGCTTCCTGCTAAGCTGCAGCAGGAACAAAACTTAAAACAAAACTGTCCAATAAGCAGTACTTTCCCTTCTGGGTTCCTCTCAAATCTAAACCAGGAGGGGTTTTTTTCATGGGTTTTTTGGTGTTGGGGTTGTTGTTTTTTTTTTTAATTTTGGGTGGATTTTTGGCAGAGGTGGGGGAAACTAGAAACGGTACACAAAATCTTCAATTGAAATCAACATACCTCTTTAGGCCCTGCAAATGCTGGTATGACAAACTTGCAGTGTGATGTGCTCCTAGTAGGTGCAGATACTCCTTTATCTCAGTTGCTGAAATTTGTCATTGCTCTGATCCTCCAGAAATGTGTAGAGCAGGCTGAGGGATTGCCTCCCTCACCTCCTGTCATCAGCACAGATTTGTAGACCCCCACCTACCTATCAAGGAGCTGTCTCCCTCTCATTCCCAAGACAGAAGGCTGTCTTGGACACAAAGCCAGATACACTTTAGTTTTTTTCTCTTTCTCTTGTGCAGCTCTTTAGGTTAGCTGCTTAAAGCATGATGTAGCCATCAGATTTATTATTTGAGTTTACAATCTTTTTCTTTCCCCTCTAGAAAGTATTTTCATTGTGCTATTTTGTGGCATTTTGAATATGGCACGTGTGAACCTCAAATAATATAACCAATGTCCTGTTTCCAGAGTGCCCCATTGCAGAGCATGGGGAAACACTATGCAAACACTTTCAGCTTTCCTAATATAGTAAAAATCTGCTTCACTGCTACAATATCTATTTTCATCAGTTCAAGGGCTACCCCTGCTCTGGATGTCAGATCAGGGGTGTCAGCTCAGGCTGCCCCTACTCCCTCAGAAGCCGGGATTTCAAAACACAGAGAGAGACTTCCCTCTGCTGGGCATGTTTACAAACTGGTGCAAAATAAATGTTTACTTTTGAAGTGGTCTCCTTCTGTGTTTGATCTTGCAAGGTCCAGATAAATAATCACAGCATTTAGCTTTGTGCATCTAAATGTAGATGTTCCCCCGTGCCTCTGGAGGCACCTGGCTTTCTCCACTGGCTGGATAAGGAATCAAGCTCACTAATATTATCTGTTGTATTTGGATGCCTCATGGAGGTAGCAAGCACCATCCTGTTGCTCCCAAGTACTTTAGCTGGAGGCCAGCATCATCAGAAATTCCAAGCTCATATAAATATCATTGAAAAACTTTACTGGTTCACATGATTATTTGCAAACATTGGGTGGACGTTGAATTTGTCTCAGAAATATAAAGCCCTGTGCTCTAGATTACTACTCTGAGGGCAATACTGGGAAACTGGGCATGATTTGTAGGACATGACACAGGTTATGGAGAAAAAGTATTACAAAATTAGATTTTGGACTATTTGCAAATCACTGTTGTAAAACTACAGCATCTCATTTATTTGGTAGGCAATTGATTCATAAATTAGGATAGGGTAATTCAACATTTAGTCAGGTGTTAGGTATGGATATTTTCTTGAATGGCATTTACTCATGTGCTGAAGAAGAACAGTTAAGGGAGTTAAAAAGTGTTTGCAAGGAAACAACTGGTTAAAGAGTGAAAGGGTTTTCAGACCACTGTGTAATTTTGGCATATTTTTTCAGTAGAACAATTTACATTGCTGAATATGTCAGAAGAGTTTGGATGATGTAGCAGTTTGGCAGCTGGGATTCACTGTATTTCTCCATGCTCAATGAAAATTTTTTTCATGTTGTCAGTTTTTATCATAAGGGTCGTATTTTCCAGACCAACTGGGGATTTTGAAATAGTATAAGGATTTACATTTTTATGAGTGCTCAAGAACTTTTATTGCTGAACATTTTGTGGAGAAGTTGAGTATGCTGCAGTAATTTATATTATGGTCCACAGGTGGAAGAAATATGCAGGCAATAGAAAGGAACCAGACTCTCCATTTTATGTTGATTATTCAACTAGTCCTATATCCCAACAACATTCTGGAATCCAGATTGATTACTTTATGATTATTGCTTCAGAAATTAAAGCATTAGCTTAGAATAGCATAGACTTCTATCATGTCTATTCATTTTGCTTTTATTGCAATATCATCTGTCAAGGAAAAAAGTTCTATTTTATTGAGTTACACCTACAGTTCAGGCTTTATTTCATTATGCTATTTCCATAAAAAACATTATCCTCACTGTTTTTAGGAAGCTGTTTGTCATTTCAATATCCCCCACAAGTTCTCACTTTCCTAAAAATAATGACAGATTTCTTTAGTCCTCAAGCCACAGTTATTTAACACAATCACATTAAAATCAGGTTTCCTCTTTATCTTATACCCTTACATGGATCTGATCCTTTTGTGCCTGTTCATTGACAACTGTGGAGTTTCCCCATCTTTGACTTTCCATAATCACAGTCAAATTGAGACAAATTTATAAATTTATCTCAATTTATAGACAATAAGTAATTTTTATTTACTCATGTACTTGTTGTATAGCAACATCAGATAGCAACAAGATGGCTAGAATTAGCAGAGTGAATAATGAGCACAGTCAGATTGGCTTGCCCAGTAGCTCTTGAATGCTCTTGACATATGATCTGTGAATATCAGAAGAGTTGGGACATATGGCACCTTAACTATCAGAGAAAAGGGTCTCCACCAAGCATGTGATTGTGTAGAGCAGCAAATTGGTTCTCACAAAATATTTTCACAGGGGAAAGAAGCTTGTGTGGTAATTTTAGCTTTAGAAGAAAAACTGCTGCAGATGAGGAATTGTTAAGTCCAAGCTGCTATTAATTTTCTCTCACCTTGTAACCAACCAATCTTTGGAATCCCCACTCCTCCAGCTAAGCTTTTTATTCCTGTCACCTCTGTAACAGGCTACCTGGATGTAAGACTACAGCACTCTATGCAACTGGAATGAAATAAAATCCACCTTCTAATGCTTGACTTGGTATTTTCAATATTCTAATACATCTTTTGACCTTTATTATCAAGAACCATTGGATTTTGCATTGATTATAAACAGTTTTCCTTCTGTTTTAAGGGTACTTTCACTCAGTTGCAGTCATCCACTTCTCAGCTTTCACTATTTTCAAGTCACAGGGAGGACATTTAATTCTGAATAGACTCTTCTCATCATGCTGGAAGTAAACACAGGAAGGCATCCTCTTTTAAATCCTCCTCTTTTTCCCAGTATCCTTGAACTTAATAGAATCTCATCATAAACATTTTAAAGATATTCTCTCTTACTGTGCTGTATTGAGACTGAGCAGCCTGTAAAAGATAAAAAGACAAAGCAAGAAGCATTAATGAAAGGTACCTCAAAGTACTGTACTTTTCATTTCAGCAGTAGTTCTGAACTGCAGCAAATACAGATCAGAAATTAGCTACCATTATACACTGCAAAACTGGCAGATTCTCTTCCTTGAAAAAAAGTAATAATCTTTCTCTGCTCTGACAAATTTCGCAAATTAGATTAGTTAAACTCCTTACCTTCAATTTCTAAACTAGTCAGAAATGTATTCATTTAGGTATAGTACAGCTTAAGTATGCAGGAGTAAATAAAAGCAATGAAAAAAATGACCTGGCATATGAAGACTTTAATACAGAAAAGATAAGGTGAAATTTTTTTTCATAAATAATTAATTAAACCAGTGCTTTAGATCTCTGTAAAAGAATTCCAAAGCTTGTAGAAGGTTTGTACCTGAGAAGTTTTTCAAATTAATTTATTAGTAACATGATTAAATTCCTGCATTTTGTTTCACTGCTTAACTCCTTCTGAGTCTGGCAGATCTTTCCTAGGAAGGTAAAGTTTTGGTTGCATTCCTTGAGTAATTTAATTACACAAGATTAGATTAGAATTTAGATGCCAGCACCCTACCTTGCAACGTGGAGAGCTTCATTAAGCAGGTTTCAGTTCCTTCACAGGTTGTCTTGTACGTCTCATGACAACATACAACACACAATCTGGTCATCTCCAAAGGTAAAAATCAGTTTCATGGTGGTAAACATGTAAAACAGGAGAACATAGATTTTAAAAATTACATCATAAATTCCATCTGAATTAAATAGGCGGAAAGGCACTCAAACAGTATGTGAAAAAATGTGTTTGAAGTGAGGTGTATATACAGCTAAAGTTGGGTTGTTGCAATGCAGATAGACAGGCTTGTTCAGATTTGTTGCTTGTTAAACAACATTAGCTCATCTCAGCTAGACTAATGTTCACTGTCTAATGAATAACAACACTAGAATATTTATAAAAATCTGTCTCTATTCAAGAAAGGAAAACATATTTTTAACATGAATAAAGATATGAAGGAAAGATTTCCAGGTAATGAGGTTCCAGATGGGAAAAAGTAGAAAAGAATTTTAGTTTAAACACCTTAAAACTCATAAAATTTTGTTTCCTGACAAAAAGCTCTGCTCTGAACTTGAAGATTGTTGACCCAGTCTACACAGGCTCAGGATAGCAAAAAGATCTGACCTAGCCCACCGTACGCAGCCAAATCCTGCCTAGCATACCTTGACATGATGAAACAATTTTGCAAACATGACAGCTGGAGAACTTTCCCCACCTTCCTGTTCAGCCTCCTCTTACTGTTGACAGCAGTGCAGGATTTGGGAGAGACTTCAGATCTCCTGCAAATCTCCTGCAAATCTGCAAATCTCCTTCAGATAGTCAGATCTCCTACAAATGCATCCACACAGACACATACCCTTCCTCATGCAAGGGCTGCTGAAGTTGGATGACCAGGTGTCTTCCCCACTTTAATACTGAGCTGTCTGCTTTGTGGTGCACTCTGGAGGTACTTTTAAGTCTCAAAATACTTTAGAGCTCTTTCAAAAGGTTGAGATTTATGAGGCTGTGTGGTGTGAAGTCATCTTATTGACTGATGTAGAAAACCACGAACATAAACCTGAAGAAAGTCCTGTGGTGTGTCACAACTGAAATTATTGGAACTCTGTCAGTATTAGCTGTGGAGATTTTGACATTTACCACTGTAGTTGGCAGACTGAACAAGCTTGTGGCTAAATGATCTCCATTATTTATGTTACTACTCAGTCAATCATTCATAGATATTTTGTTGAGCTAAAGAAACCTCCAACTCTGATATGGGAAAAGAAAAATATCTTTTTGTTTGCCTGAAAATAAATAAAATATTCTGGCAGACAGATAAGCTATTGACTGCTTTTGTTTTACACACTGAGTAACTTGTTTAATTTTTTAAAAATAACACTTGATTCAACCTGAGGATACTGACTCGCTCTCAGTAAAGTGTTTTTAAGCAGAATGCATATGGAAGTAATTCACTACCTGTAATTAAAGGTTATGTCAATTCCTAACAAACAGAATAAAATTTTAGTATTGGTTTAGTTTCCCACTTTACATGTTAGCTGTAATCTTTTGGATAAAGGTCCAAGTCTTAAATTTGCTAGGATATAACTTTCTTGTATTTCTTTAAAATACACAGGATGGAATTTTGTATGTTCATATTTTAAAAATATACACTAAAATTTCAGTTTCAGGATCTTTTCTGGTTAATGAAAACAAAAAGGCATCACAGAACAGTCAAGGCAGTATTCAAATAAAGATTGTACATGACAAGAACAACTCTGGAAACTGAATTTGCTAGGTAATTAGCACATTCTATGACACTAAAGCATATCAATAACTCTCTGCCTGTGTTATTTTTTATGTCTTGGGAAGAATATAAAAAGAAAGTGGAGATCAAATTTAATTATCACCTCTTCATGTTAGAACAGATTAGCATTTGCACATTTCCACATGGATTCTCTTTTGTAACAGAAACATTTGAGCTATGATAATATCATAGAGGTCAAAGTGCCTTAAACTAGTCCAAATGAGAATGAAATCTTATTTGTATTTCTGCTGGTTTAAGCTGTTGACAGTAATTGAATTGGTATTGAATATTCAAATTATTAAAACATGTCTACATTGGTATTAACTTGGAATTTAACGCTTCTAAAATACTACTGAGTAGTCTTTGTGGGTGAATGATGACAGCTTTTAAACAGTTTTATTTCTCCTGGGATCAGCTCTTCTGAAAAAAATATAGAATCTAAGAGCAGAATCTGAATCTGAATCTGAACAGAATCTGAATTTGCCTGCGATGGCTGAAGTGTATGTGACTTGGCATCAGGGCATGCAGAAGATGTTCAGCATCAAAGGCTGGGGGAGAGGCTTCTGCATTAATCTGTAACTGCTCTACCAGAAGAAGGTGTTGCAATGCGGGAACAAAAGTCACCTGTGTGGATTCATCTTGCTGTGTATCAGTTCATAAAAAAGCAGTATCACATGGTAATAGTGTTTGGAGAGTAATCTCTATCTTCCAGTCGTTTAATACCATTTGATTTCAGGAAATATCTTCATGTGGAGTATCAGTGTGAATTTTCAGACATGAATAAAGGCAAGCATGAATCCCTAAACCTTTGTTATCTATAGGCAGTCTCTTTCAGTATTAAAATTTTTAATCTTCTGAGGCTTCATTCTGTCTGCAGAGCCTGCTGATTGTATTTGAGGATAGGTGTTCCCCATGCAGTGGCAATTTCACAGCTTTATGGATTGAGTACCTGTGCTCCCATGACCTGTATATGTGCAATTGTGCTTTGGGCAATGATAACAGCTCTGTTTTCATTCCAATGGCATTCTCATATTAAAATTTGTGCTTGAGGTTCAGCTTTGTGTCATTTGCAGATGCAGCATCTTAGTGTGGATATAGGCTGAGGGATGATATTTTGCCATAGTAAGGCATGGGACAAAACTTGACCGATGTCTCTAACAAAACTCTCAACCTCAGAAAAAGCAGGGAGAAACAAATGCAGGATAAATTTCCCACTTGTAAAAATCCCTGTTTGAAGAAATGGGATAGTTAGTCTCTGTCAAGGCAATGTTATATTTCGCAGAGACAGCTTTAGTCCATCTGTCTGGGGGAGAGGTTTGGAAAAGAGTTGGGGCTTCATATGTGACAAAGTATAAGCTAGTTTTAAATTAAATTTAGTACTCATGTCAAACATGTAAAAGGCCTTGTGCTCTTAAATGTGCAGTTGTGACCATAGTAATGATCCCATTAAATATCTGATAGAAAAGCAATAAGAACCTCTAGACTAAACCAAAATAAATGTTACTGAGCACTGGTTCCCCTGGTTTATCTTTAATTTTTTTTCCAGCCTAGAAGTGCACAACACTGTAATCAGTCATCACACCTTGCACTGTGTTCTACCTCACCTTTTTTCGTTTCTTGTTTTAAACTGTTTTGAAGCTACAAGCTGTCTTCTGCAAAGGCAGTTGTGCCTAAATCTTGGGGAGGAAAGGCAGAGCTCCCTTGCTATTGCCATCTCTGCTGAGAACCATGTTGACTCAATATCTATGGCATTAAAAGATAAAAACACCCTTTTGAGTTTGGTTTCTGTACTTCCCCTCAGGAGTCTGAGTGGAGGTTTTTGCCTTTCCTGGAAAACAAAGAGGTTTGGGGTGCCTGGAGGGGGCCGGGCTCCTCCCTAGCGCCCTGACCTGAGCTCAGGCACGCACTGGCCTGAGATGCCGGGTCTGAGCCATCCCCATCACGGGTCGGGTCTCACTGCTGCTTTGTCTGCCTGTTCTCCGGTAACTGGTGATCCTCTCAAGGCTGGACAAGCTGGTGAAACCCTTCCTTTGTGATGGGGAGTAGACCAGCCAAGCATGCAAAATAAAATGTTGTTTAAGAGTTCCAACAGAACAGGAGAGAATAAACAAAACTTGAAATAAACTGCCAGTAAACCTTTATTCTTACCATAGGTAATACAATCAGGAAGTACCCAGGTGACAGTCAGGTCCTGTCTGGCCCACAGTGATTCTCTCACTCCAGGTCCAACAAAACATAAGCTAAGCACTAATACAGAAAATATTTATGAATTATCACATCAGAGACACAAATGAGCACAGCTGTATTGCAGCAAGCCTATGCTGTGTTATGCTGATCACAGTCCTGCTGTGACAATAGTATTTCTCACAGTATTTCATATGCAATACAGCATTCAAATTTGAGGAGATGAATCGGATTTGACTTCTAATTAATTAAGTGGTCCTAATTTAAATATTTGATGAGAAGAAAAAAATAATGAATCTCTACTCACAACTTTTTTCTAACTTCATGACTGCGGCTAAAGTGCTTAAGAAAAATGCATGTTAATAATCTTTCCCAAACTGGATTACACTTGATTAATCATAGTGATCACCAAGGACACTGCAATAAGAGTGCAAAGCACATTCTATACTACTAATACTACATATATTGCAATAACAATGGCTAAATGAGTACAATTCTGTCATTCCACGGTCACAAGGCCCTGTAAGTATGTAAGCTCATGATGGACATTAACCTTATCATTCTTCAGCAAAACATTTGCATGTGCAGTGCTCTCTAACTAAGAGGGGCAATTCTCTGATGCCTGAATGGTTCCCCAGGAGTAGTTTTGAAATTTATTCAAAGGAATGGATCCACCAGGTCTAGTGAGTGACATCCCTGCCCATGGCATGGGGACCATCTGGGAACCAGATGATCTTTAAAGCCCCTTTCAACCCAAGCCTTTTTATGATTCTATGAATTGTGTAAAACTTGATGACTGGGCATGGTTTCACTGGAACCTCTTGTAAATTTTGCAGGAGGATTTCATAATCTGCCTTTTTCTATCTGAATACTCCTTGTTTCCCATTCCCTCTACTGGGGGAGATACAGAAGGTACTAGGATGAATTTATCAGTTTAGAGCATCTACTGTGAGAAAAATTGTCATTATATAGAAACTAATAGAGAATATGAAATGAAATTACTCATACATGCTCTTTTAATTTTTTTAATTTATAACATTATGACTTTGGACTAGAATTGAAACTGTTTCATTTTTATGTATTTGCTACAAGTAATCAATGTATAATCTCTACATTTAATATTTCAGGGGTTTGGATTCAGAAACTTACAGCTTGGGATGTATTTAATTTGAGAATTAGATCAGTATGAAGAAGATTGTTTTTTTTTTTTGTGAACAGAAATTTCAAGCTTTTCAGACAAAATGACCATTTCCTCTGCACAGTCATTATCAGAACAATCCAACAGAGTGTGCTCATGTACTGTGAGAGCTGAAGCTGCTTATAGTTATAAGGTGTTTTTCCTATCCCTTGTTCTTCCTCTTTAAAAATAAATAGCTGTAAAAGCTGCATTCCCTGTCAAGATTTTCAATGACATATAACATCTCCAGAAGAAACAAGCATCATCTTACATAATTAAATGGAGGAAGAGAGGGAATTCTAGATGAGAACAGTGGGAGTAAAAGTTTTTTACAGAAAGTCAGTATTTAACAGCAATATAACAGGGCTCCACCAAGCTTTTTGTGTTAGTGGAAGTACTGAGGTGTGCCCTGGTGATTAACCCCATGGCCAGCTTGTGCACAGCACTGCTCTTTTGGAGAAGTGATCTGCTGTGAGCTGGGAGGAACTGAGAGAGGAGCCTTGGGAATGGCAGAGCTGAACTAGATTCCTCTGCTGGGGGATGCTTGCAAAAGGTTCTGCTGGATAATGTTGTGATGTTAAGATATACAAAAGCTGTTGCAGCCCAGATAATTTTTTGCCAATAAAGACTGCATTTGTGTGGGATAGATCCCCAAAGACAAGAGCTAATATTTAGCATTGGAGACAGCCCAAGAACCAGATGCAAATGCATAACCTTCTTCATAATGAATCTTCTGACCAAGGTGGAGTATTTCCCATTCTGTTTATAGAAACACTTCAAACCTTTGATACCAAAATCTGCTCTGTGAATAAAAATAATAAAATCAAAATCTGCTCAATATGGGCAGGAATAGGGCATATTTGATGTAATCCAACATACATCTGCATTCATGAGGTCTGAATATTTTGAAAAAGGCAGACATGGGCATTTGAAAGTCAGTGCTACACAGGAGGGAAGGAGGATGCTGTACTGTTACAGTCACACAATTTGGATTTTGTTTGCTACCTCAGTTGTCAATTATCAGCTGTAAAATAGCTCAGACCAGCAAACAGGTTACCACTGGATGGGGAGTTAATGTATATTTTCATAGTTTGATGCCTTAGCCCACAGCAAATTCAAGAGGCATAGAAAAATCTGAAGTGCATGAAACAGCTGAGAGAGCTGATTTTGTGAAGGGCTGCTGCACAGTTACTCCCTCAGGGAAGTAATTTATTCTGTGCCTCAAAACCCAAACTCAAATAAGAATATTGTTGTTGTTCTGAAGGTCGTCAAAAGATAAAGTTCATTACTGATTAAAATTAGCAGTCATTTCATTGCCATCATTAATATTGTAATGATACAAAGTTATGTAGATTATTGCTATCTGCATCATAGTGCCACAGCATTGCTATTTAATAAAATCACATTTGAGAGGAAGTGGATGCCTTGATCTGAAAAGGTAATCCCAGACTCTCCACAGCTGCAGCTGCATGATTCCCTGTAACACATAGACAGACACACTCTGTTCCACCTGAAGAATCTCCAAAGACCTAAATCCATATGCTCTTGCAAAACCATTCTCTCTCACCCACATACCATGTAAAAACTCAGCTTTGCCTTTCTCTTTTTTTCCACTGTCAGTCTTTCTTCCTTGCTCTAGGCTTTAGGCCATTTTAATACATTTCAGTTTTGCAAAACTGAGAATTTATACCAACTGAATATGAAACTCAAGGGTTTAGAAATGTCTTCCAGTGTAAGAACTTCAGACTTTGTAAGATCTTACTACCTGATGTGGTTAGTTTTTGAATCCATCAGCATTAAGAACATATTCCTGCTAAAAATGTTGCCACAATGCACTGATTATAATCATATGCCTTTAGACATTCCCTGTTATAAATCAGAGAAGATATGCCTGGTGCAGTACATTTGAAATATGTATCTTTTCAAATATACATCAGTATATTTGAAAAAATCCAACCAGGAAGTGAAAACTGGAAAGACTTCATCAAGCATTATTTGAAAATTCCCCATCATTCTCATTAGTTTGATGATAAGAATGTAGTGGGAAATATACATTTCTAAGTTTATTAATCTTCATTTATTTTCAGCACAGCTTCCAATTCATCTTATGTTCTTAAAATGAACAGTGATTTTATTTGTCTTGGGTTTTGCCTATTTAAGATGTTTTCAAAAAACAGGCTACTTAGAAACTGCCTGTTGCTCCCTTAGGAAAAACAGCTCAAAAAATGAAAATTCATCGCAAGAGGCCCATGACGTATGAGGATGTAGTTATTACACTGCTGAATTTCATTCGAGTTTCATTCTCTGTGATAAGGAAATTCCCATTTGGAATGAAGGTTTCATAATTGTATGGGAACTGATTTGATAGCAGAATTAACAGTTTCCTGTACCTAAGCAAACATTTAGGGATAAAAAGAAAATAAACAAATCCCATGGAGCATAAATTTCTGAGGTTCACATATTAAGCCTGTATTACTGTCAGGCTTCTCTAAAAACAGGAGCTCAGGAAATGCCACATTCATGCTGCCTGGTGTTTCATTTCCCCAGCTGTCCTTTTTCTTCTTTCCTCTTTATGACTTCTGCATTTCAGCTTGTGCAGATTCAACAAACAGGAAAAAGACTGTCTAACAGTAACACCCAGTTAGTGATAAGCTCTTTGTACATGGGAGAATCTTTACATCTATAACCAGTCAGGGAATGAGTCGGTGTGTTAGCATTATTGTCACTGGTACCAAATAATAGCTGGAACAATTCTGCTGCAACAGGTTGTATCTTAGGGATCAATTTGTAATGCAGACTGCAAACCTGTCTGATTTATGAAGCAGCTTCAGGAACAGATCCTGTCAGACCCATTAGTCTGGCCACACCATGAGAAAAAAGAAGATTATGCCCTTTAGACCCACAATGAATTATGAAACTCTCTAGCTTCTCACCAAAAACAACAATGATGTGAGGAAAGAAGAGATAATTTGCTTTCATTGGTCTCACAATTGACAGCTCATATTTAGACATCTGGGGCAATTGTTTCCAAAATTAAGAGACTCAAAATAGCACTTGTTTGTCTAAAATCAGCTAGTTCATCAATATTTAATTCAATACTGGCAGTATTTCTGATATTCTTAGTTTAAATGGTGAGAAAATTCAGTTTCACTAAAATGTTCCAAAATTATTCCTGCCAAAAAGGATTCTAGAATTCATTCTCAAGCAAATGTAAAGAAATTAATAACATGAAGCTGAAAATTATTAGAAGACATTGGAGCTGAAATGGATGGGCTTTTCAAAGACACAGGATATGGAAAAATGCAGGGGGACTTATTTTCTCACTGAAGGTCAGATAAAACTGAATAGAGCGAAGAGAAATGAGGGCTGCACAGATACTGGCAAACAGTCAGGAAGTAACTGTGTGCCTGTAATATAATTGCAAAATATATCACAAGGCAACAGTGACTCCCTGAGAGAGATGGACAGTATGAATTAGTTGTAATTATTGATTAAGAATCTCAGTCTTACTAATCAGTAAGACTTTAATCAGTTAGATTTTGAAAAACATAAAATGTACAGTCTTCTTTTATCTAATTTTACTAAAAATTATTAGATCCAATTCTGTGAGCACTGCATAAGTACTCTCAAGTAGCACAAGTTGTACAGACAATTTCTACTTAAAATTACATAAACTGAAAAGGTTTTTAATTTAAATTTCCTCTTGCAAAGGCTGGTTGCCAAAAAGCTCTTCTCGCTATTGCTCAGTCGTTGGTGGGCAATTTGTTCCAGACTCTTTCACCTTCTGTGGAAAGGATCTTTGTGCCAGCTGTTTCCCCATCTAGTTTTAAATCTTTCCAATTTCAAAGGGGGGTTAATTCTCTGAGGTACAGAAGATCTCACGTGTTCAGAATGGGTAAATACCTCAGAAGAGCACATATGTCTGACAATCTTTCCCAGTGCAGTTGCTTGTATTTTCCCCGTGACTGAATCATGCACATGTGGGTCCATATAAATAGAAGAGAGACAATGTGGAAAAATAGCCTCTTCTTTCACACTTTTTCAATATCTAGGGCTCAGAATTCATAAACACCAGAAGCTACTGCTGCTGTCCTCATTAATATCTCTGTCTGCAAAGTTAAGTATTTGAGGAAGTAGCTAGTAGCCAGTCTTGCCAGATTCCTGGACCAAACTTTCTGTCAGTGTTGGGAGATCCAGCAGGCTTACTCAGACATGTATTTATTTGAGATCATACATACAGAAATGTACACTAGTTTCACAGCATACTGAAAAACTGCCCACACCTTGTTTCTTCATGGCCAGACCTTGAAAAAAAAAAATCAACACTAGGATCTTGGATAGATGCCACCCTTTCCTCTCAGTCACAGTTATATGGCACTGCCATACGTTGGGTTTGACCCCATCTCCCACTCTCATCTGGCAAGGGCTTCTGAATGCTCACAGAAAATACAAACCCCCCCTGAGACCTGCAAACCTGCCAGTACAGCCAGCAAGTCTCTCTGAAGACCATAAGCAAAACCAGCCTGGCCAGCAGCACAGCAACAATTTCAACAGCATAAGCCTGTTTTAGCAGCAGGAAAACAATCAAGAAGTCCTGTGAGATAGCACAGCCCAGACACCCCTGGATCCCGAGTGCCCTGCCCCAGTCTGTGTTCCACGGTCCCTCTGGCCATGGAGGCTGCTTCAGTCCAGAGTAAGAGGTGACTGAGGCTCTTTGCCTCCCAAACACATGTGGATAAACCACATCAGACACCCTGAAATGCTTGTCTCTAGCCACCATAAGGATTTGACAAGAGGAATTAAAATTGCAGCAGCTCCCTTCTCTCCAGGCCCTGCAAGAACCTCCCTCCCTGCAGCAGAAGGGAACATGTGAGATAGGGATACATAGCCCAGGCTGAACTATGCCAGACAAGGAAAAATAGCAGTTCAGATTTAAGTATTTCTTAGGAGCTCTGCTCTGTGTTTGGTGGACAGGCACAATTCTTCAGCTGGTCACTAACGAGTTCTGCCCGAGCACAGCTTAAGCAGTGGTCTAAAACTGCTGTGTTGCTTTGCTCTGCCTTTTTCTGGTTCTGCAGCCCAGGTCTTGTATCTATTTTCCACCCTCCCAGGTGCTAATGGTTTCTGACCTCCGAACCAGTGTTTGCTGAGCAAATATCTGTGGTCTTGTGTTCAGGCTCAATGCCAGCCACAAATTTATAATCACATTACATCCTGCTGCTCTCTGCAAAGAAACTCTGGACACCAGCATTGCATTCAAGGCTCTCCTTTTATTTAGCAGCACAGCTCTGCCCACAGTCTCATCAATAACAACAGTAAAGACCATTTATGTGCACAGCTGGACACTCTGGAAAAACTGAGGGGTGTAAAAGCCAGCAGATGAGCACTCCAATAATTTAACACTATTAGATAACAGAGCCCACTGTTTTTTTTTCAATCCATAAAACAGCCTTTCCCAGGCTCAAACCTTATCTCTTTAAAAAATATACATTCTGCTATAACAATATTCTTTCATGAGAAAAGGAGAGCCTTTTTTTTCCTTATGTAGGTAGAGTCCTTCTTCCTGAGACTGTGAATCACTACTGACACAGGGTACAGATGAAATACAGGTGGTCAAGACTAAGGCTGGTTTACACTGTGAAGCATTTAAAAGAATATAACACAAGACAAGAGAAACCAATTAACTTATGAGAAGAATATGTTCCTACATGCATGGTATATTGGGTGAGTATTTTGGCAGTGAATATCAAAATAAATGGGGTGATTTAAAAGCAGTTATTTCAGAGAAATGGGGAAAAAAAGTAATTACAATAAAAATTCAATTAGGAACTAACCAAACAACCGACCAATGCCATTAAAAAACAATAAAACTCCACTTTGTGCAATATTGTCTTGGTATTATTCTGACATCTGAAGTTCCCACTCAGAATCAAGCTCTTTGTCATACAACAGCAGGATGCACAATGTGGTAGTCTTAAATTCAATGATTTTTGAGGCATGAGAACACAACAGTCCCTCAGAGGTCCATAGTGGGACCAGCATTTTTAATATCTTAGACAATGACATGCTTGAATCAAGTGCATCCTCAGCACATTTGCAGGTGACACCAAGCTGAGTGTTGCAGTTGACACACATGAAGGACAGGATGACATCCAGAGGCATGGACAAACTCAAGGAAGTGGCCTCATGGAAACCTCATGGGGTTCAACAAGGCCAAGTGCAAGGTGCTGCACCTGGCTTGGGGCAACCTCCAGCATCGACACAGGCTGGGAGATGACAGGGCTGAGAGCAGCCTTGAGATAGACATGAGGGTACTGGTGGATGAAAAGCTCAGTGTGAGCCAGCAGTGCTCTCTCACAGGCCAGAAGGCCAAACGTGTCCTGGGCTGCATCCAAATTTGGCCAGCAGGTTAAGGGAGTTGATTCTGCTTTGGTGTGACCTCATGTGGAATACTGCTCTGGGATACTCAGAGTAGGCAAAACATGGACTTGGTGAAGTGGGTCCAGAGGAGGGCCATTAAAATGATCAGACGAAAGATGGAACACCTCACCCATGATGAAAACCTGAGAGAGCTGGGGCTGTGCTGCTTGGGGAAGAGAAGGGTCTGGGGAGAGGTTATTGTGGACTTTCAATACTTAATGGGGACTTTTAAGGAAGATTAAAAAAAATTAGTAGGGTCTATTGCAAACTAACAGAGGTTTGATATAGACTAGATTCAATAAAGATGTTTCAAAATGAAGGTGCTGAAATAAGCACAGATTGCCCAGAGAGATGGCAGATGCCCCATTCCTGGAAACATTCCAGATCAGGCTGTATAGGGCTCTGAGCAACCTGATCTAGTTGAAGATGTCTCTGCTAATTGCAGGTGTGGTTGTAGTAGATGACCCTTCCAGCCCAAGCTCCTGTGGGGTTCAGGGTTTCTAAGGTTACACGGCAGTTTGCTTAACCTCTGTTCTCTGCAGATGGAACTTCAACAGCATTTATGTTTAACTAACAGTAATTTTAACAAAGGACAAGAACAGGTTGCATTGGGGTGTTACCAGACAGACAAATTACTCAGAAACAAATTTCTGACATGTTTTGGAAACCTTAGAGTTTTCACAGTCATGTTTGTAGGAAGAACATGTAAATATTTTATATAATGAACTGACAGTTACATATCTCTATCATGAACAAATTCTTAGTAGGTAGACAGATACAAGGACAGATAGATCACTGAGTGATGCAAGTGTGAACTGTAGTCAGCAACTGGTTTTCAGATATAATCTGTTACCATCCATTCAGCACATGAATACTGTAAAGACATTTTTCCAAATGCTTCCAGCCATGGTTGCATAAAAAATGGGGTTAAGAAAAAGTATTTTCAGACCCAGGAAATGTAATTCTGAACTTCTGTTTGAAGATGCTTGATGGCATTAGGCAACAATACCTGCTAGAAGGCAGCTGCTTGTAGGCATGCCAGCTTCATCACTGTCTAGTAACACAGGCTCTTACCTACAAGAAAACCATTCAGTCCAACGTGAGGAACTGGAAATAATGAGCTCAATTTTAATATTTTACAGCCACTTCAAACACATATAAATGAGCATGCAAGCTGCAAGGTAAAAAAGAAACAGGCCAAAATTCTGTTTTATAAATAAAATATCTCAAGTGTCAGATTGACTTTTACATTCCTGTAACTTCACTGTAGCCATGGGGCTTTTTTCAATCTTTTAAAGTAGAAATTGTCTCCATATGTGTGATAGATGATACATCCTGAAGATGGTATATGGCAGAAATAATGTATTTACTTTTGGTATCATCATAACAGCTTGCAATATTATCACTTGTTGTATACAATAATCTAACAGACAATATATACTGAATGTATAAATATTAGATTGTGTTTCATATCTTTAGAAGTTATAGATTTTCAGCATGATGTCAGAAAAGGAGTCTAGCAAGTTAAAGAGGGTGATAAAAATTTAATCTACATGTGGAACTTCTATAAAGTATGCTCTAGTAGTTTTTATACATTAGAAGGTCTTTATTTTGCTTCAATGTAGTTCAATTTTCTCTCTTGTCTTCCTGATACCATATTGCTTCTTTCTCTCTTGCTGTTTCGTAGAGTTATAACAGAGATTAAATTTACCATTTGTTTTAAAGTCAGATTTGACCTTTATACTCTAACATAATAAAAGAGACTTTTACAGTAATATGTTGTTAAACTTTGATGGCTAAGACCCTTCCCTCCAGCCTCTCACAGACTTAAATAATGAAAAATTTCCATGGTGATTTCCCCTGGAATCATATGTAATGCTTAATTTAAACCAGGAGATACTAAATATTTGCCAAGAGAGACTGGGTAACTGATTTTTTTTAAATGTGCAGTATTTTGTAAATAAAATAGTACAATTCTACTGTACTTGCTATACAAAAGTAGAATATTGCAGTTTCAAATTGAACAGGATGTGATTTTATTAAAACAAACCCCACAAAATAGAATGTAAATATCTGTAATTAGAAAAGGATCAGGAGGCCCAGCAGATCAGGCATGACTTAACATGTAATATGAACACAAATCATAGATACTTCCAAACATTTTTTTCAGTTAACACCTCGAATTTCTGTGTAATATTTCACTTTGAAGAATTCACTATTCCCCAATATAATTTTAAGCAAAAATTGGAAGAATTTTGTCCTTAATTTAATGCTTCTCTATTTTGATGTGATTTTGATCATTGGCGAAAACTGAGGCCTTATGATTCACCAGCATAAAAAAGCAGTTTCCCTGTAATCAAGGTTAATTAATGACAGTTGATTTTCTGCACAGCTTTTTTATTTTTAACATTTACAAGGTACTGGGGAGTCAGATAGTGAAGGGGAAATGAAGTACCAGGTACAGGTAGGTAGGATAAACACTAACTACAGGATAAATATTTGAAGTACAGTCATGAAAAGGAAAGGAAGTATCTTTGCACAGTGCTGGAATGAAGAGCAAAAAGAAAAATTCAGAAAATACAGTTAAAATAGTAGGGAAAAAAACCTGTTACCTCTTGAAGGATATGGGAAATAGCTGATATCTTTATACCTCATGGTTTTTAATATAATTTGATAAATAGTGATGTTAGAAAGTGTAATTTTAAGAAAATATTTGGGCTGTAAGTCACATTTTTTGGCTTTAGAGATTCTTTGTCCTTCCAGGCCTGTGAAGGATGTTCCATCTCCTTTGAAGTTAAGAGCAAATCACCTACAGAGAACAAGAATACACCCCATATCCCTAGTATTTGAAACACTCATCTGCAGAGCTGTTAGAAAAACCCTACTTCTGAAACCTTTCAGCATGATATAGACAAATTTCTCAATCTCTTTGTGTTTATGAAAAGTGACTCTCCTCATAAAAACCTCATGTTTTATTTCAATGTCCTTCTTCATGTAAACACACATGTAGCTTTCCTTTCAAAAGCTGCATTAATGTAGTTTAGCAGATTTATTCCTAGGTTTTTCAGCCTTTATGGGCAGTTTGTCAGACTTTTATCTTAAACCAGATTTCAACTACAATGTGACTGGCTTTATCAGACACATACAGTTCCATACTCCGTAAAGGTTGTTGTGGTTTCCCCACATATTTGGAGGGAAAACTGCAAAAAGAGAACTTGCTTTATGGATAGCATTGGCATAACATTGTGATAAAGCCCAGACTCTTTCTTGAATTCTGGAGTATTTTGCTTTTGTGCCAGCTGTCTTGGCAGCCACCTGGCGATGGGAGAGCAGTTGTGTTGGGGTGCAACCACCTCAGCACCATTAAACAGTGGGAGAAAGGGCAGAGTGGCATCCCCAAGGTGTGGGTGAGGACAGATGGACACACACCTCATAGCTTTCTTGCATATTATGGAAGTTTCTGAGAATAGGCACCTTTTCCCAATATTATCCTGGACCATATGGGCTCTCATCTTCTCCTCAAAAGGATAAAGTCTCAAATTTTAGCTTCTTTCATGGACTCTATGGCACTAAATTTTGCTGGTTTTCCTCTGAGTACAGAACAGGTTGGGGTAGGTTTATTTGCTTTGGTCCTCCCAGCTAAACAGAACAACAGAGAACACTGAATATTTATGTTCCTCATAAACACCAGGAGTCTGTGAAGCACACTCTTAAGTATTCTTTTGAAGAAGGAAGGAAGGAAGGAAGGTAAGAAGGAAGGTGTGGAAAGCACGGAAGGAAGGAAGGAAGGGAGGGACAAGACACAAATTTGTCTATACAGGACAGAAGGATAGTGTAATACTTTTGCTTCCACAATGAAAAAGCAAACATCAGACCTGACAGCGAGTGAATAACATGAGGAGATGGCAGGTAAGGCTTTGCCTTGCTCTAATTTATCTGGCCATGGTCCTTTAGCTGACAAAGCCCTTCTCTGATTACTACCCAGCCAGTCTCCAATCTGGCACCAGAGGAGTACAGCTGCAAAAATCTGTGAAGAGCTCATTCACTGCAAATACCACCCAGATAGGCCAAAACCAATTATGACTAGCAGTTATTAAAGCACTTTAGCATGAAAGAAGTTTTATTGGTGTAAGATTATGTAATGCATAATATATGCCCAAACATATGTCCACAGACCAGTCATGATGTATTTCAGTTTGAGCAAAAGCCTATAGTTGTTTGACTTAAGTAATAGAAGGGTTTTAAGACCTTTTATGGAAACCACAGAGAATGCCAAACAGATGGAACTGAAAGTCCTCTTTTGTTCACAGCCCATTCAGTATAAATTCTATCTGTATTGCAGCATTCACCCACTTTTTTGCTGTTATTTGAGGTGATACTGCTGAGCCGTGTATCTCATCCATTTTCTGCTCGGTGGCATAAGAAATGTGCCTCACATACTTTCCAAGAGCACTGCTATACCACCACTACAGGGCATTATTAAAAGAAGTACAACTAATAAATGTCAAAAAACAAGAAAAAAAAGTGGTTGTTAAAATGAAGACAGTTGCAATCTAGGATTAGCAAATCACTCCCAGTAGAATTTAGTAAGAGAAACAGAAAATATCTGATTACTAGTTCACCTGACTTGGAAGGGTATCAAAATTTGTTACTAGGATCCTAGGTGCTTAGGATAGCATAAAAATGCTATTCAGTACAAGGGTAACAATTAGCCTACTTCTCAGAAAATGAAGTTTCTTCTTATGGTCATAGTGTATGCCACGATTTTTTTCAAAGTCTAAAGAGTAGCCTTGTTCGAGTAGTAGGCAAAAGCTAAAATTCAGGATCTTGTGTGCAACTAACCCCTGAATTATGGTATCATAGAAATTTTGAGGTGGCCTTTGTAGTTACGCTGAGCTAATGAAAGAACACAGGCAAACACAGCTCTGCACAGGTGACAGATAAGACTCTCAAAATAGACAAAAGAGGAGCAATAATGCCCATTATCTCAGCTTTGTGGGAAATAGCAGGTCCTTTATTATTTAACAGCATTTTATTGGCTGCAGGATGAGGGGGCTGGGGGGGACCAAACAGATTTGCAGAAAAAGTATTTATATTTTCCCTCATCAGAAGAAATTTATAAATATAAATTATTTAAAACTTGATGGCATAATGAAGAGTGAGGGAATCCTCTGTGGTTTCCATAGGAATGTCACCTGACTCAACAGGGAATTTGGCACTCCATTGTCCAGTCCTCTGGAAACACAAGCAGTGGTATACAGAGTACCACCTTGGGGTGGTATCACTTCCCACAACAGTGGTTAAGGGCTTGCCTACAGATGATTTATCAGTGTGTGTATTACTGGGTCAAGGCCCAAAAAGAAACACAGCCCAGTTCCCTCTTGGGTGATGGAAACACGAGGCAGCAAAGCTTCAAATCATCTTGGAGGAGGTCAGGCACAGGTGCCTTCCCCAACAGGGGTGACATGTGGGAGAGACTGCTGGCATGGTTCACTGCTCTCCTACTTAATCAGCAGAAAAATGCAGTTTTTTGTTCCCCTTTCTCTGGCAGTCTAGCTCAGAACTGACCTAACATTTTCCATCCCCTCTCTTTTGTTTGGGAAAGGTTTGACAGGTCTTCATAGATTTTTTTTTTATTCCAATTAATGTTTATGTCCCCTGAACAATGGGCAACGAGACCCTCAGTCCAGTAATGCTGAACTACACAGATCTCTCTGTGGTTTGGAGAGAGTTATGATGTTCACTAAAGAGGCATTTGTGTTGGAAACAACAGTGAATGCTGTTTGATAGTTGTTTTTCTACCCCAATGATGAGTCAGGAAGTGCTGGTGCAGCCATTGAAACCCTGGCCTGCATTACAGGAATAGTCTCAAATGTCACCCTTTCAAGAGGGTTCAAAAGTATGTTCCACCTCACTCATGATGAGCCTTTGCTGCTGGTTCTAGGCTGAGTTTTGTGTTCCTACAGTAATTTAAACAGGAACAAGGGGCAGAGCAGCAGAAATGTCTATATTCTGAGCTCTATTCTTGTGATCAGACAGATCTTTCAATCTGTTGATTTCACAGCCTTAAGGATTATTTCAGTAGCAGTATCATCAAAAGCCTGTACAGATCTCCCCCAAAATAAATGTGACCACCTAAATGCATGGAACCAAAAGGATTTTGTAAAATTTATTTTACATTTTAGAAGTATTTAAACCTTATTAAAAGATAATATACTACTACAAGTGGGTAATGCCTCCTTCTCTTTGGATATAAGACTTTAAAATGAAGAGAGAAAATAACGATGCTGTTCTTGAGGTGCAACAGAAGCATCTTTGAATTTTAAGGCAGTTCCTCTGCTAATACAAAGCAGAGTTGTTCCAGTGAAGGCAGTGGAGTTCTGCAGTTTTATGTTGCTGGGGATTTGTCTGACAATGGCAAGTGACAGAAGGGACAGACATCTCTCAGCAAAAATAAAACACAAGGATCAAAAAACATCTAATATGTATTCAGCAGCGATTGCTCCTAAGAGAAAGGGCAATAATAAATGCCCTATAGTGGAAAGAGGAAAGATTGATGCAAGGAAGACAGAGTAAGAAGAAAAACATTACAGTCAATCAGAATCTGCAGAGAAAGGATGTTAAAGGACGCAAAATATCAAGTTGGGCTGAAGCCAGCTGAGCAATGCAACAAGAATAAGAACGTAACCTGCTTATAAAGCAGGGGAAAATTACAATACTGATAATAAAATAATTTATTGAAGCTTGTTGTGTGAGGCTCCAAATACTTCATGTGCAAATCTGAATCTTGTCTTATCCTCATCCAAAGTTGCTTTGAAGAATTCTTCTGTCAGAGTCAATAGTCTTACTACATTTGATTGACATCTGTAGTTAGAAGCTCTGAACTTGATATAAAGGTACCAATTTTCCTTCTTTTTGTAATATTTACTCTGAAGAGTTTTAAAATTTAAAAACATTTTTAAAATACTTTGTGGAGTTAATAATTTGCTGGGTTTTTTCAGTGAGAACTATGAAATATTTTACATTTCATATCATGCCTAATCTAATAGCTACCTAAATCTATAAAATCTAAGCAAAGAGAGAAAGACAAAAAGGAGGTTTTATATTATCCAAGAAATGAGAAAAGATACCTTATTTTTTTCACAATCATCTCTTGACAGGGAGTACAGAGACAAGTAGATATTAGAGCTATTACATGTACTGTATATATTATTCTCATGATCTACTAGTTTTGTTTAAATCACTAGCAGTAATCATATTGGCAGAAAAGGTGAATTACTCAGATGAGCTCACAACCTGAGCTGTAGGTAAATACTACATATAGGATTGGGCCTAAAATGTCTCAGAAGAATATAGTAGATGTTGATATAGAAGTCTTGAGCCAAAATGACAAAGTGACTTTGAAAATGAGCCTGCAAAGTTCCCAATATCAGACCTTTGCTGACATCACAGAAAATATAAGAATTTTAAAAAGTAGCACTTCCATCTATTACTATTTCCCCAAGGATAAGAGGCTTTACACTACAGCCTGTGTATTGCAGACCAGATGTCGTTTGTGTGTGCTGATGTCAGCAACCTCTAATGTGGACCTCCTTTTCCCCTCAGGTTTATCAAGGGATTTATTTTCTTTTTCCAGCCCAGTGTTTTTCCTTCATATTTTGCAAAGTAGAGTGAAATTTCTCCTTAATTCCTGTTTTTCCCTCTTTCAAACACTGGTTCAAACTTGGCCTTAGTGTGACTCCTTAGCAGAGTGTGGCTCAAATGTTAGAAAACAGTGCTCTAACCAGCAGCACACTGAAAGTATTTTTTCTCTCTATTTGAAGAGCAAGCAAATTCCAAAGCTGTTTAAGGTGATGTCAGAAGGAAGCTGAGAGGACTGAACTCCATTTAATTCTCAGTTCATTTCAATTGACAGTGAAATACAGATCTGACACACCCAATTCCAGACACTCAGTCACATCAATCTTTGAAGAACCAAGGCCTCCACATCTTCAACATGCTTTTTCACAATTTTTCTTCTGTGTGAAATTTAAAATGGTGTCTAGACAGGTATTCACTTTTGCTAAGCCAAAATATATTGATACTATTAATCACACACACAAAGGGAAAAAAAACCAAGGTTATTATAAGTCTGGAAGCCAAGAAAATTCAGAATTTTTTCATGCTTTCAACTTGAAAGCTGAATGGATCCTGGTCCAAATTAGTCTATTCAGAGAAGAGATGCTGAAATTAAGGAACTGAAGGCTTTAAATATGGAAAAAAATTCTCACATGATGGGAAAGGACATTGTCTGATCATATCCAGAATTTTACAACAGTTTACATTTAATCTGGGTAGATCTTTCCCCACAACGATAGCAATTAAATAGTGTGTCAAGTTCAAGGTGGGAAGGTGAGACAATATGAGACAAGCCTTGTTTGCCTCTCCTTTGATGCTAAATCCCTGAGTTCTTAATTACAAAAAGAAACAAAGCTCCTGGAAATCATTGTAAGGTGTAAATTCCCCGTACTCAGGTAGTTTTAAGGATTTTTATTGGGTAGGTCAGAGCTCTGCTATCAGTATAAGAAGAATATGTAAAATATTTACAACAACATGCATAAATGGAAATCTCTCTGAGACTATCAAGTTTACTTTTCCTCAGTACCTAAGAGTATATTGGTCATTAAAGGTTTGGCCTGCTGATCCAGGGGTCAGACCAAACTAGTCTGCACTTTAAAAATTCTCCATTTTTAACACTGCTTGCTCAAAGGAAGGGAAGAATTACATTGTATTTAGCATGAGGACTGGCTTTGTTCTTTCTAGTGAAAAAACTCCCGCATTTAGCAGGAAAAGAAATAGCATTTCATATATAAATAAAGAAAACTATGCTTTTTCTGAAAACACCTTCTGATATTGTGGGAAAGACACTTTTTAGTCTTTTGAGATTTCTTCCTATTATTTCTTAAAGGCAGTAGTGGAGACAAATTCTTGTTCAGTTTAATTATATGTATGATGCAATTCCTCCAGGGAAAATGTCCTAAAATGGCACAGAACCTTGCTTCCCTTCAATCTACCTAAAGAGTTGGCTGATTTCACTTCCTGCACAATGTTCTGTTGGTCTCAGGAAGAAATGAAATGCTGCTGGCATTGAGAAGACTCGTAGGGACATTCAGTAATCACTGTGAATAATCACACTGTTCATGCAGCCCTGAGCATTTGAAGACTCTTGCTCACCAATATTTTATTTTCTCCCTCAGTATATCATTCATCATAATTTTCTGCCCTTCCAACAAGTTTTTTGTTGCTCTTTAGTGCCATACATTATTTTCTGTGGATTTTATGTCCTTGCCTCACTGTCACCACACTATTCTGCTTTATTTATTAAATTTAGCTTTTCTGCTATTGTACTAATAAGTCATTGTGGGCTATTTTCATGTGTTTCTTACTTTCCATCTCATTCTTGTTTAATTATCATAACAACAAGGGTATCTTTGAAATATTTTTATAGACACATAGCACACTTGGCTTAAATTGGACAGTTGTTTATAAATTATTATGGGAACGGCGCCTTGAGAAGCATTCTCCTCATAGCACATTTATTTGTTTTTGTTTTCAGTTCAGAGTAAAAGGAACTTTTCTGGGTTAGGCCATGCTTGCCCATCTTTGCACGGAATTTCACTGAAGTCAAGGAAGGTCAGTGGCAGGTCCAGGATGCACTGGAGCTGGTGGAAAATACTTGAAGTGGAACATGGTTACTACGTGGGTCTGTGCATTCTCTCCCCATTGATAAGCCAAGGTGTGGGTTTTGGCAGCAGGTCTGAAATCCTTACACAGACAAACCAGGAACTGAAAAGTGAACAGAGCTCAAATGTGTCTTCATCATCATCTTTCAGTCAGAGTAGGTTTGTTTTTTTTTTTTTTCTACCCTAAAGTAGAAGTGTCTTTGTTTGCCTTAACCAACATGGACTGTAAACCTCTAGCATAAGGAAACACATGCACAAATAAGGCATGAGTGAGTAAAACAACAAAGGAAAGGAATCTTGTAGAGCTGTTGGTTTCACTCTAGCTGCTACTTTGCTTCCTATAATGCCTTCCAGTGAGTGCAAGGATCTCATTCTTTCCTAATTCCATTATGATTTTGAAATAATTCTCTGCTTTTGAAGTAAATTATCCATTTTCTTTTCAGGAAGCTGCAATAAGTTGAGTATCTGGGCAAGCCACTTATTATTAATTCCTGTCTTGTACAGAGGCTCTTGTTCCACAGAGTTGGTCAGCTCTAAATGAATTTTGTAGGCCATTATCAGATAATAGACAAATATCTAGACATCTAGAAAGGTCTTCATGGTCCTTTCCAGCATGTCTCTATTCCTTAGCAGAATTGTCTGCACTCATGTGAACTAACATTTGCTTCTGAGTCTGTCTGATCTTGATCTTATCTTCTTCCACTACCTATTAAGATCTGAACTGTGAATTTAATATTCACATTAATGTGCACTTCATATTTTGCCCAAGAAGCATGCTCAGGCTGTCCCTAATGGCCTGAAATGCAGGCCACAGGGAAGAGTAGGGCCTGCCCATCTAAGCTGCCTTGTGAGCAGTCTGAACTTATTGCAAGTCTAAACCCCATCTGCAGTGACATCAATTAGCAGTGAGGAGCTGATAGGCAGCACTCTGCCCCCATAATCATGGCTGTTATCTGTGCAGAACCTTTTGTTAGCCCAGAGGGGCTTGAGAGAGGCTCCTTGCAGCAGGGTGTAAGATGTAGTGTTGGTGAGATATCCTTTTCCTTATGTACTGTGTCACAATCAGCATTGGAGGTTTTCTTGCCATTTCACCAGAACCAGTCCTAATGCTGTTGCTACAGCAAAAAATAAAACAGAAAATTGATCCCTGTTCTCTGGACAGGGCCGCTCCATAATTGCATTGTAGATAAAATCACTGAACCTAGTTTTGCTAGGAGAGCAGCAACTGTCTGAAATGGTCCTTCCACAGCCTGACCCTTTCTTACTGGGCACCTAAAAATTGCATGGTCTGTTTGTAATAAGATGTTATTGTCCCTCTAATTCTGTACTGAATTTCAGTTTGCATTCTGTGAAACAGACCCGCTACTTTTGTTCAAAATCAGTTCTAACCTTTGTGACTCCAAATGAAGTCTTGTTCAAAGAACCATAGATGACCTGTAGCCACAGGCCACCAGTTGCACATTTTTAAAAAGTGAGACAAGATGCTTAAGAAATTCAGTCTTGGTTTGAGTTGTTAATTCTGAATTCAGGAGGTTGTTTTAGAAAGAGGAGAGTAGGTTTGTTAAACAGCATGAAAGACCAGCATGAATACCATGTGAGCTGCAGCAAACTCAAAGTAATTGAAAGTAATATTCAGGGTTGGTACAGTTATTTATATGTTTGAGACCCATTTGGATTCAATGAGAAATGCAGATTTAGAGAGGCAGAGAATTCCAAAGTTGTCATTTACAACTGAGATTAAATGATGGAGAAATTTTATGTGCGTGACAAAGCAACGTGTGGGCTTAATTCGTGCCAATGTGGATGCATATCAGTAATTGTTTGCATGCAGCCAGGAACATTTTATATATATATATATATATGTATATATATATATATAAAAGTTGTCATGGCAGTGCTAAGTATTGCTGCTTTCAAAATGTATGGGTATTTAGACAATAAACTGAAATATAATTCTGAAAAAACAAACTGGAAAATTCACCATTTTTGAAAGGTTTAGAAGCACATACTATACAGAGTTTTTTAAAATGAATTTCATTAAAAAAGATGTTTGGCAACAAGCTGTTAAAGCTTGCTATATAGACCCATCATTCCAATTCAATCTCATGGGCTAATAATGCCCTTTTCCTTTTTGTCAATATCCATCCCTTCAGGTCAATAGAGAGTAAAGCACTGTGTGAAATGCAGAACTTGCCTTATATGTCCATGAAGGCTGGGAAGCACTGCTTCTGCTAAACATGTTTTACCTTGAAATTTGTCATGCAAACACATATCCCCTGTTTAGGGATTGAAATTAGAACGACAGTATCTGTGCTCTTTTAACAAACACATTCCCCTCCACTCCCCAGCCCCATTTCCTTTTACTGCTAAAACTGCATAACTAAATTAAGTACAGCAGTCCTGTAACTTAGGATGGATTCTGCCTTTGTTGTCACTAAATGAAGATCTGGCAATAGGAACAGAGGTCTTGCTTCTGCAGAATACTTAAGTGATTGGTTAGCAATGGAATACCATTCAATTGTACTGGAATAGGAGGACTTGGGACATGTCAGAAGGGGGAGTGACTTAGGTTAATAAAAGTTCAGGGACAAAACCACAGACTTAGTATTTCTCTTAGTTCCGTAGGACTGTCACATTTTGTGTGAGGTGATGAGGAACCATGAACATCCCAAAGCCTAACTGAATTACAGGCCAGTGACATGACCAGAAAAAAATGCCACAGTGAAGGCCTGAGGTTCTCAGATTCCTCCTATCAAGCTGCTGCTTGATATAAATTCCAATTGACTAAGCATTTTAACAAATATAATCCATATTAATTTAAAAAAATGCAAATGAGCCCTAAACCTGGTTGAAAAAATTCTCCATTTCATCTGCTTCTGCATTCACATCTTTTTCCCCAACAAGCTGGAGAAGCACATCTTTAAACAAACCCCCTCCAGTTAGCAGGAAGAAACAGACTTTTGGGAACATAGTCAACAAAGGGCCTGCATGACTGAGAGCTTGTCTTTTCTTCCTTTTGTGTTAAGTTTTAAAAAGTATTGCAGCTCCTGCTGCACCTTACCTAGGGCAAATATTAGTAAAGGCTCTCTGTAAAGACAGGTAAGAGCAAGAAAGGAAAGGGAAAGGAAAGGGAAAGGAAAGGGAAAGGAAAGGGAAAGGAAAGGGAAAGGAAAGGGAAAGGAAAGGGAAAGGAAAGGAAAGATGGTGCAACAATGCTTTGCAAGGATGGTTATAGAGATTGCAGACGTTCAGTTCTTACATGTGCATTCAATGTCCTTGCTCTACTAGTATTTTTCTGAATATGTTTTACTGAAAAGATATTTTTCTTTTTCAAAAGAGGATACACTGTACCTTCAAGCAGAAACTTCAAGTGCATTTTGTCTCTGCTTTTCTTCTCTCTGGACTGCTGCATAGCCTGTGGCACAAGAGGCTATGTCCTGAGAAACCTCAATATGCAGGACTATCTTCCACTTTCTTTTAACTCCAATTCTTCTGCACAGCCCTAGGAAATCTCAGTGGTTGTGATATTTAGAAGAGTGATGGAGTTCTAATTTCTTCAGTATATAATGAGAAGTGTAATCTGGGGAATGACCAAGTTATTTTTTTCTTTTTCAGCACTTTGTTTCCCTGACTTCTGTAACTTATAGTCCAAAATGCCAAGAGGAAGATTATGTTTTTTTGAATGTCTGCTGAGTGCTTTTTCCAAAACTGCTGTATGGAGTGCAAGTTTCTGAAATTCTAAGGTGGGGAATTAAAGCAGCCTCTTTGAAAAGTGGCAGGGGAGGTTTCAACTCTGAGTTTTCATTTCTCTGAACTGTTGTAAATATGTAATTTAGGACAGGAGCTGGCAGAAGAGTGTAAGAACATTAAGCATCTTGAAGATAGCTGGCAGAGTGCACATAAACAATACTTTAGATCTGGTGCAGCACTACATAGCCTTCCAAAGACAATGAAGAAATCATTTGTTTGTTCAGGAAACCTGTACCCTACAGAAGCAAACCTGGCAGGGGCCATAAAGTGCACAGAGAGTATTTCCATGGCACTTTTTAAAAGGATGCCTCTATGACTTATTTATAAAGCAGTAAATTCTAATGTGACTTAAAATGAAATTCTTTTTGCTACCTACTTGTAGGTTAGGTTGTGTCAATGTGTAGACTGTTGTGTAGCTGTTATGTGTTAAAGAACATTTGAGATGAGGATGCCTGGGGATCCCAATGATGCCAAAGGATGCCCTAGGTGGGCCAAATGGGATCCTCATGCAGTTTCCAGGTATTTGGAAGCCCATGGATATGTTCCCAAGTATAGAGTAGTGTACCTGGGTTGGGGCAAGCCCTAGCATTGGTACAGAGTGGGGAATAACTGGATTTAGAGCAGCCATGCCAAGAAGAAATCAGGCTTGCTGATGGATAAAGAGCTCAGACATGACCCCAGCAATGTGCACTCACAGCTCAGGAAGCCAATCATATCCTAGGCTTCATCCAACACAGCGTGGCCAGCAGGGAGAGGAAGGGAATTCTGCCTCTCTGCTCCATTCTGAGACCCCACCTGGAGAGCTGCATCCAGCTCTGGGGCCCTGACATGAGAAGGACACGGACCTGCTGGAACAGCTGCACAGGAGGGCCATAAAGCTGCTCAGAGGGCTGGAGAACCTCTCCCATGAAGACAGGATGAGGGAGCTGGGGCTGTTCAGCCTGGAGAAGAGAAGGCTCCAAGGAGAACTTACTGTAGCCTTCCAGTACCTTACAGGGATGAAAATAAAAATCCCAATTGTTTTTTAGGCCACAGCAAAGTACTGATCTCTTAAATCATTGTAGAGTATTGATCACCTGGTCCATGAATTTTAGTGGTCATTCTATCTTGTCCTAAAATTGTGTGAAAGTTACTGAACCTTAATGAAAGCTAATGGTGTGGCTCTGACACCATGCTAATCAATGGTTACACTTGGGAAGTATTTGCATTTGTTATTTATTTTTTTCTTTAAATACTGCAGTGCTCTGGGAGATTTCACAATTTCTTCCACCAGTTAGGATTCTGTTGTTTCTGTGAGCCAAAATAAGCAGCTAAGCTTACTCTTGTTACTATTATTGTAGTAACAATACAAAAATGAGAGCATTTTTCAAAACAATGTTCATTGGAAATAATCCATTTTTGCAAGCAGAAAAAGATTACAGGATCAGTCTGGCTGCAATCATAAAGACAATTCCTTAGCATGCTCCAAGAATATGCAGCAGATAACAACTGACAACTTTCACACAAGTCAGTCTTCTTTTAGGGTATGGTTAATAAACAGAATGGACTGTTTAAAAAACTTTAACAACTAGAATGCTTGGTATGCCCACCATCTCCAGTAAACAGATGACTGTCACTCAAGACAGTGCTGTGTTTAGCAAATTGCACGGTATTTTGTCTTGGTTGAAACACAATTTCATGAACATTGAATTAAAATTTCTGACTAAGAAGGCACCGTCAGACACAGGCATCCGTCAAATTTTACAAAACCCTTCAGATACTTATGCACATATTTTGCCCCAAGGTGTGGGGGTTTTTGTGACTTTTTTTTTTTCCAATATGGAAATTCTTAGCTACAGAAGCTGTTGGTAATGAGATACATTAGAATCATTTGCCCCAGACCTTCTTTGTACTTTATTAAGTACTGCTTTATCATTAAGTTGTTCATGAAAGCTTTTAACAATGAAAGGCAAAAGGAAAAAAAAAGGAGGAGATTGAATGTGCATTTAAAGGGACTCCAGAAGCAAAGCTACCTATATTTCTTCAAACTAAAGAAACAGGGAACAGAGAAGAGGGAAAGAGGCTTGTCAGAGCACAGATCAGAAATGGAGTTGAAATTCAGTTGTTAAAATTTACCCTCTGGAGTAAGAACATCCTACTGCAGTAATTATAGGAGGAATTTAGGGAAATTAGCTCAGATCTCTGAATCAGTTACACACAAATTTAAACCTCTAAAATACAAAGATAGAAGACTAAAACTTAAACACATTTTTGCTTAGCTTGGGCAATTCACACCAATATCACTTAACAGCAATAAATCATAGGAGTGTCTTTGAACATTGTCACCTAACAGACACTGGCACAGTGCTCAGTACTGACTAGCAAACTTGTGCCTGTCCTACATCCATTGAACTGTGGGTAGAATTAGTCATGCTGGTTGACAGAGTTAATTGAAATTCAGTCTTTTTCTCTTTCAGTGAGTTACTGATTGACTTTGCTTTTACAAGTCTAAATTATTCATGACAGAACACATGAAAAAGAACTCCAGCCTCTTGGCTATTTATGGAATGTCCACTCTGACAGTGTGCAGCTTGTGATTAATTGATGACATTCATTTTATTACTTCTTGAAATTACTGTTGCAGACTTTTCAAGCAGAGGAGTAATGCCAGATAACCTGCATTTCAAACTGCATTTTCAAATTTTACTTTAGTCTGTGGGAGGGAAGAAATAATCTGATTTTCGCTGACACGATGCCTTACATCTGTATGCACACCAAAAAATCCCTGTGTTTCCTGTGGAGATGCATGTACACAGCTTTGAACTTATTGACCAGAACTTACATGAGACCCATTGAAAATTTGATTCACTGTGGGCTGAAAAGCCAGAAGAATTTCTAAAATAATATAAAGATAATGAAGGATGAGTATGCTTAACACAGCAAGCTGGACAAAAATATACAGCTCTAATTAAGAACCAATTTGAAACTCAGATTAGTTGCTGATTAAAAAAGAAAAAAAAAATCATTGAGTTCAGACAAATGGGCTGTTATCACATGGCCCAAGTTCAGGCTGTGACAAAAGCTTACCTTAATCCATGTAGTCTGTCTTCATTTCAAAAGAATCAGTCACATGCTTGACAAGCATTTCTAGATGAGAATTAAAGTCAGTTTAAAAATTTGTTAACCAATGCATACCAGATTTTTTTTCTTGAACATGTTTGAGCTTATTAAATTCAGGTTGCTTTATGATAGGCAGCCTGACAGATGGTAAAAATAAATTGCTGCTGACATCCAGGCCTTAAGCTGTGCATATACATAAACCAATTTAAACACTAGCATTCTTGCATCCCTTTGTTTGACACAGTTGGGTTTTACCTGCCAGTGGTGCCACACAGGTGGCTCTTACCAATACAGGCAAATGCAGAGTTCCTTGTTTCCTCTGCACTGGGTCTACAGATTTTGTGCTATGATATTACATGGCATTAACAACTGGAAAAAAACCCAGGATGGACCAAGAATTTACAGATACCCTAGCAAGAATTAATTGCCAAATACTTTGTAGCCTCAGCTGGTTTTCAGCAGATGGCACTGTAAGAGCATTTCAGCTTGAATTCCCAAATACATTTCACGTACTGTAGACATAAATTTGTCCTTAACATTTAAATTTGACATTAAAAAAAATCTTTTTTTGAATGATTTTTTGATTTAGTTGGGGAGAAGATAGCAATTAAGAAATAAAGTAATATATCACTGGTTTGGGATACTTCATTTTTGTATCTTTTCTCCCTGGACACTTGGCCACACTTGTGCAAAATTGCGAGCAGAACTGAGCCAGCCTATATATGATTCTTTACTAAGGATATCTTGTAAGCCTGTTGATATAGTGTCTAAAGCCTTTACCCATTGATAAACACTGTGGATATGGACATTTGTCTTTGGATCAATGTTTGGATTTGCAGCTGAATAAAAAGATTTGTGACTCCAACATCCAAGCTCATCTGCCAGCTCAACAGCTTCCTACCCTTCCTTCTCTCTTACCACCTTTCCAATTTATTCCTTACAGCTCCTACTCCTTTCTCAAATACCAGTTCTCTGGTTTTTTTTTGTCTTAAATTAAGTGTTTCTTCTCTTCTCAGTTCTCGTGGAACTCCTTGTTTACACCTCCATCACCTGTTACTTTGCTGTCTGCTCTTTACAAGGTCTGTGGGAACTACAGCCCTGGGCATGGTCATGGGCCCCTCGTCCACTCCAACACTCCTCAAGAAACCAAAGATGCAGAGTGAGAAGCAGACATGTCAGAGCTAAAGGTGAACTGAAAGAAGCATCATACACAGTATTACAGTCACAGAACAACACAGCATGAGCTGCTTGAAGGAAATACAAGTTCTGAGTAAGGCTGAGAAGATGCATGGTCTTTCTGAACCTTTAGCTGATGGAGTTATGATTTATTAATATGGAGAGGACTAATGAATTTTCTGTTCTAGACAAAAAGTCTTTTTGACAAATCTGAAATTTCAAAACATTTATTTTCCAGGGGAAGAGAAAATCAAAATTCTGAATAATTTCTTTTTTTAAAACCTCAGAAGTACTCTTAATCTTTTAAAGTCATACAGCTCAGTCAGTATCTCCATACCATTCTTCTTTCCAGAAAAAGAGCAAGAGAGACTTGAATTAGCTCAGAAATCAATACCACAATTAGGGTTGCAATTTCATATAACACATTACAAACAGTACTGGGAGAAAGGACAGGTAATGGGTACTGCTTTGAGTTTGGTTTTCTTGATACTTTTCCTAGCTCCAGCTGATAAAATAGTGAACTTTAAATAAGACAGTAGGCAAATAGTGAGAAGAAAGAGTGGACTGACAAAGATGTGCATCCCTTGGGCAATATGGAATTAAATACTTTGTTATAAAGCATTTAAGTTTCCATTTAGTTGACTCACTATCTGTGGCTCTGATTCAGCACTGCACTTGGCTACTGCGTGCTTTTACTGAGACCAATAAAGCAACAAATGTGCTTGAAGATTGTGAATGTCCTCAGCAATGCTGCACTGCTCTTTGTTCTGCAGACACCCACCACACTTCAGAATTCACTGTCTGAATTATGAAGCCTTGGCCTGAGTCTGATGAAGGATGAGTCTGGGACCTAGACAATTGTGACAAAAGAAGAAAGACAGATTAACACCTTCAAAGTTGAGGGACAAATGATGCAATCAGATGAATGGATCATACTTTGGGAGACGAGGATGGGAGAGCTAATAGAGGACTTTGTGTAGTGTCCAAAGAGTTAGGGCTGGTAACATTTATGGAAACCTAATTTCCTGGTAGATAGATGGGACAGACAGGGACAGACCAGTCAATTGTCCAGCATAGGCTACAGCTGAATACAGAGTGCTGAGTGGAGGGTCTGTGAAAATGCCTAAGAACTCTTGTATGAATAACAAAAACAAACAAACAGACAAATAAATAGGGAACATGGGTTCTTTACAGAGAAGTCATATTTTGAATATGAAAAATCATCTTTATAATACAAAGTAACAAACTATCTTTAAGCTCAGATTTGTGTAACTTCCATGATTTTTCTATAAATGTCAGGAACAGGACGATCTTTTTTTTTTAAATTAAAATCTATCCATTTATTTCATGTAAATGCATTTGGCTTCATGTTAGGAACGCCAGAAGTACAGTAACAGATCAGTGCAGAATTCCGTCTCAGTCACGTATCCAAACCCATTTCTGAGAAAAAGTCCCCTTAAACGTAAGGAAATCAGATATGATTCTGTGTTGTTGTAAAATGACATGTACCATATAGGAACTATAAAGGCCATATTTCATTTCTTTTCTGGAAGTCATCAAAAAGTTTTTTAAAAACCCCGTGATGCAGCTCTTATGAAAAGATCTCTCTTCCTGAGCAGAGCTGCAGTGGGATTATGCGGCAGAAGGAATCTCTAGAGACAGTGACTGACTCACACCAGCAGTGGCTGAAGAGACTGCATATTTCCCTCTAAACACAAGAATATAATTCAGATTTAAAAAATGCGAAAATACTTTTTTTTTTTCTTGAGAAGACTTCTATGCAAACAGAGAAGACAGCTCAAGACAGCTGTCAATTTTTGAATTTTGTTATCTGTGCAGCATTTTACTCACAACAGAAATCTCCCCAAACCAGTTCTTTTCCCCTTTGTTACTCCTGCATCCAGAACATACTTAGAAGGTGCTGCCCAT
This sequence comes from Cisticola juncidis, assembly GCA_013400215.1. NCBI lineage: Eukaryota > Metazoa > Chordata > Aves > Passeriformes > Cisticolidae > Cisticola > Cisticola juncidis. Next base: position 220,630 of record VXBR01000285.1, on the reverse strand, counting down.
TCTTCTTTCTCTGCCTGTAATGGTGCATCTTTATGTGGGAACATAAAATCTCCTTGAGATAATTTAAATCACCCGTCCTGAGAATAGACTCACCCCCTAAACCACTGCCCAAACTAGTAGCTGTAATTCTAATAACAGCAACTATTTTAGATGCCTTACTGTCCGTTCTTACGTATAGTTTGCTTTTCAGATACTCCCATGTTCAATAGGGACATTAACAAAGTGCATCATGATCCTGAAAATGTATTAAATTGTCCAACATTTATATGGGGCAAGTTGTCCCTTTTCTAAAGTAAATCTTTTTGGGTGTTTTCAAATATTATCATAAAGGAAAGTAATTTCAATTCAATGGTCTTTTCTGTTTTTTCAGCCATTCATCTCATCTCCTAGAAATGAAATCAAATAACTTCGAGTTTTAAAAGAAGGAAACAAATGGAAAAAAACCACACAGATATCAGAACCCGTCAGAACAGAGACCTTGGAAAATGAGCCACAATTCCACTTTAGCAAAGTGCCACTGTGTAGTGGGGGTCAGTGTAGCTTCTAAGCCACATCCTATTAAACCTCAACTGCTAAATGTCCCAGGGCAGTCTTTGACCCTCAATCCTGCTTCTTCCCGATTCTAGCTAGTGTTAGTGTTCTGCACAGATCTATCCACAGCAATTCTACATGAATCAATAAAGCTTCAAATTTTTCTATTTGCACTCAGACATTTTTACTGTGAATAAGGCCCTTTCCAAGTGCAGGAAGGTTTTTGGTATTGACAGTTCTCTGCCCTCTTCTATCTGTCAACAGAGCTCCTCTGCAGAAGCAGAGGGTTTAGATACGAAAAAATAAATATCGTTCATTGTGAGGAAACAAACTTTGTGTAAATACATATCAAACACTGCAAGAAAACAAATTCACAGAAGGGGAAAAACCTCAGAGGTTTTTCACCACAAAGAGGTGATGTTCTGGCAGAGCAGTGGTTCCCCAAGGCAAAAGTGTGGTATTTGCAGGAATTCTCATCCAGCTCACACAGAAGGAGACCAGTATGGCAGGAAGCTCAGGAGGACCTGGGGAGAGAAGTGTAACTGGTGGACACTGGCTGCTTGGGTATGCCTGAAGCTCTGCACTGGGAAGTGTGGGATAAAGGGAGTGGGAAAACCAGCTCCAGTCCTGACCAGCCCAGTGGTGAACAGCCAGGCTACAAGCAGCACCGCGAGGAGCTAATTCTGCTGTGATTGCTGCCTAGAAGCTGGAAGTCAAATACTGTAATGGATTTGTAGGCCAGCTACAGACCTTTGCCTGTGAGGATATGACATTTTAAGGAAGAAGGTCAGACAACCTGCATTTGTGTAATCTAGAAATCATAGCAGTCTCCTTCATGCATGGCCTGGGATGTTCCCTCCAAAATGCCTTTCTTCCTCATCCAGTCTGTGCCTCTAGAATGTTTTGTAAGCCCCACATGATTATGAGAGGTTTGAAAAGTTCTGTTACAGGTGTCTCCTGTAATGTCTATCAGTCCTTGTCCACATCTAAATAGATACCTGAAATAGATATCACTTCCTTAATCCTTCTATACACAAATAGTGAAAGGATCAACTTTATGCTACTTAAAATAGGGAATAGAGACCTCATCCAAAATCCAAAAAGCTCTGCAGCTTCAGGATAGATTTAGGATAGATTTAGTAGAAAACTTCCTTATATTTTCAGCTCTGTGGATGTGTATACAGGAATTTTACAACCTTCAAGATTTCAAAGTAAAACTCAGCATCATGTATGACTCTTTCAGACCCATTTAAAAACCCTGTTTAAATCTCCACCTCATACTTCTTAAAAAAGAGGGTATTCTGAAAAGATAAGATTTTGACACAGCAAAGACTTTGTGCATGTGCTTAACTATGCACACAGCATTTAATCTCAGTTTCAGTGAAATGCACAGTGATACATAAAGATAAACATAAATCTGGAATCTTGAGGTTTGTTTAAATTTCAGCTTTGTGAAAAGACTATAAAATAGATAATTTCTGTGAGCCACAAAATTTTTGATGGTCTTTTTAGAAGAAGGGACAATTTTGTGTGGCTATGTGGAGGGGGGATCTGTAAAGGACAGGTAGAAGTATGAACCTGGTAGAACCACTATGCAGGTTCAATTATCTTTGGGATATACAGGGGTTTTATTTCCCTTACCCCTGCTAACACCACTTGCTGCAGGGTCTGGTCATGTAATGGCAGAGAAGCTGCATTGTTATGGATCTATCATAGCTTGCTGACCTAGCAAACCAGAGTGGGTTATTGAAAAATAATTTGTTTCTTGACCCAGAATCATATGGAAGTGCAGCTTTTCATGTTGTGTTCATTTGAGAAAAATGCCCAAAAGCTATTTTTATTGGTTGAAGACAAATTTGATCTGAATGTGAGTTGGAATGTTAACTGTGTGCACCCTTCGATTTTTGTGAGGATCTGGATTTGATGTCATTTGGGTCAATGACATGACACAAATTTGTCTAGGTGGTAAGCTTAAAAATACTTAAAATGGCGGTTTTAAAATTAAAAAAGGTCTATTCAGCAAGTTCATCCTATCTCTAATAAAAGCAGGATAATGACTTCTTAAGGGGAACCTCTCTCAGCATATAATAAGTAATACCTGGCTTCAAGACTCCCTTTTTTCAGTCCTCCTCTGTTGCCTGGCCTGTTCCCAAATGCCTGGACCTCTGCCTTTCTGGATCCACTGTCAAATATCTCAGATTATTGCCAGAAGCATGTACCTCACTTATATTTTAACAAAGTAATTTTATTTTGCAGTCAATCACAGGGTTTTTTTTGACCTTTTCTTCTTTCTTCAGGATGGATTAACATGTTGCTATTCAAAAAAAGAAGTAAATGGAAGATGGATACAAATTACTGTGAAGAGTGTAATGCGTCATATGATTTATTCAGCAAGGTACATTTTCAAAATTAATTATACCTAACAAAAACTAAGACTGATGGGGTTCATGTGTGGGACTGCAGCTAACAAATACAAAAGCAGTGGTTTCTCAATGACCTGAAATTTTAGTACAATGACTTATCTAAGAGTAAAATTTAAAGCTCTCCACAAGGAACAAAGTTGAATGCCACTAATTTGAAAAATTATGCCTTTGGCTGTTTTTTCTGGAACATGTTATCAGAGTGCAATTATATCACTATTTTCCGTCACAAATGGGCCTGAAAATATAGGATTTTTATTTCCTATTTGTGTGGGTTTTATATGGAAGGATTCAATATGAACTGTGATTGGCATCATTAAGCTCTTTTTGTATCTAGGATACCAGTACATCCTGAATTGTACTTCAGAATACTTTCTGATTGAAAGTATTTGCCCTCCTGAGCAAAATCCAGTTAATGAATTGTGTGGCTATGCACACTGATTCCAGGTAGCTACACTCGACCCTTCCAAATCCAGCCTGCAAGTGTGGTATTTTACATGACATGTATGAAGGACGGGCCAAAACCATCACTATCACATGCAAAATAATGTGTTTGTTCAGAGCTGAGAGCACTTCCAACAGTGCCAGTAAGATGTAAAGATGTACCTGTCTTGCTAATGTGTGCTGTTTGCTAAAGATCCCTGTAGAGCAGTGAAGAGAAACACTTTTTAAAGTAGGTAGCCTAAATTAATACACTGCTGGACTTAGAGAGCTGTACCTTCTTTTGTTAACTATAAAGACCAAGAATTCTTTTGTTAACTATATAAGACCAAGAATTATTTCTTGTGTTAACGCAAAGATATCATGCTTTGACTACAGGCTGTGACAAGCCCCCCTGGTTCCTGGATTCACAGTCCACTCTCCAAACCCTCCTGATTCACAGAACACTCTCCAACTTACCTACATTAGTGGAGCCAACAGAGTCAGCAAAGCTGCTTGAAGAACTCATGCTTTGTCTGTAAGCCAACTTGATGTACAGCTGGCAAGTCTGAGAAATTTTACCAACCTGGAACACTGCAAATTCTTGGAGCAGATGAGAGGCCAACAATCACAAAACAGACGGCCAGAGAACACTTGGAGATGAATTTAAATACTCAGGCCCAATTGATACCTTATCTATATCTTAAATATGTGTCACAGCTGAACGCTAGAGGCATCTGTGCTCTGCTTCAGAGTCCCTGTGAGGCTGCAAGTCTGTTCTGAACTGTCTTATCTTAGCAACTCACTTAGCTCACTTCCAGAGCAAAACTTTGGTTCTCTAATGTCTTATCCACCAGATGACTTCCAAAGCCATTTTTGCATGAATGGGCAGAATCAAGGTCTGCAGAGAAAATGACAGTGGATTTCTGTTAAGACTAATGGATATAAACCTCATCATTTATATGACAGTCCTGACACGAGCACTAGGAGACATGAGTTGAAATCACAATTTGGTAATAAATTGAAAACTGTCCTTTTGAACTGCAAAATAAATGAAAGGTAGCTTGAGTTGCATCCTAATGGTTTGAGCATTCCCTTGGGAGAGAAAAGCATGGAATTTTGTTTTAATAATCACATTATACATTATAAATTATAGCACAACCACATTATTAAAACAGAGAATAAGTTCCATGCTCACAAGCTTGTACATGTGCTTGAAATAAGAGAAGAAAGCAAATAGAAACCAATCAAACAAACAAAACCAATAGAATTAGTAGTGTTTGTGAACTTCCATGAGGTGAAGCCTGTGAGATCAGAATTATATTCCCCCAAAGAGCTGTTCACTTATTTGGACAATAATGAAGAGGTGATCCAGTCTGCGTGGCTTCTTCTTTCTTTGTCTGTTACTAAAACTAGGTCCTAAGAGGACATAAATTTCTGGCATGTCATCATAGGAATACAGAGGTTTCATACTAAGTAGAGCCTATTGTCTTAGCAGCTGAAACTGCAGAAAAAAAGAAAAAAAAACAAAAAAAAAACAACCCCCACTTAAAAAGAACAAGATTAGAATCACAAAGCCGAGTATTCAAAAGCAGGGAAGTGGCAGAATGAAGACAGCCAGAATTGTTTTTTAGCAATTTTGTCTGTAAGTATATGGCTGCATATAATTGAAAGGTCATCATCCTTTGTTTCCTGCACGTCACTGAATAGTTACTATTTTCAAATTGATGAGTAGTTACACTTATTTTCTTCTTATTGTTGTATAGATAGATCCATGCCCTAATACAATACCTTTTGAAACTTTGCTCTGTAGGAGGTGACGTTGACCTCAGTTTTATGGTTCTGGATCTAAGATGAGATGCAGTTTTCACTAATTTTGAATGCTAATTTGGAAATAGTTAGAAGCTCATTTTTCAGAGCTCATGAGCTTGTGCAACACATTATATATGACATACAGAGAAATATGTATCCAACAGAAAATATTGTCTTAATTTATTGTTTTTTTCTCAAGAGAGGTGACTCTTTTCCCATTAAATTCCTAATATTGAAAGTAACCTTGAAAATCATGCTCTTTGTTACAAGAAGGAAAAAAGTTCATTTTTTTCCAAGTAACTAATGACTATGCTGCATTTACTAATTTCTTCATGGCATAGCACACATAAGAGATATAGAAAACAAGTTTGTATTGAGCTGGACACTTCTAGCCTTATTAAGTTTTTCCCATTTTACACTGTTGCAGTTCTTTCATGTTGACTTTATATGAAAGCAAAAGGAGAACTGGGATCTTACTCCATGGTTTCAGTCTGTGTTGCCAGAAAATAATGGATGCCAATGTCAGAAGCACATTAATTGTAAAAGTCGTTTTACTGAAAAATATTCAATAATTTAAAAATCATGAGGGTTTTTTTGTCACAACAAAACAGCTATTAGTGTAGTCAGATTACTTATGCAAGCCTGAGAGCCTGCATGTGCTGTCTGGGTAAGGCTGAGCACATTATTAATGCATACAACTTGCCTGAGTACATAATAGCTGTTACCTTATATTTAATATGTGTCACTGGTAGACAAAAACACACTGCTTTTGAAACAGCTAATTTGGGTTAGCCATCACTAACTAGATGGAAAACTGTACTTGAGGCAAAAGAAAATCTAATTTACCTCCATGTCAATAAATATAGTAAAGCTCAGTCTCTTCCCTGCCATGTTCCCACAGCTCCTCCACCAGCCAGTGACGCAGTGTGCAAGTTTCATCTGCAGACTGAGGGAAATGCAAGAACACCTGCTATACATCACAGCTAATAAAAGAAATGACCTTTTGGATTGACAGAAAAGCACCTCAGTCCTGAAACAACAACAGGAAATCGTGTGTAGGTTAACTGAATTGCTGACAGACCACATTTTCCTCCAGCTTGATGAGATGTCCTTAAACACATCTCTTCCTAGTCCTGGTGAGAACTGCTTTGCTGGCAACAAAGATCTTTGGTATTTATCATGTAGAAGACCCTGTCTGAACTAGTCACTACAAAACCCTTCTATAATTAAGAAAAATAAAAATGCAGCACCATAAATATTGATCTTTTCTCCACTGACAAAGGTGAACTAGGGAAAACAAATCAGATTTTATTATGCTGCAAACGTCTAAAGTTAGGGAAGAGGAATCCTGCCTTCAATGATGAGACAATGTAATAAGTAATTCATATTTGAAAACCTATTTTTATTCCAATTACCTGAAACACACAGGAAATAATTTATTCAGTTAGTAAGGTTATCCAAGGTGAGAAAAACACCATTAAAAGGCAGCTGTAGTGTACATCTTTTTGTTGTTTTCCCACACACATATATAGAAAGTAAAATGGTGGAATTTGTTGAGTATTTCAACCATGAGCTTGTGAAATGGACTTTTAGAGAATAAAGATTAATTTGACTTGTTTTATTATAAATAAAAGAGATAATATAATTTCATTATGCTGATGTCTCCTACAGTACATAATCTGGCAAATGGCAACTACCTGTACAATATTTTGACACAAACACAGTCTAGAAATCAGTGATGTCTGTCTTCATTTTCCCAAAAAATCTCTGATTGCTGGTCATTTGGGTTTGAATGTATGGAATACTGACAGATTTTTTTCAAAAATAAGATCTGTGTTTGTACAGCCCTAGCTCTGACTGCAGATACACTGGCTTTTCATGTACCATCTTGCTTAGTAACATCTTTTGGTGCATTGGGGTAACTAAGGGTGGATACCCACAGAGTACAGATGGTGTCTATGTGGGAGCACATACTATCATCAGTAGAGATCTAGGGCAGAATTTAATTGCTTAAGCATAGGTATATGACATGACTTGGGGTGTTATCAGGTATTTCATCTTGCTTCCAGCTGTGGAAGTTCTCTCAAAGTCCTAGATACAGAATTTGTATAGTTCATACAGCACAGAAAGTGGCAAAACTCATCTTAAAGTGGCCCATATTCAGTCAGCTGACACAATCTACATGCTACTACAAGAACAAGTACTGGTCAGGAAGCTAAGGCAAATCTGGGTATCTGGTAAGAGAAGGGATGGTGCACTGTCCTTCACTGGTATAACTCACTGAACTCACTGTCTCAGACACTCAGCTGTGAAGCCTCAGTGCAGGCTCTGTAAAGCTGAATTCCAGACTCTCGTCCTAGCAATTTCTCCTTGGTATCTAAGTGAGCTCAGGACATGGTACACCTAGAGCTGGGTGTAATCTGAAGTGCAGTGGCTTGTGATTTGAGCCAGGACAGAAGAATGAGTCAAAGCACGCTCTGCCCTAAGCAGCCAGACTGTCAGCAGCTATCTGTACCATTCCTGCTGTCAGTCAGGGTCTTTGAGCAGGGGAAAGGTTATCAGCTTGTAGATCCCTCAGCAAAACTCACAGCCCTCTGCTTATCAATAAAATGAAAAAAAAAAAAGATGAAGTAGGCTAAAATATTGACAGAAATGTTCTATCAGCTACAAGGAAAAATCTTGTAAAATAACTACATTTGATATAGTAAGATGAATGTATGAAGAGGAAAGCTTTACTAACTTCTGTGTATTTTTGAACCAATAGCTATGAAGATTTAATTTTTTCCCTGGTAACTGCTCTTTTATTGCATAATATAAACAAAGAAAATTAGTTTTAAAATTCCATTCTTCATATATTCACATAGGAAAAAATATAGGTGGCAAAATGTGGGTGTGGAAATGCTTTGGAAAATGAGGCAAAATAATAAAAAATGAAATTAGTTGGGTAGTAATTCTTGAATTGTACAATAAAATCATTCTCTAGTTAAGAGAGATCTAATTGCCCATGTCTGAGATCTGAACCTTAGAGATCAGTGTTACAAGAAAAAAAGAAAAAGAAAAATAATTGAAGAAAAAGTAGTGATGACAACAAGTCTCACAGGGCTTGCTTGTTGTTCTTGCTGTCTAGAGGTACAGTGGTGCTACGACAGTAACAAAGATCATGGGTATTATGGGCCTTTTGGTCTCCAATACAGAAATCTTTCAATCTAATTTCTGATATTCTAACAAACACAAGACCTCTGTAAGGATTTATTCACCTTAGTACCTCCAAGCTCACATTGGCCAGAAGGGACAGCAATGTATTTGGCACAAAATCAGGGACACATTGTTCCTTCATCTTAGCCTTAGTATGGAAATACTAAGCTGCTTGGTTGAAGACAAGCTTTGAAAAAAGCCACATCTGGGCCCAGCTGAGCAGGTCTGTATCCATTGCTCATTGCAAGCCACAAGTCTCTATCCCTTGTGCTGGGTTCTGTGCTCCCTGTGATTGTATGGCACTCCTGTCACTCTTCAGACATCACTGGTGGGTCAGCTGGAATCAGACTTCTCCTGTGTTTGTCATATTCATGGTGTTTTCTACTGAACCAAAAGTGTAAAATAGGGAGTCCCGAATTAAATAAATCAATGCAGAAGCCAAGTGATTCTGAATCACTAGAAGTGACTGTAGATAAGTCAAAATAATATTTCTTTATAAAAAGTTTATATGTCTATGGAAATCTTCTGAAATGGGTAATTTAAGTCCTCTCTCTTGGGATATCTAATATCAGGTTAGGTGAAAAAAAAAGACCAGTAAAAACCAATCCAACACTTGCAGAAGAATGAAACTGGTATTTGTCAACTCCATGAAAGACAACTCCCCTGAACAAGCAAATGTGATCCTAAGTCTGACCCTTCAGTCACCTTCAGTGTTGAGTATCTCTGTTAGTACTTGGATTTTATTCCATTCACTTATGTATTACTGATTGTGTTGCAGCCTGTGTTGATAATAATTCACTCTTTTCCTCCAGTAAGTAAAGCATTTTGCAGTTCTCATTTGTAACTGCTTGAGCCTCAGTTGTTATTCTGAATTGTAAGTGGTGTCATAAACAGACTCTGACTTTTTATTTTAAGGTTTATGACAATTAATATTACAGAGAATTAAACTCTGACTGTTATATCCTCTCAGGAGTAAGTAATGCAAGGACAATTATTGGTAACATGACAGCAGCTCTGACAGCTTGTTCCAAAAGGTGTATTTTATGGCTGAATATAAGATAGTGGTTATGTACCCAGTTATTACTTATTGATCTCAAAGTACTTTCCCTACTACATTTTAAAATACCCACTAATTTTTTCTCTCAACAAGATATTTAACATATTTTTTCTTCTTTAAGCAAGTATTTTTCCATTTGTGATCTCCAGATTTCTTCTGATTCATAATTAAGGAATATTTTCTTTTTTTTTTTTTTTTTATGGGCACACATATTTTTCAACTTCCAGATATTTTTGATTACTCATACTAACATACATGACTGAAAAGGGGCTCCAGAGGCCATTGCAGAGGATGCAGGAATTTCCCAGATGTCTCTAGAACATCACTTTTCCTGTCTTCAGCACACTTACATGGTTTAATTCACAGGATATGATCCAGAGTGACCTCACATTCACTGAAGGTGCAGGAAAACACCCTCAGCCTCAGACTCCTCCAACTGCAGCTTTCACCATTGTTCAATCCCTCTGCCTGGCACAGCAAGGGGGTCAGAATGCCCAGGGGAGGATAGGGAGGCCATGGGATGCAGGATCAGGACCTACAGAGAAAGGAGGAGGAAGAAGAGCTGATGACAGAGGAGCCATGAACAGCTGTGCATGATTTTACAGGATCAGCCGACCAAGTTACTAACTCCCCTCTTCATCTGTTCTTCAGGAACAACAATACGAATTATTCTCTTCAAGGATTTTTTTTTCTTATTTTTTTGGCCTCCTTCTGGGAGATTCAGCTGATCTACCTTGTTTTCCATTTCTGTGGTAAAGCCTACCAGTGACATTTTTATAATTTTAGTGATTTTATAATATTATATGTGAATATAAAGTACCTGTGTGTCAATCCTCCCTACAGCTCTTTTTCAATAACACAGAACTTACATTATTTTGACCATATTCTTTCAATGACAGTGCAAAATGGTTCTCTTTCATTCACCTGTCACTTCTCTCTCTATATATATATAAATAAAATTATCCCCAAATATAAGTAGAATCCCTCAAAAAAGTAGAAACTAAAAAGACCATAATATTTTGCATAGCCTTTAAATCCTATACACAAGCACTTCTCAGAATTGTCTTCAAATTGCATTTTCCAAGTGTTTTACTAAAAATGTGAGCTGGTGAAAGAGGACAGGTTTTAGCAACTTGGGATGGATCCCTGAGGATCCACAGCTCTTTGGCAATCCATACAAAGGTGGGGACATCCCCAAAGAAGCTGAACTCATGCCAGAGAGGAAGAAAAATAAATAAGAAGCAAGCAGCAAGTTATGATTGTGAACATGGTCCCAACCCCCTGAAATTCCTGCCATGGAGAGAGTCTGGGTGAAGGCTGTGTCAAAAATAAGGACAGTTGAGACTAGAAAAAGAAGGGTGAACAGTTGAAAATAATTCTTGCAGGTGAGAAGAGAACAGGTAGCAAGAGTAAGGAAAGCAGGAACAAAAAGTGTCACAGTATCACAGTTTGATATTGTTGTGATACAGTTGTGATAAACTCTCGATCTTCTGCCAAAAATATGTATTTTTTCTTTCTGTCCTAAGGCAGCTGAGAAAGGCACTGTTCAAAGAGCAGCAAGGACCAGCAAAGACTAGATGGAATTTTTGGCTCCAGCATAAATGAGTCCTTACCTGAACAGCTTTCATATATGTCATTATGCAGACTGATAAACTCCAAACATAGAGTACTAGATACTATAGTACCATAGGATCAGCACTGGTGTTTGGTATATTGCATGGAACATCAGAAATTTGATTTCTCATTTTTGGGACTGCTTGCAAGGAGGGAAGAAATAGTAACCATAAACAGAAAGGTCTGATGATATTCCTGTTCTAGAATTAATCAGGAATAATAATTCCTGATTAATTCTAGAAACAAAATTCATAACAAACAAAAAGAGAAGAGAAAATGGACACCACTGACATGAATAATTTCAGGGACTAAAACCTAATAAGACAGTAAAATTTTAGGTAAAAATTTTAATATAATGCATGTCATAGCTGTTAAATTGAAGATTGTCCAGTTCAGGCACAGCAATGGATAAAAGCAGTGTATGGAGACACATATGCAGCCCAAAAAAATAAAAAACTTATATGAGTGACATAGAAATAAACCCACTGCATTTCCCAAGACCTTGGACTGTAGCAGAGGTCAAGAAATTACTTGAGGAGCCTATGGTTGGGAATTGCAGTTGTTGATTTGAAGCTTAAGAGCTACTAAAAGAAAGCAGAGAAAATCTCTCTGAATATGTTTGACCTCTGGCCAGCACTTCCCTCTAACGAGATTTGCATTCCTTTTTCTTTCTTGAGTGTAGAAATCCATCAGGTGGTCAGAGAGCTGCTCTTACAAATATTAGAGTACAAAAAGAATTGTGGGTATGTGGCTGAATTGCATTGTGATTAAATAGACTTTCTTTCCCGAGAAAATTAAACCAGTATGATGTTATTTTTCTAGTTTATTGCCAAGTGGTCTGTGTGCAGTATAAAGCCCAATTGTGTGATGAATCATATCTAACTATGATGCTCAAGATACATCCTCCATCTTAGAAGCAGTGCATCAAAAGAGACTGCAGAAGGCAGGAGGCTCTGCTCCCTCTTGTGTGACTACTACACAGGCATGGACTAGTAGTGATTTCCTTGCTCCAGGCAGTAACAAGAAGAACAGAAAGATCAGAACATGAGAATGATTTATTTTCCTCCTAGTAATACAATCAGGTTACTACAGGAAATGCACAATGCTGTGCACAATGAGCTCTGCATTTCAGACATTTACAGCCCTTGTGTCAGCCACGTGTAAGAGTAGCTGGTTTGGGCCTGGTCTGCTGGTGTTCTGGAATGTGGGTGAAACTGTCTGTACTTTTTCTTCCAAAAAACCTTTGCCCTTCTTATTGCAGAGCTCCATGAGGTATCCATGTCTCCTGCCTGCTGAGAACTTTCTGGGTGGCAGCATGACCCTCCCGTGTATCAGGCACTCCTCCCACTTTTGTGTTGTCTGCGACACAGCTGAGGGTCATCCTGTCATACAGATCCTTTAAGAAGATGATAGACAGGACTGGGCCCAGTACTGATCTCTGGGGAGCAGCAAGAGTCACTGGTCCCCACCCCCTGGACCTGGCCATTCAGCCAGTTTTCAATCCATGGGCTCATGCACCCATACATCACCAGCTCCTCTATTAGGATCTCACACACAACAATTTAGAAAGCCTTGCTGAAATCAAGTTAGACAATACCCACCAGTCTTTCCTCATCTACCAAGCCAGTCATTGTCTTGTGGAATGTTATCAGGACTTAACAGACCCTAAAATTAAAGAGAAAGTGTCTTTGCCCCTTCCTTACTCTTTTGGACTCAAAAAAAAACCCCTTAGAGACACTGAAAAACTAAAACTGGCTAAAAAGAACACATGTCAAATGTTGGATCATTTCAAAAGAAATATTTGTAAATGATTTAAACACTAATTAAAAAAACTAGGCCTGGCATAAAAAATTTACTTGAATGTGAATTCATAATTAATTGTGGTACTTTCTGCACAGATTGGAAATCCATCATGAAATTAATTGAACTAATATTTAAAAAGAAACAAACACTGTGTAACATTTGGAATTAATGTAGTGCTATAGCAGAAATTAGAAAGGTGTATTAATTTAAATCCTTTACTGTTAATAGGTTAAATTACAAATCTGCAGCCAGACGTAAGAATTAGGTCAAGTCAACAGAATTCTGTACCAGCGTAAACTAATTTAAGTATGAATTTTTCATCAATAGTATTTTACAGAAATGTCAGTCTGTGGAGCAGACTCAATCCTGTGCAGGTTTTGTCAGAGAGAAGTGATGGCCATGGCTGGATGAGGCTGTGGGGAGCTGGAGACCAGCCCTGTTGCAGCATCACAGGGCAGGGACTGATGGCCCCAGGGGCTGACAGGAGGTCCTGGGCTGTGGTCAGGGCTGGCAGCACCTCAGGGACCCAATAAATTCTATGATACATGCAACCCTAAATCAGAAATGAAATTTCATTTTGTGAAGGAATTGGTTGTCTGAATGAGGCATAAAAGTTTATTGGGTAGGAACTGGACTGTAAAAGCAACAGTCCAGAAATACCAGCTCTCCAAGAATAGACAAGCTCTCCAAGAGCAGACGTCCTTCCATGCATGTCACAGGAACAGAACAACTCCTTTAATGAAGGACAAGAGCCCTCGTGCATCAGACTGCACAGAAACACAGGACAGACAAAACTGTGCAGGTGAAAACTGAGCCTCCAGCAAACTTATGAAACTTCAAGGACTGGAAGAGGGTTTTAAGGTTTCATCTCCAAGAGTTTATTTTCCAAGAAATATTTTCTATCTGGAACATTGAAGCTGCATTCACACAGGACATTTCATCTACAGGAAGTTAGACAAAATATATATATAGGTACATATATAGTTGAGATTAGCGTAGCAAAGTCAAAGTAGGGAATGCCAGAACTAGGACTGCTTATGTAACCTATTTCTGCTTGCAGGAGATAGACTTGAATATAGAAATCATCTCTCACATATGTCTATTTCATTTTCTTGCATGGGCAAGGGATTCAGATTACTGAGTCATCTTTAAAATGAATGGGAATTCAGACAGAAACATACCCACTCTGTCCCAGGTACAGGAAAACATGTAATTAACAAGCCAAATATTTGCAGCAACTACATGTAATGGTCAAGTCTGAGTACAGGTGTCAATAGGTGCCTTCTATATCTTCAGCAACTGTGTTGGTTTGAGCACTTACTCAGGAAATGTGGGAAAGAATCAGCTTCCCTTCTTGCTGCCACATCCTGAACTGCAGTGGACAGAGAGCTCCAGCATCAGCATGCCCACTTTCACAGCCAGCCATCTTTAAACTTTCCACACCATACACCATCTGACTCTAAACTACTGAGGTACCTTGTTGTCACTTCTTTCAGGGGTATAGTTGGTGATATCCTTCACAGTATGAAGATCCTTCACATCTTTCCAGATGAATATTTTGTTCCTTTAAACACTGTCTGGAAAACTGTAACCTAGGAGGTGAAGCGTGGACTTTCCCAAGAGTCCCAATGCTTGGGTCAATGGAGATGCTCCAGGGTGGGAGAAGCAAGAGCTGGGAAACTGCAGTGAGGAAGAGTAAGATACCTGCCCCAGAAAGAGGTAAAAAGCTTCCCTGAGACCAGGGGGATGGAGCAGAGAAGTCTCCCATACAGAATACCATTGAACTGTCTGTAAAGAATAACCTGCTCCACTAGGTACAGCAGATGAGCAAGACAATAATGGACAAAGCCTGTCTCCGTTTTCATGAGTTCACTTAGTTTAGTTGTCCCTGAGTTTTCAATATTAAAAAAAATATATAAAATTTAGTCAAAAAGGGTGTGTTTCACATTTCCCCAAATCTCACAAAGCAGACAGACAAGATGAGGACTTGGTCAAACAATGATACCATCTCATTGCTGTCAGAGTTCCCTCCATGGGTGCTGTCAGAGTTCCCTCCACAGTTTTAAGAAAATTCAAAGTTTAATGTTCCTGCTAGCAGGAGTCTGTAGCGACTCTGCCTTTTTAACAAATTTAAGGTATTCATTTTTGTAAACAGGAATTTATTCTGGATTTTTAGATAGAAATCAAATTTCCCAGGCAGCTCTAACTAATAATACTGTATCAGAAAGTTTTTCCTGGTCCTTAAATAGACACATTTTTTGTCTCCTTGCTATAGCAGTCTTGCTTAGAAGTGTTATTTTACATGGTGCCAAAATGTACAATTTATGTTTTTAAGAGATGAAGCAGATGTGTACCGAGTTTGTAGCCATTTAAGGCATTTTCCTTCACAGAAAGCTACATCATGATACATTCATTTAAACTCTCACCTGCCCTCTGCTACATGAAAAACTGTACTCAGAAAGCAGCCTTAACAAAGCAATAAATTTTGATTAATTAAATTCTTCTGCCTTGCTTTCTCTTAAGAACATAACAAATGCACTTTTATCCCCTTCTGGAATCATTGATCTATATAAATAAACACTAATATTTTCAGAAGAATAAAGTAAGTTCTTTCTCAACTACTTTCCATCTTGCGATGACACATTGTGCCTTCCATACACAGGAGTGCAGAAACACCAGTTTTGTCATTTGAGACTTTTTTTCGGCGAGGTGAGTTTATCCCCTCCCACATACACCTGAGATTTTAAGAAAAAGGTTTCTCCATTCCATCAACTTTTTTCCCTGATTAAAAAACCCTGTGATCAAAACCAAGACTGCTCACAAATCTTACCCAAAAAATGTATGAGCCAACAGGAAATGTCCACTGAGGAATTAGAAACTGATCATTCCTGTTGTCTTGTTCACCAATGTGCGTCCTGCACTAGAAAAGCAATTTATATGGGGTTCATACATACACTGTTCTGCTTGGTTTCCCACCTGTATATAACCTACATCAATGGTTCCAGCATTGCTGGCTCTCCTGCTTGATTTTATTACCTACTTGCTGGAACTAGATCTCCTGAGACAAAACTTCCTGGGGCTTCCACTACTGGCAATAAACATTTTTCCAAGATAATCTAGCTTTCATCCCTAGAATAAAAGGGTCTGTCTGTAGCTCAGTTCAGCCCTTGGAGGAAACAGGTCAAGAAAAAAAAGCAAAGCTCTTCCAGTGTTATCATACCTCTGGAGTCAGGGAGCCTTTATTGTACATTTATCCCCTTTTCTGGGGAAATACATGTTTTTGCAGGGATGGGGAGGGAGTTTTGCATTTTAAAGTCCTTCCTCTGTCATGTGCAGAAGGGACTCACATTGGGAATACTAGAGATGAAAGAACAGAGTTGGAATACGACCAGGTCTAATGTCTCCCTTCTCCCTCATATCCCACATTGGTTTATGCATGAGACAAGGGCAGGTATTCCAGGTGCAGATGGAAAGCAGCCATAACTAAAGAGGAGGTTTGCGTATCAGTTCTCTTGCCTGCAAATTGGATTAAAATGTTGAGTTAGCATTTCTTAGTGGCAGACAGCTGAATTGCTATAGAGTTTTCTGCAACAAATCAGTCACTCTCAGTTTGAGCTGGTAAGCCACAAGTTGATACAGCTTGCTTTCCACAATCCACAAATAACAGGAATGCTGCTATTCAACAAACCAAAGAGCGTTGCAAAGCGTTTTCTTTAACAACAGCATAAATGTGCTGCAAAGTGGCAAGATCAAACACCGTAAGAATCCACCAATTTGTGCACCCCTGCAGGGCACACACCGAATGAAATGCACGAGCTGTACTCTCCAACAACACAAACCCTACATTAAATTCCACATTTCTGAAAGGAAGGCAAATTTGCCCTGTGTTTGGGATGGGATGGTGCCAATCTGTCAGATTCTGCTCCTGTTTTTCAAGAACAACTGACCTTTGCTCAGCAATGAGTAAATGGAGCTGATATTTAGCAGGAGAAAATCCAATGCATGGGGGTGAGGACACAGCACCAAAAATGTCAGGAATTCACACACACGTTTAGCGATATCAGAACCCTATTTCAAGATATGCAGACACTTGGATGCTGAGGCCCTTGCTGTAACTTCATCTCACCTTTTTTTTTTTTTTTTTTAGATCAGGTCATTTCACCCAGCTCATCTCCCATTTACAATCAAAAACATTCATGAGAGGTTCCCTCTCTCTTCAGAAGAGGATAATTCTGTTCATCTGCCCAAGAGAAGCCCCTCACTGCTTCAGAAGGGTTTTTTACACCTCCATTAACACAAAAAAAAATCTTATGTTTCTTAATTGAGTAAAACACAATTTTTGTAATCTCTTGCTGCAGTTAGGATTATTTTAAAATGCCTGGAACAGTTTCTTATGCTCTGTTTATTGTCTTTCTCACTGCTCTGCCTGAGCTGGCTGTACTCATTATTAGCTGCTGTGGTTAGCAAGGAAGTAAAGTACGGTGGATTTGTAGGATAATGGGATTAAAGTATGCTTTAAGAACTATTCCAGAAGGAAAAAAAAAATAAAAAAAAGGAAAAAGAGAAATAAACCGACCAAAAATTTAAAAACAAAGAGAAAACTACAGAGAAAAATGAGGCACAAGAGCATTGGGGTTTCCTAGCTGACACAACAGCCTTCCAGCTCTCAATCTTTTGAGTGACACAGACTCAGTTCTACTGAAGCAATGTGGAGAATATGAAGAAGCAGACAAAACTAATTTCATGTTTGAGTTGTCCAAAATTATGTGTTTCCAGAATACTGGATCCTGTGTTCTGCATGCCANTTTCCCTTTTTTTTTTTTTTTTTTTTTTTTTTTTTTTTTTTTTTTTTTTTTTTGCTAAAACTATATTTGGTGTAGAGGAGATTTTTTCAGCTACCTATATTAATGTTCTAGCACACCTTCACACACCAAATTAGCCCCGGGGCCAGGAAGAGCAAAAATATAGTCAGATTATCCACTAGACTGGGGATTAAGAAAGCAAACAGGCAGGAGGGTTGCTCAGCAATTCATAACAAACTAGCCACCCAGACTTCAATTTCGTTACATTAGGTAACAAATCACGACTGTGGAAAGGTCTTAGGAAAAGAAGGGAAAAATGGAAGCCAAAGAGCTGTGATGGAACAAAGTAATGACAGACAATCAGAATTGGATTGCAATAAAGGAAGAAAATTATTTAAAAGTAGATGGGAAGAGAATTCTAAGGGAAGAAAACCCAAACATTGGCTACTCAAAAAGGCTCTCAAAGGAACTGGCCACAGCACAGGGCCTGACAGAGTTCAAGAAGTGTTTGGACAATGATTTCAAACACATGGTGCGACTCTTGGAGTTGCCCTATGCAGGGCCAAGAATTGGACTTGATGATCCTTGTGGATCCCTTCAACTCAGCACATTCTGTGATAAAGTGTGAAAATGGCAGCATAACCTAAGTGAAACAATCACCTTGGAGAAGAAAAATTAACATCTTTAAATATATGACACAAGAAATAAATTGAATTGACAGAGTTATTTATAAGATTTTAAATTCATTTATTGCCTGAATACTTCTGACAGGAGTTTAATTAAAGCACAATCTACAGAGATGTTTTTAGCTTGGTTTCAAACAGATTCTTAAGCTGTCTATGTTTATGACCAGTAGTACTGTGGGTAGTTCAGAAGCCCACAAAACCAATGATCTGCAGAGAACAGGATGCATCATCTCCATCTGTGCTGGTTCATGCTTGTTTTCTGTAAAAGCCTCCCTGACTGGAATCCATCTTACCTGAGCTAACAATTCACTTAGCATAAACTTATTGACCAGGCTTCCCCTGTGGTCTGTAGAAATAGACACCTCCAGGCACTGGCCCCATCAGCTGTCCTAGACATATGCTGGGAAAGGAGGAAGGAGAAGCAGGCTTAATTTTCACAAAATAAAATGGAATTTGTTAAAAAATTCCGAAATATAACTATAGTAGAACACTTGTCTACAAAATATCCAGACACTTGCAGTACATTTTAAAGAACCACATTTGCAGAAACACTTTCTGGTACAGTTAAACTTATTCTTGCCTTATTCTTTAAATACTGCGGGACCAATAGTTAAACCAGATCAATTTTGTTCAGCCTTTTTCAACTTTGGACATGTAACAAATTTCCAGAAGAGTTTTAGATCCCTTTGGAAATTCTGCATATGTGGAATATATATAATTGATGCAGATCAACAACAAAGTTGAAGAATTACTGTATTAAAAAAATTAAAATTCTTTGTACATAATCTTCTGCATTAAATAAAATGCAGAGAAATCAAAATAAAGTGCTGAAACCTCTTCTGGCAAACCAAAATGAAGTACTATCACTGCATTTTGGTTGCAGATCTTCCCCATACATAAGACTCTTTCATTTTTTAATACTAAAAAGTTTGCTCAAGTAGATGATCATACATTTTACTGATATCATAACTATTAATTGCCAACTCACAGTCCAGGGTTCTTTCTTTCTAGACAGAACTGATGTTTTAGTCCACCATCACTAAATAATGGAAATATTTGTCTTCCTTTAGCTTTTACAGTGGAACATGAACTGCAGGACAGTGCACAAGGTTTGAAGTGCAGTGATATGCCTTACTCCTACCAGGGAAGCATTACTGAAACTAATATTTGAGCACTAATAGGAAGGAATTTGTTTTGCATTAAGCATCATCAACTGTCAAATTTTCAGGAAGAAAAGCTGTCAAGGATTTAATTAAAATAATTGCCCCTTACCAGCCAAACCCTGACTTAAAACATCTTTATGAATATCTTAATTTTGTGATGAACACTAGAGGCTGTTACAGCCTTTCCTTGCCATTCAGATTTGAGGTCATCAATCAATGCACGCATATCACAGCAGCAGTTTAATAGGCTTCATTTTCCAGGTGATCTCACTGTTCAAAGTAAAAGTAAAATTTGCATTTAAGGCATAAAATGATGAAGAATGCACATTTTAACTTTGATAACTGCCACTTTCAGGATGAAGTGGTAAAGCTCTCTTTCAATTTCATTTTAGAGAACTAAGAATACCTGATAACTGTAACTATTTTTAGAATAGAGGACAGTTTATGTATTTGCTATGCTTCCTTAGGTGCAAGGACTTTCCCAGTGTAAACTGCATTACTTTAATCATTTAGAGATAAATTAGTCTACACTACTGCAATGACAAAGGACATGATGTCTGTAAGTGAAGTATAACTGATATCAGACAGATGACTGCCCTGAACAATCAGAATTGAAAGCAGGATGTTTCTTTAGAGATGCTCACAGACAAGTCAGCTCCCCATTTCATAACTGGAAGTATTTGGAATCAGGGTAATGGAATAATGACAGGGTAGTGGTCACCAATGAAAATTTTGAGAACCGCAAAACTGAAATAGGATGTCAGGTTTCATCAGGCCCTGTATTACCCACATGCTCTCATTTTTAGATCCTCTTCATTTTTTTTTTACTCCCCCTTAGTATTTTTCATGACTGCAAAATTTTCTGACATTACTAAGTTCCTCTGGGATGTCAGTAGGGCAGAAGAAATTAAATTTACAAAAGCACACGCCTGAAAGTGCTTTTCTGTTATTTACAGACATTTAGATATGGCACTTTAAACTTCAGCAATTCCTGACCCTAAGGGTCGAAAATCAGTGGAAGCTCTCCACTTTAAGTTTCCATGGCCACAAGATGACAAATAAAAATGAAATGCATAAACTTCAGAACAGGTTCTAAATGACAGATTCTCAGATGTGAGGCCCCATAGAATTGACTGTCCTGCAATCACACTGTAGAACAGAGCTCTCTTGCACAGTTAGAGCTGTCCAAAACAGAGTCATGAACTAAGAATGATGAGTACCAAGATGTGGAGATTAAATGAACCTGAAATAAAGAATAAGACCATCTGATTATCATTGTGACCTGTAAAAGATCACATCAACTACAGAATAGCTGGCAAGATGTACTGTGCCCTTGTCCATGTACTAAGAGGCAACTCTGCATGGGTGGTGCTTTAGCGACATTGAGTGCTTGTACAAACCCTCACCCTCCGTGCTGCTGGTAAGGATGCCTGACTGCTCTTATTGTTAGCCACTGTTATTTGTGTACTATTCAAGAGCCCATAGCAATAGAACAGAATCCTGTCACAAATTAATGGGTCTCTACTAACTGGAAATGTCAATGCAAAAATGAATTTAAAGATGTTAATTTTTCAAGCAACACGAATTGCCTGACAGCACTTTATTACAGCAATGTTATTTACTCCTTCCCCCTCCCACGGTTTAAAAAGCTACTGCAATAAACATCGGCCGATTAGCGACATCCAGCACTGCCTTTTGGTTTTCAATTTAAACATAAAAATTTTGATTTACAGAATGGCTGAGAGCAGCTTGGCCTAATGGAAAACATCCCTGCCCA
Organism: Cisticola juncidis; assembly: GCA_013400215.1. Lineage (NCBI taxonomy): Eukaryota > Metazoa > Chordata > Aves > Passeriformes > Cisticolidae > Cisticola > Cisticola juncidis. The sequence goes on along the minus strand of VXBR01000285.1, from coordinate 199,350 downwards.
TGGCAGGGGGATTGAAGCTAGATGATCTTTAAGGTCCCCTCCTCAGGGGAGTTATGAGTGCTGCTCATGTCACTCACTTTCACATGGATATATATTCAAGGTCTGCATAAACCCAGCTTGGGGCATAAGCAGCATTTCTATCTCTAAACTCTACACAAATCATAGCACGAAGTTTGGCCCACAGTAAAAATTACAGCACTTTGGCAAAGCTAGAATGCAATCAGAAGTATTACAAATTACTTTGCAGAAAACAGACATGAAAAGCAGTTCAAAATAATGCCTGATGCTTTTAAAGCATTAGAAGCACACATCAGTATTAAAACCAAGCTATTTCTGATCATCCATAGCAAGTGTTCCCTAGATGTGGATATGCTTCATATGTCTATGTTTTATATTTACTGTCTTACAAATAGCCCTCAGCTCTTTAGTTGAATTTCTAAGATGTTTAATAGCAAACATTTACTAAAATCTTGTTACTTCTCCTATGAGAAGTCACAGAGTGTGACCCTTGAATTGCAAAATGACCTCATGACTCAACAGGTCAAAGAATATCCCCCAACCCCTTTTCGTCCTAAACTTTTCATCAGACAGCAATGGATCTTTATCACAGCCAAGTCTTCTGAAGATAAAGATGCTGCACTTCTCAGTTCACACTTCACCTTTGAGACAGAATTCCACAGGGAGAAGTCCAGTTATTTAATGGCCAGACTGTCCCTGACTTGCTTCTTGTCAAATACCATGAGCAGTGAAAGGGATTGTGGACAGTGGTTTCACTCCCATCAGATGAAGACTGCTTTCAAGGTCTGTAAACAAATTTAAGTTTTTCAAAATCAAAGACCAATTTTCTTCATTAAAATGATCAAAAGCCTCCAGGGTTGGTATAGTTCTTACCACATCTGGTATTTCTCAGGAGTGAGAGAAACTGACAGTTCCCACTCATAGCCTCAGGATTTTCTTCACAGTAGTGAACAGGAGCACCTGCACTTGGTGCTTTTAATAGTGGCTATTTGTATACATTCAAAACCTTTCAAAAATCTGTTTGCCAGGAACATTTAACCACTTCAGAGGGATAAAGGAGACCAAATCTATTCTCGGAAAAGATGCAGTAATAGAATCTCATTTTCTTCTTCAGTACACATATTTTATTATCTGTAAACAGAAGTATTTTTAATCTGGCAAAGCTTTCTGTAAAAAATGACAAGCCTTCCTCACACTACCACCAAGGGTCCTGAACCTGCTGTAAAAGGAAAAAAGATTGCATTTAAGTAATTATATGACATTAGAAAGTAGTTTTGATTTCATGCAAAAAGGTTTTTTGTGGTTTTGAACAAATCCCTGAGACCTTTCCATGATGTGTTAATCAAGATCAAACAAGGCTGAATGGACAGGTATATAACATATAATATTGAAAGGAGGGGAAAAGTACCAGTTGGGGAAGGCATTCAGAAGGGCTAACATTAGCCCTTGCAGGTTAATGCCTCAATTGCTTGCTCTAGCCAGTGAAGTGATAAAGGTTTCTCAGGGAGCAATTCTGAACTGAAGATTTGTTTAGCTACACTGAATCTCTCTGGAGGACTTCAACTTGTAACTTCAGAAGCAGCCTGCAGATATTAGCCTCAAAAAGATCACACTTGCTTTTGTGAACACTCCCCAGTATTTATTTACCTTCCATCAGCAGCTGAAATTCACTACTGAGATGTGCTGTTGGTATACTGTATTTAACTCTGAACACTGTGTGTTGCACATGGACTGAAGTTCACCCAGCTGGAGCTCAGCACTCCTGCTAGAATCACTGGAATTGTATCCACAGCCCTGCTAGGATGACTGCAGGGCTGAACTTTTCCCAGTGCCCCATTGAAGTGCTCTGTTTGAAGGCCACCTGCACACCGCCATACAAAGGACTGCTGTGCCCCAGCACCTCCAGAACCCACTCACTGTGCATTTGTGCTGGCACAGCTCCTTCTCTCACTCTGGCTGCTCCTCGGATCACTGGAGCAGCGGCGGGAGCTGGGCTTTTGTGATCAAGCTAAACACAAAGAATAAGAATTCTCAACTTTTGAGACCTACTGTCAACAATTTTTATGATTCTTCCTTAGTAAGAACAAGAAAGGCAAGTGGCCTTTTCATCTCAAGCAGGATAAAGTTGGATAAAGAACATAGGAAAAAAACCCATACTGCTGACAGAACTTATAATCAGGGTCATTTTCTAACTTCTCCCATTCTACTGTACTTCATCACATCACTGTGCTTTACTCCCTGAAAAATGTCCACAATATCTTTAAATTTTATCAAAATAAAACTTCTATGATCTCGTATAAACCAAAAAAACAATTAGAGATATTTGAACTTTTGTTGGGACTTTTCACAATTTATGCTTCCACCAGATTTTTTTTCCACAGACTATCTTTGTAAAATAAATCAGCCATCCTTTTATAAATGTAGAATACAGGAAAAAAGACTCCTCAAATTAACTTCAGCAAAGGTGAGACAAAGTGAATCACAAACACTACAAATCTTTTTTTAACAACACCCAGGTTATAACCAGAGCTGAAAACAACACAACTGCCAGGTAGAGTTGATTTCCAAAGTGCAGCATAAGGTATGGATAGATAGACCAGTACAAATCTGTGAGCACAGCATTTCCACAATCTTCTAACAACTCCCAAGCCCTAGAAACTCAAAGTTTCCAGTACAACTATGTCAAACAGCACTTAACAAAATGAACCTGCAAAGGTTGAGTCAACTTACAAAGACTGGTAAATATATTTTAGCATTGAAATTGTCTCTTTACCAAACAGAAAAGCCATGTTCAGATTTTAGAGGCCATTTTGAGACAAAGGTTTAATGAAAAGAGTACTAAAAATACCAATTATTTTTCCAAATTAACAAATTCTTAGTGTGTTACATAAACTACCTGCAATGCAGTATGTCAAACAAATACTTTATGCTGTGTTATAACCTAGAGTAACAGTGTGAGAAATGTTAGCCACCACATGAAATCATTTTTACATAACCCTCAATTATATAAACATCAGAGCATCCTAGTTTCAAAATGCACTTAACCATGACTCCTTTTCAAAAACACTGCACTTTTAGACAGGAAAAAAAAAAAGAATTCTGTTTGTTATATTCCAATATCAGGTGCTTTTTCAAGCATTTAGTCAAGAGATTTGCAGCTAAAAATTACAAGGAAATAATTTCACTCATACTAATTATATTGTGGCATTAGATTAACAAAAACTATGCACTCTGCCCTTTGGGGCAGTGTTCTGTAGAATTCTGCATAATAACAATCTTTTGGATTAAAATGAATCCCAAAGCATGTTGAATAATGAACAGGAACAGATTTTAATTATTGCCAAACTCTATAAATAGGAGAGGAAAAACATTTGCACTTTTTCATTTAATTGTTCATTAAAAATACAGAATTTTATAATTTATGTTAAATTGGGAAGCTGTTTATAGGCAAATATTGATTTCTGAAGAGTTTTTCTTTATTTCCTCAGCTTACACCCACTTAGAAGGGCATTTTGTACTTCTGCATTATCTGACACATTATCTAAACATCTTTCTAAAGCCCAATGATTGCACAGGATAGTTGTATTTGTGACAATACTCATTTAACCAAGCACTACAATACTCATTGTTCTTTCTGTTCAACTCAGTAGAAGAGAAAAAAATGCAATGTGTTAAGATTTTGCCAAATACATGAAATCACAGCATAGATAACCAGTTCAAGAAAAGCAGCAATTTCTCTACTTAAAATACACAACTGATACTGTACACCTGGAAATTTCTAATCTGAACAAAAATTATTCAGTGAATTCTTTGCTGTTTTCTATGTAACAGGCAGCAACAAGACCACAACTACTAAAAAGAACCAGTATTTGTTTACTGAAAAAGGAATGACATATTTGTCCAGTCTACACATTCCCAAATTACACTGCAGTCCTGCCCAGCTGATGGCACTTCATGTGAGGAGACTAGGTCTCACAAACTCTCTGAAACTGAGATTAATTGAACTTCACAGTATGTCAAAATGAAGTTTTAAAACACAGAAATCTCTATTTTCTTCTTCACCTCAAATATTTGCAGCAATTAAATCTTAGATTTTCTTTACAACATTTGGCAGCTGTTTACTTATTTGAGTAATAAACTCCTGAAATTTCCTTCTACTTGAGATCAATACTTGAGCCAAGTGAAAGCTGTTCCCCAAAACATGGACATTCCCCTAAATAACTTTAGGGGAAAAACAAGCACAGGAAAACCCCCAACTTTTAGCACACAGTAGGAATAATTTCTTTGTAGCAACACCATTACATAGTTTCCCCTTTAATGAAGTAGGTCCAACAATATCCAGTATTTTAAGCATCTATTGACGGTGGCTGTGTTTACCCTTGTGGTGTCAACACCACTTATAGGGAGGTCTGTCTGTCTCACAGCAACATACCATGCAATCAGCCTATTCTTCTATTAGGCAGAGAAGAATTAGTGCATGAGTTAATGTATTTTAACTGGAAAATGACCCTTTGTCTCTGTTTCCAAAAAAAAGAAAAAAAATCAAATCCTGGGAAGTAATTTTGCTTGCTTTAAAAAAGTCCAATTAATCAGTTGCATTTTGGAGCTCCAAAATAAATAGACCTCTGCTGCACAGCAATGTCCCCGATGCCCCAGCTTTCAGGAGATGTTATGAGCTCCCAACACGATCTCTGGGAATGAGCCGTAGATCTGAGCCATGCTTTAGAAACACATTTCCTACACAAAGAAAGAAAACAGGAGTATTACTAACCAAGAAAACACAATGTTTCCTCAATAAACACATTCAAAGGATAACAGTGTTAAGCCAGTGTTTAACAGCTTCATAGTAATTCCTCTGACATACCAGAAATAAAGTTTTGATGTTTCCATAGAATTTTATTTTGCCCCACTTTTTCCAAGGAGCCCTTTATTTTAAATAAAAATGCTAGACCTTGCAAAGGGTAGCCTTTCAAACATTGCAGTTCCACACTTGAACGTTTCATTTCACTTATAAGCCATAATAATTTCAAGAACAGAAAACGCGGTTTTAATTTTCCATGATTATGTTATCTTAAGGTCAGTCATGCATTCATTCATTTTTAGTTCTCTCCTTGGTTCACTACTGAACAACTTCTAACTTCAGAACTTCAACTGTACTTTTCTTTTAGGAAGGTTCTCCATATGTCCAAGCATAAGTTAGTCTCATTTTAGCATAAAAATCCCTTTCAACTTATTATTTATTACTGTATTATCTTGATCATCATAGTCTTTTCAAGAAGACACAATAAAAACTGGAAGTTTCCAATATTTAGATGCATTGATTTTTTTAATGTATTCAGGTTGCTATTTTTTCCTATTAAATGTAACATTTGAAAATGAAACCACATCACTAAGTGATGTATTAATTTAATTAATATATGAAATATTTACTTTTTTAACTTCATACTACTACAGCACAGAATAGGCTGTATATTTGATTCCTTTCAACCTTGCATTAACTTCTAAAACAGAGTAATTCTATTTCTCTCCTAAGCATCCCATTCCAGAGCTGTAGACTGCTTTCACAAATAAGATTAAGATACTTGACATCCATCTAAGTTGTCTGCATATTAGAACAAAGCTACCCTTTCTTGAATTCCACTTCTCCAGCAAGTAGATCAGGATGAAAATCTTTGTATATATTCAACGTAATGACCCTCAGAAAATCAATTTAAAAGAATATGTTATCAGAAGACATTCTGTTCTTACAAATCTGCCAAGAGCAGACTAAGGAGATCTAAACAGCCCACTGAATGCAAACCTGCCTCACCAGCAAAACAGAGAATTGCCTACTAACCTTAATATTCTAGACTGGAAACATCCTATTGTAAAAGCCATCATAAAATTCGAACATTTTAAAACAGGCCTCAGCTGCATCTCATGGAGACAGCAGCTCACTCACCTCAGTCTGTTTTCATCATTAATACTACACTGGTTTTATTAAAGTTATAGCATACTCCTCCTTGAAATATCAAGGATTTAAAATTGAAATCAATACAGGGATTAAGTGCTAAGCCTAGATCTTTCAGCTTTCATTTCCCCTGCTCCACGAAATCATGTAAGGAAAATGAAAGTCATAACTGAGTGCTTTTTTTCAGAAAAGAAGGGAAATCATGCAACAGTACAAAACCTCTGAAATCCCCATGGATTACTAAATTTTTATTCCTGTATATCTTATTTTGGAAGTTTTTGAAGACTAAAGTAACTGTTCAATCTATAGGAACTCTGATACATAAAAATAAAAAGGAGAAGGGAAAAAAGTAAATTTTGAGATACCAATTAATGAGGCTGAATAGACGATTATACCTAAATTATATATGTTTACTTGTAAACTGAGGAGGGATTTTGGTCTGAGCACTAGGTTTGATATAGGTTGTATTTTGCTTGTTTTGTTTAAGTTGATTTTGGAGGTTTGTTTTGTTGGTTCATTTTGTTCCCAATTAAGGCCAACATCACACAGCATTGCCAGAACACCTATGTTAAAAAACCTATAATCCACGTGCCTAATTTTACATCTGCAGAATAAGGCAGTGATGACAACATTTTGCATCTAGATGCTTGTAATTTACCTGTGTCTTGATTATTTGATGCTGTCTTATACTACAGAATAATTCCTCAATATTTATAAGAGCTTAGGAAAGGTAAAGTAAATCAACTGGAGATGTGAATTTAATAACACAGCTGCAAGTACAATGAACAACTGTATGGATGCTTTCAGTAAGTAGTCAAGTAGTTTTAAATACATTTACTTTAAAGGATTAAGCTACAGCTAATTAAAGCTACATAATACAAAATGAAAGCATGCTGCTGAGAAAGAGAAACAGCCTAAGCAGACCTTAAGTGATTTTACCATTTTGCCTAAGTATTTATCAGTGGTCATGTGAAAATGTGGCTTTACATGTGGGTGAATCTAGTAATTAAATTAATTATTAGATTTATTATCTGTTTTTAATACACTTGGTCTTGGGATCATGATGGGGACAGCATCAGCTTGAGAAGTCTGCCTGAGGCAGTACACCTGTGAAATCATAATCTAGGTGTCCTAAGGCAGGACAGAAGTGTCTGGTGGAGCAGAAAGCCAAACACTTATTTGTCTTAATTTTCAAATGTTGTTGATGCAACCACAGACCTCAGAAACAGGTTTCTACACTTACTTAGTTTCTTTTACAAATCCAAGAATTTCCGCAAACTAATGTGAAGCAACTGCTCCTCTCACCATCAGATACTGTTCTGTGCTCTGCAAGAAGTTACTTTATCCTCTCTGATCTACACAGCTAAGTGTGCTGATAGTACCTTGGTGTTTGGTTTGTTTTTTTTTCCTGTGGTACCTCCAGTAATGACTGGCAGTAAAAAGACATTAATGAGATAAGACCTATGTATGCATGGATTTCATGCAAAAACCAGAATAGCAGCAAGTCTCCATCAACCATTCATCATGTTTTTGCAAGCAGGAGTAAAATTATTCAGTTTTCACTGGATGACTGGATTCCATAAGCAGCAAAGCCATTTTTACTAATACTTGGTAGGTAAGAAATGTTCATAACTTTCTATCAAGATACTGCATTCCAGTCTCTTCTCAAATGGTTTAAGATTAGACTACTGTAATTATTTCCCAATTAGTTTAAAAGTATAGCTTCCCAAGAACAAGTCCACACAATCTGCCTCCAGACAGCAGACCATTATTGGTACAATTCAACCTCTCTACTCTGTTTCCATGTATTTCAGGAGGTGATGGGGAAGGGCCTTACACTTTCCTGTAACAGAGCTAAACTCTGCTCTCACAGCCAGCATCGGCATTTGAAATCAGGGATTTCTGACATGGAACCCCTTGGTGAAAACAAGAGAGCTACAAGCAAGATTCAAAAAATGGTTTGGTTTGGAAGAGACCTTTATGATCACCTAGTTCCAATTCATCTCTTCTGAAAACACTCTCCAAAGCCCCTGGAGTTTCTGCTCTAAAACTCTTTCTTTTTTTAATGTATCTCATGAGAAATGGTGCTAGAACAGCAAGTGCTAGTGAATAGGAGTGTGGGGGGGAATGTAGGTGCTAGTTATTACTGCAGTAGCAAGCAATACATTGTTGCTTTTAGACTGCACATTAAATGCAAAGCTCTGCCGATCAGAACCTCCCCACTTTTTCACAGAACTACATAAACACTAGACAAAAAAACCCCACACTGTTCTTTAGGTGTAACCTTTTACACACTACAATGAGTGTAGTTTTCAGCTACTGGTTAATGCTCCTCCCATTTAAAAAGTCAAAACCTAAAATGTAATAAAACCTCATGTGCTATACATTAGACAAAAAGAAAAAATAACGAGTTATAAATACTGGGATTCATACACTAACTTACCTGCTGTCTGTGCAGGGTTTATTCCTATACCATCTAGGGAGAATGAAAAAAAAAAAAAAAAGAAAAAAGAAGATGAAACAGGCATATTACAATTTATTACATTAACCCGGCAAAAAACATACCAGCAAGATCCAACCATTACATCAAGTGATCATGCAGCTATTTCCTACAGCAAAAAAGATGGGAACTGACAAGAAATCTTTGGCATAGAGAACACCAAGCTATGTATTTGGACAAAACTGAATTAGTGGTTTATTATCTTCAACCGATGCATAAGAAATTTAAATAATGCTGCAATATTAAGAAATTTAATTTGCAGTATGTAGATTTGTGAAACATGAGATGGTATTGATTTTATCAATAAACTTTCACTGAAACTACAATACAAAAACTATTAAAAAAATATATAAATTATATTCTCACCATTTGTTATGATGGCACTTGTTGCTGCAGGAACTTTGAACTAAAGGAAATAAGAGTAGGACAAAACAGCACAAGAGACATAGTTACAGCAGAAAATATGTGGGTAATATTAAAATTATAATTTTAGCTGGTTCAGGTACAAATAAAATAAGAAAAGAGTTCCTTCAGATTTATAGATATAACTAACTTTATTTAATGGAAATGGATGACAATGTTACTAGTAATTCCACAAACATAATGGAGATTGTTTTTCTAACTACTGTGCAAATGCACACCTGAGACATGTACCAAGTAGCTGTAAAATATGAAGGAAAAAAGCCAATAGATACCATACACTATAAATGAGGTTTTTTTCTAACTAGGCCAAGTCTGGTTATGATTTGACAAATTTTAAGTTTTTGAGAGATGTCTCAGTAGAAAACTTACTAAGGCTAAATAGCCAGAACTTAAAGTTCTCTGCCCTCAGAGTCTGAATCACTGGGAGGATAATGCACTTCCCCTGGAGAACAGTAACAACTTTGCCGAAATTTTGATCTTTTCCATATATGTATAATTTAAGGTTACTGTGAAACTGGTTCTTGAATCCCAACACACTGCATAAGTTAATTTTAAGCTATGCAGTTCAAGGAATGAAAAATATTCATATAATATGAAAGTTATCTGTCATTCTTTTCAATGCCAGTTCACAAGGGGCTTCATTCCTTGGGAAGAGTTTAATGACTTTTTTTTTTTTTTTGCTCTTTATTTACAAAGCACTTCATTCTGCCTGGTCTCAAAGATGCAAAAAAACTTCAGAATAGCCTGAGGTCAAACAGCAAAACTCCCACAGATATACAAAATACACCAACTAAAAGAATGGTTTGCTAAATGTGAATATTTAAGTCAGTAATGATTCTCTAAATCCATTTCTCACATGACCCTATCACTAACTAACTTTGTGGTTCCATGAGTAGGTGAAGTTAACAGGTTCACGGGCAACCCCCACCAGAAGTGGCATCTCCCTTTCAACATCTCCAGCTACTCAGTCACACTCATTTCTGGTACCTCTTACTTGTTTTTTCACACTTTTCAGTCTAGGTCTCTATGTATGGGCACAGCTGTATTAATACAGAATAAAAATAACTGGGGAAAACATATAAGAACCATCAATTAAATCATCAAATACCTTTAACAGCAAGCAATGTTCATATAATGTTATCTTCAAGTAAATTTACAACAAAACCAATCCACAACCTTCCCCCAAAGCTGTGTTTCCTCTAAAAATTTCTGTCACATTGTGGTGTAACAGTAACAACATAAGGAGACTCAAGACATGGAGTCTGTTATCCTTCCTATTTTATTACGATTAAAATGCTCAAACAAAAGATATTTTCAAAATCCCAAAACTTCCCAGGTTTTCCTAAAAAGACAAAGGGAGAATTCCAAGAACAGACTCTCAGCTGATTTTCTGCCAGTTAGATGAAGAGACCCATCATGCTTCTGAGCACTCAATTTTACTGTTTACATCCAGTGAATGTCTCTTAATATTTGCGTCCTTAACCTGAAACAACATAATATATCTCTTCAAATACATAATGTGGGCAAGTTAAACACCTAATGATATAGGATCCCATGTGAAAGATCAACACACAGAAGCCGAAGAGCCCACTATCCATATCTTCTTGCCTTAAGTCAATTTTTTCAATCTATCCCATATGCCTGATCTCAATACCTTCCACAATCAAAAACTGTGTCTCCTAAAGTCAGAGATTACTAGAACTGAATGTGAAAACAGTTTAAAAGTTTCCTCGATAATCCTGAAAAATTTTCCTGATATTCCACTAAAGAGATTTCAGTATTAAGTATCCAATAGCAGTACCTTTTAATTCTCTTCACTGTCACACAGTGACAAAAATTTCTGGTTTTTAATTACAAAAACCAGAAAGCACCTCAGTGCCATCTGCTGATGCATAAATTGTGCAAGGATCACTAATTTTAGGATTCTGCAAGTTCTGCCAGGCCCCCACTGAGGCCAGTAAAGCTTGTGGCCACCTGTAACCAAGAGCAGTTCCTTGTGCTGAATTGACACTGCATTTTTATCATTACAAACGCTTTTGCTTTCAAGAACACGCAAAATGTTAAGGACAATCATCACTCTACTTACTTCTTCTGCAGCAAACTTGAGGACAGCTGTGAAAGGTGTGCTCTCGGGCACGCTTAACCTGAAATCACAACATAAGTAAATACCTGGCTGCCAAAACAAACCAAAATGCAACTTTATCTGCTGGTAAACTACTGATTGAAACTTCACCTTCACCTTCACCAATGGAAGTACTTTGGTCAAACAGTGCAAGCACTGTTCAAGGGGAGAATAGGTCCCTGGTGGGTGTGAGATGCTCCAAGAGAAGCATTTTTTAGCAGAGAATGGCAACACCTTTAAGTTTCAGCAGATGTGGCAAAGCTCAGGAGGTGCGGGATTAGATTCCATGCCAATGTCCCTTTCAGGAGGAGAGAGCTCGGCCCCAAGCTGAGACTTGGAATGATACACCAGGAGAAATCTTTCACTGAATGGGTTGCCAAACATTGGAACGGGCTGCCCAGGGTCCCTGGAGGTGCTCAAGAAAGGCCCGGACCCGGCCCGTGGTGCCATGGTCTGGCTGACAAGGCAGTGAACGGGCAATGGTTGGACTCAGTGATCCCACAGATCTTTCCCAACATTAATTGTGACTGTGGAAGACGCGCACGGCAGTGGGTCAAAGCGGGAAAGCCCCGAGAGCGGGGCTAACCACGGGCATGGCCTGTCACTCCCCACGGAGGGAGACAGACGCCGTCCTCGCTGGCGGAACGCCCCGCCGGGATGGACATTAGGGCCATTCGCGATGTGCCCCCTTTGCACTTCTCCGCCGCCCCACGCAGCGCCGGCACTCACACTTTGTAAGGCAACCGGGGGTCTGAGGTGAGCGTCACTTTAAAGGTGACCTTGGACCTGCGGAGAGAGCAGGGGGTTAGGGCTGGGTGAGGGAGCGCGGGGGGCTGCGGGACCCCGAGCGCTCCCTCTCGCCCTCACTCACATGGTGCTGCCGGGCCGCCGCCGCTTCCACCGACACGTCAGCGCCGCCCGCAGCACAGGGGCCTGCGCCGGCCCTCAGCTGCCCAAAGCGCGCCTGACCGCAAAGGGAAAATAACATACTCCGCCGACCCGCTATGAGGCGGGGAGCGGCCGTGTTCTTCCTCAGTGCCTCGCTGCAGCTGGGAAAGAGAGAGTCTGAGGGGTGAGCGAGGCGCAGCGGGGAACGGCGAGGAGGATTTCTAATGAGGCAGTAGCACTGGCTGTTCCGCGGCCACGGTAGGACCCCGGCACCGGGAACCGGCGCTTCCGGAGAGGCTGGAGGGAGGTGCGGGAGGGACAGGGCAGGACAGGGCAGGGCAGGGCAGGGCAGGGCAGGGCAGGGCAGGGCGGGTGGGCTGCGGTCACACAGGGACTATGTACGAATGGTTGGTTTGCTAACTGGAGGCCACATCTGGTGAGCTGTGTCCGTTTCTGGACTCCTCAGTGCAAGAGGCAAAGGGGTCTTGGAGAGGGTCCAGCGCAGGACCACAAAGATGGTGAGGGGTCTGGAGCATCTTACGAGAGAGGGAGAGAGGAGAGCTGTGTGTTCATTTTGGAGAAATGACTGAGAGGGGATCTCGTTAATTCATATAAATAAGGCAAAGATGAGTGCCAAGAAAATGGTGTCAGACTTCTCAGTGGTGCCCAGCGACGGGGTGAGGAGCAATGACCAGGAATTAAAACACAAGAAGTTCCATCTCGACATGAGGAACATCTTTACATTGAGGGTGGCAGGGCACTGGAACAGGCTGCCCGCGGAAATTGTGAAGTCTCCCATTCTGGAGACATTCAAAATCCACCTGGACGTGTTCCTGTGTAATCTGTTCTAGGTGACTCTGCCTTGGCAGAGAGTTGGCATAGATCATCTCCAGTGGGCCTTTCCAGCCCTAATAATTTTGTGATCCCGTTTTGTTCTCAAACCAAAATGAGCTGCATGTTGAAGTTGCTTGTTGGAAGTTATGCAGGCAAAAGTGGATGCAAACACTGATTCCTAACTGTTCACATCTTCCATGTGATGAGGGAGCTGGAACTGGAATTTTGTTTGGATAGTAATGGATACTTTTGTAGCAGAAAACTAGCAGGTTCCAGTTTTGTTTGCAACTTCTGACAAATCACTTTCTCTTTAAGAAGGAGGAATGGAATTGCAAAGTAGTTTTTGTCTTTCGTACTCATTTATCTGCTAATACAGATCATGACTGAGTTTTCAACTCTGATATGTCAGTATTGTCCTTACAGAAGCCGTTTTGTCAGATTTCCTGTATATTTTCCCCAGTTTCTACTGTCTGCAGGAAGGACAGCATTCACTGCAGATGAAGTGCTTGGTGTCACACACTGCTTGCCAAAGTCATGTCAAAGCACTTTGTTGTGTTCACCTTTGCTGGGGTCTCATTAGGGTTAAGGTAGATGAGATGCTGTACAAAAGGCAATTGATACATTGGAGTCAATATTTTTTTTTCTAAGGACTGGCTTGTTGCCCAGGCATGAAATTCAGCTTTTCACCCTTGTGCTGTTCTTACATGAACATTGACCAAACTGAAAAAAACCCTTTAAAAAACAAGGAGTTTCAGCTTGTCCAATGGCATTTGAATTTCCCAGTATCGCCTACATTTATGCTACTGTGTCTTTTTTCATGTATTGAATTAGTGGGTTGTACACATTTTGTAATCCATTAATGATCTCACAGCTTTTTCATCCCCCTGCTTTTAAGAAATCACACCTGAATTTGGAACTAATTAATAGTCACCTCTTAGTATTTAACCTTGCATTTAGTGTAGCTAAATGTCATCCTGTATTTATTATTGCCCTTTTCAAAATCAGCTGGGGTTTTTTATGTATGTATGATGTTATGGCTTTGGTTTATGCTGCTCTCTTAACTGCAGGTTTCATTAATGCATTGCTGTTTGCTGTTCCAAGGTCATGAATGCAGATGTGAAATAAAAGACTGATCTTTTCAACAGTTCATTTCTGGCCTCTCAGTGTAAGTACTTCACCTCTGAGGAAATAAGCAGATCCAAATCTTCATGTTGTTGGAACTGGACTGTGTTTAGTATCCAGATTTATTTATTTAAATCCAGTTTGAGCATATGTGCGCTAATTTGCTGAGAACAGTCTAAATCCAGGCCTGGCTAGTCCTGTGTTCTGGCCACGTGGTCTTGTCCTCTGTCAAGCAAAGGGAGGAGTACTTGTGACCGGGTAGAGGGATCTGTTCAGGAAACTAATTTGGCAAAACCTCCCAAAATTTCCTCTTAGGTGTTTTAATGTGGTTATATTCACAAACCACCAAAAAAGAAGGACATGAGGAAGCACAGGTAGTCAGCAGTGATACGCTTGAGGTGCTGTGGAGCTGTATTCTGAGCAGGCATCAAGAGTTTCATGGTAGTGCCAGGGTGTGGTGGGCTGACCCCAGCTGTATGCCCGCTGCCCCAGGAGGCTGCTCTGTTACTCCCCTTCTCAGCTGGGCATTTGAGTGAAAACAGTGAAAGGCTCACTGGTTGGGGTAAGGGCAGGGAGAGTTCAGTCACCAATTACTGGGCAAAACAGACTCGACCTGGGGAAATTATTTATCAAACTTCAGTATGGTAATGAGAAGTAAAACAAAACCTTAAAAACATTGCACCCACTCCCACCACCTCCCTTCTGAACTCTTCATTTCAGAGTCCTCTACCTCTTCCCCCCTGTAAGGTCTCTTTAATTACTCCAGTGTGTGTCCCTCCAGCTATCACAAGTCCTGCCAGCAAACCTACCTGTGGCGCCTGAAGCACCTCTTCCCACTCCTCCACTGACCTTGATGCTTACAGAGTGGTTTCTTTGTCATATTCTCAGCCCTGTCTCTGCTGTTCAGGAAATTTTGGGGTATTTTTCTCCTTCCTAAGTCCATTGTCCTGGAGATGCTACCACCATTGCTGATGGGCTCAGCTTTGGCCAGCAGCAGGTTCATCCTGTAGCCATCTGCCATTGGCTCTGTCATGGGGAAGTTTCTGGCAGCATCTCACAGACATTCCTGTAGCCCCTGCCACTACCAAAACCTTGCCATGCAAACCCAACGCACAGGGTCAGGATCTTCTGATGTCGATTCAGGAATCCCAGTGATTTCACAAAAGGAAGACCTCTTTCAGTGCTGCCATATCAGAATTTTCCTATGTTGTCTCAACCTGTTCAAAAAGCTGGCAGGGTTGACGTTTTTTCTTTATGAGAATTTATGATGAGTAGAGGAAGGAGAATGCATGTGATTTTTCTCTTTTAGTTGGGAGACTTAATGGCATTTGTCCTACCAGGGATAGTTTAGAGGACTGTGTTTCACTAATGCATTTATATACAATAATATTCTCTTCAACTCTAGAAAAGCTGGTTCATTTCCAAAAAAACTCTTCCTTCCTTTCCCTGTGACTGAAGCCAGAAAAAAAAAAAAGTAATTCCTTATAAAATTTGTTTTTGCTACAGCTCTTAATTACCCAGACTCAAATATGTTCTGTTATAGCAATGAGACCTAACTTTGACTTTCCTAGCTGTGTAAATGACAAAAGGAATGACAATTTCAGCAATTAAATAAAATATTAAAATGTTAAAATAGTTGTGATCTCTGGCAATATGCAATCTCTGGTAAATCTCTGACAGTTGTTCAGTGGAAAGCTTTTAGATCAGAAAGTGAAAAAAAAATAGAAACCAGAAAATAACAATATTTTGTTGGATGCTGAGGATTTTACTGAAATGACTAAAATACCTCTGACAACTCTTTGGGCAAGACCTTCTAGTTAATGGCATTGCTATTAACTAGAAAATAATTGCAATAAATAGAAGCTGTTCATCGCATGTGCCTCTAATTCCACCTGGCTGGGCCTGGTACAATAGCGTTGAGAAGGAAAATATACAGAACAATAACCACAACACACAGTAGAAAGTACTGGAGAAGTGTGCTTAAAGTAATATTACCCAGCCTGCTTTTATTCTTTCCTGCTTTGTTTCCTATCCTCCCTTACTGTAGTCTCCGTTAGGTACAATATGTTGCTGAGCATTCAAGTAGAGCTGCCCCATGATACAGACCTAAGAATCACAATTTCCTGCTTCTTCAACAAGTCAACATGACCAGTTTGGAGCCTGGCCATAAAATGAAGCTAAAGTGTTTGCATTTTTGAAAGATTTCTCCTTTGCTTCTGAAGCACACACTGTGACTTACATATAACCTTTGTTGCTTTTTTGTGTATATGCGTGCCATTTGAAGAATGCAAATTTTTGTACCTGCGTGGAGGAAGAGCTTATTACATAAGCATCTATACTAAGAACTCTATGGAAGTATGAAATCTGGAATTATAAGAAGAGCAGTAAAACATCTTCCACCTGCAAAATGTGCTTTTAGCTTGTCAGTTTTCAACTGAATGAATGTTTGACTTCCAGGAATCCTTGGTGAAAAAGTACTGAATTAAACCTTTAAGAGGTACCAGAAAATTAGGTCTTGGCACCAGCATACTTTCCTTCCATGCTTGCAGTGAATTAAATAATGAGCATTGCCAAGCAATGTGTTACAGGAGGAAGGGGCAGAAGAAACACAGTATTTCTCCAACCAACCACTTCTATACCAAGCACATGGAACAGTCTGATCCCTCCAGCTCTTAGTAAGGCTGTGATTTCACATGAAGGATTGAGTAATGCTAACTCCCTTGAAAAAGGAGTGGTTCTGTATTTTACCCCCACTTTTGCCTTGCCATCTGCTTCTGGCCCCCTAGCTACTTCTTGATCTGTCTTTGTACTTGGGGGACACAGCAGTGAGTCAATTCAAATCAGCAGATGTGGATGTTATCCTGCTGGCTCAGAGCTCAGGAAAAGGTCTGAGCTGACACAGGAGAGGAGGGAAGGAGATCTTCCCCTTTGGTCAGTAGGGAATCACAGAATCATAGAATTCTTTAGGGTGGAAAAGACCTTTAAGATCACTGAGTCAAGTGTTAACATGTTTGGACTTGATGGTCTTAAAGGTCTTGGAGATAAGATTTCCTCTTACCATTTCCTGTAGTCAGGGTGCTCGAGTTCTCCTGTGGCTGGTACATTCCCTTAACTCTCCTTTGGCTCAGCATGTTGGCATCTCTTGGCACTCCCCTGATTTTCCCAAGCTCAGTGGTAACTCTGTCACCCATCCCAGTGCATGGAGGTACCTGCTTGGCTGCAGAATCTTCCTATGTCAGCAGGAGACAGTTGCATTTCTCAAGCAGACTCTGGTAGGATCCTTCTGTAGGAAGTTCAGCCCTCCAGAAAGGAAGCAGTCCCACTGCACCATCTCTTAAGCTGTTTCTGTTGCAGTTTGTTACTCCCCAATGATTAACCTTAAGCTCCTTTAAACAGGGAGTTTCTACTTTCATGAGCCTGCAGCCCATATGAGACTTTTGTTCCTCGTTGTGTCACTGCATCTCTCTGTAAAATACAGGCATACATAGGGGTTTTAAAAAGCATTGTTAAGCCAAAGATAGAGGAAGATTATAACACTTTAGAAATGCCATGCTCAGTTAATCATCAGACAATTTGACACATCTTCATAATCTTCCTCCAACAAAACAATAATTAAAACCTGTTACAGTTCTCTTGTGTCACAAACATTTTACTAAAATAATTCATCAAAATGAGATGATCACATACAAATGTTGTATTAGTCATATAGAAATCATAATGCAAGGTCTCTAGCCTGCAGAAATTTTATGCATGTGTGTGGTTAAATAGTACAGATAACCACGTATCAAAACAAGGATTAGTCTTCTGAAGTACCAGCACTGGATTTTTTCCCCCCAATTGTTTGAAAAAGTAATAACTAAGGAATATTTATGTTAATTAAAATGATAATTCAAGAATCAAGCAACAGGATGATAGGAAATAGCCCCAGGCTGTGCCAGGGGAGGTTTAAATTGAACATTTGAAAAAATTTCCTCACCAAAGGGGTTGTCAAACATTGGAACAGGCTGCTCAGGGAAGTCAGTGAGTTGCCATCCCTCGAGGTTTTTAAAAAATGTGTAGATGTGGCAACGAGGGACATGGTTTACTGGTGGGCTTGCCAGGGTTATGTTAATTGTTGGACTGGGTGATCTTAAAAGTCTTTTCCAACCTAAACAATTCCATGATTCTTTGATAATAAGCATTTAGCAGGGTAAAAGTGTCAGGAAGAACCAAAAGTGCATACTCTTTCTTCTGTCTCTAATTTTTTGTCACGAAATTTGATTCATGTAGTAAGGGCATGACACTCTATCATATATTTATATGTTTATATATAATATATCCTATTACCATGAATTTGTATTAAATAATTTTCATTCTGAATGATTTTCCAGATGAATTAGTTTTTGGGTATCCCAGTCATCTTAAAAGCATTTTGATTTATCTCTCTTTTGTCACGATGACAATTATGGATGTTTTAATGATGGCAATGCCTTTGTGATACTTTGCATATGTGAAGGAAATGGTTTTAAAATATTTTCCATAAGACTCATATCCATGTTTCAATTGAGCACTAAGAAATAAAATTTCATCTTTGCTTTTGAGACTGTTCAATAAACTGTAGTTATTCAAAACTGGGGGGAGGTAACCCATTCTTCTGGTGAGAAAAGAAAGACATTTTTATGGAAGATATAGATATAAAGAAAGCATATCCAGATCTAGATACTTTACCTTTTCACTGCAGTTGTTAAGTTTATCAAAATTTCTTTTTTGCTTGATTATGCAATGAGGACAGTTCTCTTTGGGCTTGATAGAATATTTTGTTAACTGTGCTTTGGAGAATTGTGAGGAATCTATATTTTCTCAGCTAGTCACCAGTCACAGAAAATACATAAACCTTTATTACCTGTCTACTGCAGCAAATTCTGTGATCAGAGCATGCTGGTCTGAAATGGCCCAGTATTTATTTCATATAATTATCCAGATTCTGTTCTCCAGTAAACTGCTCTGTGTGTTGATTTTCTTGTGCCCATCATCAGGCTGTGCCGTTCTGTCATTTAGTTTTACTACTATTATATGTTATAGTGGGTTGGCTTGCTACTGGAGATAAAATCACCTTATTTACAAGAGGATTCAGAGCATTGGACAATACACACAAACATGTTGCAGACTCCAACAGTGAAATGTGAGAGTGTGCTGAAGCAGAAATTCAGGTTAAGAATATATTTGTTGTGGTATCTCTTTTTTTCCTGTAGAGAATAAATACAAATCCAACCAAGGCGCTTTTGCAACACTACAAGTGTGGTTTTCTTATTGTGCTGTAGGCAGATTGGGCTTTATATGCAGATTTAAATTGTTACTAGCATTGTGAAAAATTCATTGAGAATTTTTCATCCAAAATTTCATCCTTTATGTGCAGCAAGAGACCTGATTCAGCTTCTACTGCAATTTAATTATTCATGAAGTGCCTAGGCTATTAAATTTTTTTAACAAGGAATACTTATTAATAAACTTTAAATAAATCAAGTTATTCTAGTGACTTCACAGTTAACATTTAGCTAAAAAGGACTACACAGATACTTGCTGAAGCGAAGGGCAAATTCTGTTTCCTTTTTTGAATGTAAAGACTGGTGAATAGAAGGAGACTAAAGAAGAAATTAATTTCCAGTCCAGGAAGTTGTGATTCCAAGAGGCCTAGGGTAAGATTTCAATTGTGATATCATTCACAGTTCTTTAAACAAGGTGACCTAGTGTGTATTTTCTTTATTCAGGCATTTGTTATGAAGATACCTCGTGTATTTTTCCTCTCCATTTTGTTCTCTTTGATGGCAAGGCCAGAAGAGAGTTTATATAATCTGCAAGTATTATTGCACTGTTTTCTCTGTCATGCAGCTGAGGTTACACAGATCACTAGTTTAGTGTTTGAAGGGATTAGAAGAGAGATTTACAGAAGGTGGTGCATCTCTGTGAAAATGAAAGAGAAGTGAAAACCTATGGTGTATTTGCAAAGGATGGACTTTTTAAATTGCCAAAGCTTTTTTTTTTTTTTTTTTTTTTTTTTTTTTTTTTTTTTTTTTTTTTAAAAAAAAAAAAAACCTTTTTTTTTTTTGGCAAAAAGATAAACATGACCTTTAATTTTCTTCATCTAGAACAGTCCTTTCTAACCTGCTGTGGTTCAGGACATCAGTCTTCAAATTGTGTCTCTGTTTATCAGGATTTGCATTCTAATTTCTTTGGGTACAAAGCCAAGAATTTCTCTGCACGTCACCTTCCTGTGGGCTTCTTAATTGATTGGGGTTTAGCTGGAATGTTCTGACCTGGGAAATTTGCCTCTTTGTGCAGTGCTTGCTGTAGCACAGTGCTGAAGATTCTTCTGAACATTTAAGATGCTTTTGCGTTAGATGTGGTAAGAAACTTCTTTTTTTCCGGACCATTATGCACAAAACAAAATCAATTCTAGTAATGTAAAATTATACTGGCATGAAGCATTTTTAAGATCTGAAGCGTAACACTGTTTAGAAGTAAAAGAACCATGCAGGGAATAGAAAATGACCCTTAACTAGCAAATGAAGACCAGAGTCAGAACTTCTTGTGCCCAGTCAGTCTAAAGAATGTATAATTCATTTCAGTAACTTTGTGCTGTCCATTGCAGGGGTTTTTATGCAGCCTATTATCTAGTTAAAATATCTTTATGCCATCTCCTAAATGCTACTGTTTAGCAAGGCTTAGAAAAATATATTAACCCCTTTAATCCTCTTACTGAAATAAATTTTAACTGCAAATCCAACACTACAACAGAATTTGTAGGGTTCAGCTGACTAAGTCTTGGTGCCAACTTTGTAAATATCTTTACCTAAGCTAACTCCCTTGTGTTCTCTTTATATTCAAAGTGAAAAGAAGGTACTTCAAGTGCACAGTTTGTGTTATTTTGAAGTAGACATCTGAAAAGATAAGCTACTTCTGCAGAGTGCCAATTTATTCCCAAACTGACAACAGGGAACTGGCTAGCTCTCATATTGACATTTACTTTGCGCAGACAGGGTTTGATGACATGAATCCCACACCTTGTTCATGCCCCTGAGTTGTTCTGGAGCTTCATTATTCAGGCCCCTGTTACACTGTTTCCTCTTAGATAACTTCAGGTACCCAGCTGAATTCAACTTAATTTTGTATTTTTCTCTCATTGGAATATAGGAAGACAAAGCATAATAGATAATACCAATCTTTTAAAAACCCATCAAAATACCAGTTAACAATAATTCTGTGGCATGAAAGTAAAATCACATGACAATCTGGAAGAGGAAGAAAGTGTAAATAGGATTTCAGGGGATAAATACAGTAATGGTTATCATTCTCATGCAAGAGCAAAAGAATAATCACATTTCACATTTCAGGGGCAACTTCAGTTTGGGCTGATGTGATGCCTTTACAGAAGAGGGCATCTTTCATCTGCAGAATTAAACTCTTTAAATCTTCCTCCTATGAAAAGAGAAAAAAACAATGTTTTAAGGTTGATTTAAATGTTCACTTGCATGTCTTACCTTCATGGCCTCTATCCTGAAGACAATGCTGGTACTGAGATCAGTTGTCCCACCATATGGAGTCAGTTTAGATTACTACATTTCTAACCATAGCAGATAATTCTCCTTTTCTGAAAGCTTCATTGTACCTATTTCTTTCAGCAACTGCTTTGGGAACACTCCCAAAAATAAATCAGGGTTATGGTTGTTAAAAGGGCAGAGTATTATACAGGGTAGTAAATGGTGGTATAGAACCTAATAAAATAAATTAAATGGAAAAAAATGCAAAAAGAAGATTGAATAAACTCATTGGAACCAATATATCACAAAATCTCAGAATGACTGAGGTGGGAGGGGACTTCTAGAGGTCATTTGGTCCAATTACTACCCAAGCAGGGCCCCCTAGAGCAGGTGGCACAGGACCACGTATCCTTGTCTTCTGAGTGTCTTCAAGGATGAAGATTCCTTATCTCTGTGGACAGCCTGTGCCAGTGCTCAGACACCTTCACAATGAAAAAGTGTTTTCTGTTGTTTAGAAAGAAGCTCCTGTGTTTCAGTTTGTGCCCATTTCCTCTGGTTCAATACACCAATTCAAAGGAAATGAGCTGTACAGGAAAGTGTTGGAAGAAGAAAAAAAAACAAATTAGATTGGAAAAGAATGGACAAAATTTGGGGGTATCACCTTTCTACTGCTCAGAAGAGTGGAACCAAAATGGTAAAAGCCACAAGAATTGTTAATGAAGTTGTAAGATCACTGAAACTACATAAAATGGGTAAATTAACTAAGCAAGTATGAGATAACATCAAAAACAATGTTAACTTAAAATATCTACCCAAAACTGATAGAGGAAAAAAATTCTCTGAATTTTACTTTTTTCCCCCATAGTTTCATTATTGATTGCATTTGTACTCTCTCTATTTGGACACTTGTTTTTGTTGTAGTCTAGCAAAAGACTTCTGCCAATATGCTATTGTGTAAATTTCTTCTTCTTCTATATCAAATGAATTTTTTATCCTGAGTAACTCCAGCATTACTTGGTTTTCTCTTTGTTTTCTGCTTTCTTTTGCTGATCCCTACTTTATTTTCAATCCAAGCATATTTTTCCACTTATCTCTCTGCCTTCCCCATGCTGTACACCCTGTACTCAATCATGTTTGTATTGCAAAAATTACCAGTTCTTCACCATTTCTCAACTTCCATCTGTTTTTCCTTGATATGTAAGCCAAGAGATGGCTGCTGCAAGACTATCTAGCCTTAAATTCCTGGTATTATCTGTTACATTAAAATGTGCTGTCCAATGGGGATAATAAACTCCTGGATCTCGTTTGTTTTCCTCTACAGAGTAATCAGTGATGCAGATTCAGACTATGTATTCCAAGTGAATCACCTGTATGGAGAAGCAAATGTAAATGTTACCTAAAAAAAGGATTAGTGTATTTGCTTGGCTATACATCACATTATACCTACTGTAAAAACAGCAGATTTCCAAACACAGAAGATCTATTCTAAAAATTTTTAAAAATCACATGGAAAAGCTATACATTATTTAATAAAGCATATCATATTAACATCTATCATAAAAGATAAAATATGTCATATTAACAATTTCCTTGGGTTTTTTTGTTATTCACAATGAGGCATTGTTTTTGCAGGAAGTTCAGAAACTGAAATGGTAGTATGGCATTGATTATGACATAATAATTGGTCTTAATACACAAATTGTAGCAGGAATCGTATTATTACAGAATTGAGCATTCACAATTTAGTAGGTTTCAGAATCTTAGTAAGCCAGTTGAGATCTAAAGACAAATACTCTCAGAAATAATTTTAACTCATTTGTTAGACTTACTGCTTTTAATAAATTTGTACCATAGTTTTTAATCCACATTCTTCCTACTTATATCACAAATAAACTGATCACCTTCAATAAAGTTACTGTGGAAAAACTTCTGTAAAGGAAAAAAATGTTCTTAGTTCGATGAAATCCTGTATCCTCAAAAGTTCCTCCAAGCTGTCATTTTTATAGGAAATTATTTAGATATTTTAGGGGACTTGGAAATTTTTTAGTTTATTTTAGTTTGACTTCTAATTAGAAGTGTTTCTTTTGAAAGGGAGAATGTCAGAAAAGTATTAGTTAAGTTTAGGTTTTTGAGCAGTGTTTGTAGGTAGTAAGTGAAGTCCATGGTCTATTCTACAGATTCAGATTAGACAAAACGCCCAAGATAGATAAAAAGATAGCATTTGCTCGGTTTTGCTGTTGTTTTCTTGCACAGTCTATGCTGAAATAATGCATGAGGTAGAACATATCTGTTCCATGTAAAGCTCCCTTGACAGTAAGGTGATTGTGGAGACTAATGGTCTTCTGAAGTAGAATGACTGTGTTTGTTTAGTGACTTGGTGCCACATGGGAACTAGTCTGCTTGCTATTGATATTTTGTCAGACTGAACTGGTCTTTTTCACTTCAAAGAGATTCTTATTAACTCTGTTTCAAAGCCCGTGAAGCCATGTTTTATCAAAGGCTTTATCAGTATGGTGGAAGCGGATTTTCTAAGAAACCCTATTGACTTCTTGAGTCAATTCTGTTCAAGCTGCTTGTACGGTTTTCAGAACATGAATGTTACAGGAAAGAGGTAATCTTGCTATTTTCTGGTGTGCTGAAGGTTTTTATGTTGTTACCTACGTTTTTTTTCAGAATTGCAGAATATTTGAGGCTGTAGAGTGCCTCTGGAGATGGTTTACTTCACCTCTCCTCCTCAAAGCAGTATCACCTAAAGCTGGTCACTCAGGTCCTTTTCCAGTTAGGTCTGGAATATCTCAAGGGTGAATACTGCACAGCCTCTCTGGACAACCTATGCCTATGACTTCCCTCATAGTAAAAGGATCACATCCTTTGATATGCTGGTGATGCCCTAAACACTGCCCAGGAGGTGGTTGGTGTCCTTTGCTGCTGGGAACATTGATGGCTGATGGTCAGCTGAGTAATTTTCTGCAAAACTGCTTTCACACCAGCCAGACAAGGCCTGTACTGGTGCAGGAATTAGCAATAGCAGTGTTTATGCCCTTGAACAACGTGAAGAAAAGTGGATTAAACATTTAATCATGTGACATTTGGAGGAACAAAACACTCTGAATATTTTGCTGGCTGAAGACAGCACTAAATCCACTCCCTTACTTTTATCTACGCACCCCAGAATAAGCCCACATTGCCCAACCTTTTTTGTATGTTGTGTACCTAAAGTTGAATTGTCCAATTTACCAGAATCTTCCTTGTATTAGGGATCCCAAAACTGCACAGAATACTCTGGATGGAGTCTCAGGTGCTACGTACATAAGAACACTTCCCCTATTTTGCTGACCTCACTTTCTATTGCAACCCAGTATTGCACTTGACCTTCAGTGCTCACTTTTCTGCACAACTGGTCTTCCTCAACCAGTTTTGCTGCCTGATGATATTCCATCCCAGACACAGGACTTGTATTTGCCCTTGATGAACTTTCTGAGTTTGCCTGAAAACTGTAGCACAGACAGGGTAAATGGCATCCAGTGCTTTCCCATCAGCTGCATAGCTGATCATCTCATCATAGAAAGATGTTAAGTTGCTCAAACAGAGTTTGTCCTTTTTAAATCGGTACTGATTAAATGATTTATACTGATACTGATTTAATCAGTACTGATTGGTACCCAGTCACCTTGAGTCCATCATGTGCCCCAGATAAAGAATCCAGGAGGATTTGCTCTATAAACTCCTCACTAACATTACAGTATCTGTTTTGTAGTTGTTCAGTTCTCCTTGCTCTCCTGTGTCTGATGTTTTTATTTTACCAGTCACCAGCAACCTCCCATGCTTGTCACAACCTAAGGCTCTGCAGTGTAGCTTTGCAGTGACACTACAGTTCCCTCAGGACTGTCTTGTTTACTGAAAAAACCCTTCATCTTTGATGCTCTGCTTTAGCATATGTAGGTCTGCTTTTCTCTTCCAACCTATAAACATGTATATCAAGAAAGAGAGAAATGTACAAGTTAATGTAGAGAAATTCCAAGCCAGTGACAGAGAAATATAGATAATCAGGACAATTTTAGAAGAGAACACAGCTTATATTCCTGAACTTTTTGAAGTCCAAGGGACTTTTACAATTTACTTCAATGGATCAAAAATTTCACTCACATATATTTATGTCTGTAAAATTTGGAACATAAACTGCCTTTGAATCAAGTGTTGAATTTTTTTTAATCATTTTCTAAAATATTAAAAAGAAAAAAAAAATGGAACTGAAAAACAGGAGCATTAACTGTTGTTTTTTTCTTGTAAACTCTTGTCTAATTGTGTTAAAAAAATGAGGTGTGACCTTAATGAAAAATTTATTTCAATTTTTTGATTGACAGCAGATCTTTATAATGCGTTAATTTTGATCCATTCATGAGACACTGTTCATACAGCTTTGGTTAATACTCAAGCTAGATACAGCTAAGCACACACAAAACCCCCAAATGTTTCCTAAATATATATACTCCACTAGTCAGATTTACTGAGCTGTAAGACATGCATCCACAAACCCTTAGAATAGGAAAGGATTAGTTTTAATCCACATGAAATAGTAAATTCAGCTGAAAAGACAGAAATGTTTATGCTAGGGCAACTAGGCTCTTAATCCAGTCTGTTTAATAAAAACTGAAAAAGAACATATCTTACTTCTAATATTTGCAAATTGCTTAGTTGGGGACAGTTATTTTTGCTGTTGGCAACAGTTTAGTTAGGATGTGGTTTTTTAAACTTCAGTTCTGCAGCACATATTTAGAACCAATGTGTTAACATTTGCTTTGCTTGTTCAAATAATGCTTATTTTACCTCATATGAAGCCTTGTCTGATCAACTCAGGGAATTTTTTTTCACCGTGTACCTCAATATAAAAACTAATAGTAATGGTGTGACTTTCTTATCCACTTTTCCTTAGGAAGCAACAGGTCTTGTTTTGTTAGCTGGCATGGAACTAGGCAAGGAGAGTGAGACAATGGGCTGGTGTGGCATGTGCCATCTTCATGCCATGACTATCACATGGACTTCCTCCTTGTGGATCTTGAGTATGTCCAATCAGTCAGTCTGAAATCCACGCTGAAGATCCTGCTTGGAAAGGAAAATTTCTAAGCAAGAAGTTCATGTGTCTTATGGAAGTGCCTCCAGACCTTTTCCAGAGTCTCAAAGAATTCCTCAGAATGGTCTAGCAGTCAATTTCTTTCCCACTGTAAAAAATAGGATGTAGAAACCACTGAAACATCTGATTTTGCTATGCTCTCATCTGTTCATGTAATTAGATCATTGCAGAGGGGTGGTATTTGGGTAGGACGGGATTCAGTTATCTCAAAGTCATTTTGCCCTTGCCATTTGAAACACTCTGTTGATCGAAGCCCACTACAAGGGGGTGGAAATGATTATACACTTCAGAGAGATTTGCTCCCTTCTTGCTTCTCAGTATGGAACCCAGGATACCTGTGGCAGGTAAAATGGTCCAAACTTCCACCATTGCACATCTAAATCCTACATCCAGTGGTTGGACACCTGAATCACTCTTTAATCTCAGGATACCATCTGCATCTGTGCAGGGTAAAGCATCTTAAGCACCTAGATTTTGGTGGTCATAACCTCTAAATGAATCCCACTCTGGCTGCCTTGACTCCCATTAAAGACACCTCAAGTGAGATTCACCTGCACTATTTGATATGTTTGCCTCCAGAACTTTTACATCCTTAAACTTCCTGTTTCTTATTAGTTGTTACTGAGGGATGCCACATATATGTGTCTGATTTTTGTGGGTTTTTTATTCCACCCCATTTGTGTTTGTTGGCCCAGCAGTGCAGCTTAGCAATGCAGATTGGTTTTGACACAGAAAGTGTTGAACCTTGTTGTCAACAAGATGCATGATACATCAAATTAATTGTCTTCCAAATAACGAGTAAAAGACAGTCTGTCATAACCTACCTGCATGTTTTGTAGATTAAAAAGCATTCCAATTATTTTTGGTTATGGTTTGCTATTATTACTTATCACACCTTAATTATGGCTAATTACATTGCTTTTCCAATTTCTGTTTCTCATATTTAGCATGTATTATTCTTCCCTGGGTAATATTGACATTATGCAGCACAGTGATTAAATAAATCTGAATGTTTCAGTAAATTAGCCCTTCCCTCTAGCTAAAGGGGACTCGAAAAGAAAAAAAGAAGAATAGAAAATGAAAAGTCGTTGCTCAAACATCAAACATTAAAGTCTTGTTAAATTTCTGTCTCAGGAGAATTGAATGTAGTATACTTGCATTCAAAAATTAAACTGACTGTAATAATCTAGAGGAGTGTGAGGAGTAAATATCCCCACTGTTCTTGTTCTTTATAGTATATATATATATATCTTAAATAGCTAAATGTAACTATGTGCTCTAGTTTTATTTAGGATTTGTAAGTTTCTTAATGTGCAAATAGTTTCTGAGATACATATGTTTATACAAATGCTTCAGGTTTTTTTCAGTATAGTAATCTTACTCTGATGTAAAAGCTTTTTCTTTCATTAGTAAAGATTTACATTCTCTGTGTGGAAAGCCCAAGAAAGGCATTATTTGTCATTAGCTTGATTTTGTATTAAACCAAGTTACATTAATCACCTTGCAGATATTCTTAGCATGTCTAAAAGTAATTAAAATAAGAATATACCTTATGATGTGAAGTTTATTTACAGATTTTGATTTAGCAGCTTTTCCAGTAGTCAAAAGATCAGAACATTAGTAGAAAGCTGAAGAAGGAAACACTGTGTGAAGAAACATATCCTATTCCATTAGAAATGGTAAACAAGTAAGAGAAGACAGAAAAGACAGATCTGTATTTGGGCCTACTTCATTTCCCTAGCCCGTTTCTAAAATCAGTCCTTCCCCACTTAGTGCTAGGGACTGATTAACCAATCCATTTTTTAATACTGCAGCTATTTAAATCAGTTAGCATAGGAAGTTTTTTTGCGTAATTCTGCTTAAGAACTGCATGTTTTTTTTTCATTTAAATTTTGAATGCAAAGCACCAACTTATCTAAATAAAATGAGAAAAGGAAAAGCCTTATCATACAGAATGCCATAAATCTGCTTTGGAAATGGAAAAGTCTCATGCAGAATTTCATATGGGAGTGGAAAATGGTGCAGTGCAATTATTCTTCAAGAAAATAAGCAAAACGCCACAACAATTATTTTAAAAGTGTAATCAGGATTTTTGTTGTAAGCTGCAATGGTGAACATTTAATGAAGGAGCTCTGCTCTTACCTTTTTATTCTTTAGAAGGAGTTGGAAAAATCTGTCCCTGTCCGGAGGCCCTGTTTCACAGGCTGCTTTCCAAGGACTCACTGACCTTGGCAAGACTGAGATGCAGTATTTCTGTAACTGCAAAAGAATGGGACATCACTTTGTTGGAGCCACACACACATAGTTTATTTTACTGTTGACATCTAAAGTAACTAAAACACTGAAGATCAAACCTAAAATTCTGATTTACAATTAAAGACTGAAAGGCATACATGCAAAATACTTTGATGTTTTCTGTCTGATAATCAGCAGCCTTAATTGATTCTGTCACAAGTGACAAAGTGGTCTTCACAGAGAAACTGGATGCTGTAATGGTAACACAACTGGAAGCATCAGAGATGAAAAATTCCATTTTGTTGCACCAGTAGGGGCAAGCTGGACACAAGTGGGACAAGGATGTTCTCTGGCTGTGACTTTTGCGTGATAATGCTACCTGTGAAGAAACCCAAGTGGATGTTTGGACCACAGTTAGTAACAGGCATCACTTCTGTGTGTTCCCTCAAATTGACAGGTAACTCTATAGTGCACATGCTGTAGATAATAAGCAGCTGGTTTTGCATGTGTCACAAGTTTTTGGAAATTTGTATGGGTGACTCAGGTAAGAAGACAGAAAGCATCAAATATTAGTTATGGTTGTATGACCAGACCTGCCTCCTCTTTCACTGTTTTTTTCAATTGTAAGAGGGAAAAACATTTTGTGTATCCACAGAAGCCCTTAGAAGATAGAAACATTTTCCTCAGCCTTGTTTTTTTCCTTTATTTGCAAGTGTGTGATATCTCTGCCTTATCTGTCCCATTTTCTCTCACTAAGTCTCCCCACCGTTAAGGGGTGCTTCCTTCATGTCCCACAAATGGGCCTTTGAGAAATCCAGTAACAGTCCATATTCTTTGCACACAGAAAGTTAAATAGCTGTGTCTTTTTTGCACTGACAAGTTATTGATCAAGAAAATGTCAAAAGAGAGAGCAAGATATGGCACTTTAGTACAACAAAATTCAATAATCCTTTCTGTGATATTTTCCTGAGCCCAAGAATACTAATACCACATGAAGATGGAGGACAGAAACTGAGATGTGTCAGTGGAGCATAACAAATCCACAGGAAGTGCTTACTTTTATTGAAATTCGTTTGCTGCTTTATATCTGCAGTCATTCTAAGCAAAGCTACCTAAGGAATTAAAGGACTCAAACACAATAGATGCTCATTATGAATCAGAAAATTATTCTGAGCCAAGATTTGTTTAAAAAGTCTGAGACTGGCAATTGTGAAAGTAGCAGTTTTGTATGGTCTTTTAATAAATATTTCTTTTGTCATGGCAGACAAAGTTGAAACACCTTTGAATTCAACTTGTTAGTCCAGTTTGACAAGGAAAGTATGAGACCAGATATCAGCTATCCTGTCCTTGGCTGGGAATCTGTGATGTGAAGACAAAAGGAGAATTACTTATACTAATAAAATACTGATGTATTCAAGGAACAGACTTTCCCAGCGTTTGTCCTGCTGCTTTATCCTAACCTAGATGCTTTGAGCATAGATAGTTCAAAGGAACACTCTGGCTGAGTGGTACATCATTCTCTGCAGAGCTTGTTTCTTCCTGTGGTAGTGTGTAGGGGAGGTGCCCCAGACTTCTCAGAGGGGCATGGCTACAGAACAACCACAAGTTGCAACAGGGGAAACTTTGACCAGGTATTACAAAAAAAAAAAAAAAAAAATTCAGTGGGGGTGGTTGGACATTGTCACAGATTATCCAGAGAGACTGAGAAATCTTCACTGTTGGAGATGCTCAGAAGGCAATGAGGCAAGGCCTTGTGTTTGCTGAGCTGATAGACCCTGATCTGAACCGGCTTTGCACCCATGTCCTGTCCAACTTCAGCTGCTCTGTGATCCTGTAGATCCAAGGCTAAACCCATAAGCTTTTACTTACCTCGTTATCTGCCCTATCTTTTTGTCTTGTTCTTTTTGCTTTTACAGTCTAGTCAAAAGAAGATACCTAAAATTTATTCATAACTCTTGGACTTTTTTTCCAGCCTTAAATTCAAGCTTCTTGTCTCCATTGTTAAGCACCTCCAAGACATCATCCTGTTTATGTCATTATCTCTATCAAGAAATAATATCTTCTAGTTTTCTGACCTAATCCACTAGAATTACCCACATAAAGTGCAACTGTAAAAATTAAAATCTCCTCTTGCTCAAAGGAGTCAAGCTATTTCTTTTATTTCAGAAAAAGCCTTTGACCTAATGAACTTAGCTCTTCAAAAAAGTTTGCATGGGGTCAAAACTTCCAAGCAGAAGTGGAATGGTTTTGTTTTACTGCAACTGAACCAGTCAACATAAAGAAATAGCAACAGACACCCACAGAGCCTGCTTTTGCCACTGGTAATAACAACACAATAGAATAGGAGCATTTTCTCTATGAATATCACAATATATGTCACTGAGTTGTTGACAGTTTTTTTTTAAAAATCAAGTAAATCGAGCAGATCAGAGCAAAATGTGAGATTCACTGTGATAAATTCATGTCACATATTAAATCAAAACACCATAGTACATATTTTGCAGACTGGATGCACATCTGAGAGGCAGAAAGGACTAAAAGATTTAGGAATTAGAGTTAATAAGGAAGAAAATAAAAGTGCCTGTGCAGCAAAATGAGTTCTTCACATTGTCTGGCTTCCCGGAATCCAAGAATTCCAGTAAAGTATACAGGTAAGAGGAAAAGCAGCTTGAATATGTGTGTGTGTTTCAGACAGACATACTTAGCAACCATGATTTTTAAGGAAAAAACATTAAACTGCATCAAAGGTGCAGTGAGTTTTGAGTATTTAAATGACTATTTTTTTGGCACAAGATTTAAATCACTTGTTTAAAGAGACAGACCATGGTGAGAAAGTTTGTGAATGATGGAATCAATAAAGAGTGTTTTGTTAAAATGCTGTCTTCCTAAATAAGCTGCTGAAAGCAGGGTGGGCAAACCTATTAACAACTGAGGGAACACATCCAAAGTCATATTTCAAGGGACAACAAATTTCCTCTCTTGTCTGTTAGTCTTGCTCTGTGTTGCTAACAACTGGGAAGGCACTTAGTGACTCTGAATATATTTTATAGGGAATACTGCTTAAGTAACAGACATTAGAGTAGTTAATCCCAGTGCAAATGAAAACCTGTGAGGTAGCTTGGTTTATGAATAACAACACCAGAATGATAGTTATGAAATTTCTGTTTGTAATGTAATAAAGATTGCCTATAAATGAAATCATTTTATATAGGGAAAATGCTTTGGTTTTGTTTTCTTGAAGATTGTTACATCAAAAGAAAAGCAGCAGTAGGGCAATGATTAATTGTAATCAGTGAGGGGAAAGTAGCCCTAATGTTCAAGTGAAAGCTGTAACAGGCCAGCATAATGAAAAATTCTGCTAGGTTGCCTGTAATACTACAGATCATAATCAGAAAGATTACATATTTATATCCGTCTATCTATACACACACACATATATAGGTCATCATGGTACACTAAGCAAAGTTACAGAATTTTGTTAGAAAATACAGAATTCTTCTTGTGATCAAGCCTTGAAAATAATTGTGCTAATTAATTTTTCCTCCCATTTTAATTACTGTCCATTTTTCCAGACCTGTATGGAATAAGTGACAGTGTCTTTACAGAAGTGAACTATTGTTCAGAATTCCAGCTGCTGTTAAACATAATAGTGAAATTTCAAATAGCAGCCTCTAAATCATGTGTAAGTGGAGTGTGATGTAGTAAGCTATTTTTTGGTTCAATATCTACCCTATATACAGACACCCAGGTTCAAAACCTTTCGACCACATTTTATTTCTTTGCAAGCGACTGTGTGGGGGAGGGGGCAGCTGAATAAGATATCATCTACCACTTCATATCTATCCAGGGTTTTCTTTCCTGAACCTCATAAAGGTTCTTCTGCCAGTCTTTTGAAAATTCCTACCTCCCAGATTCCAGGATTGGCAGGGAATTTAGTGAAACCACTCTAACGTGCTGTTGTTTGCAGACCTTTCATAATGAAATGTAGCTTTATCACCACAGTCTGGTTCTTCCAGCTCTGTGATTTTGCAAGGGGAAAATACATCAGGGCAAATGAACTAGCAGAGCTCAGGAAGGAGGTCAGTATCTGGTTAGAATTATATTTTAGATGCTTTTCTGTTGAAACTGATTTGCCCTTTTTCAGATGTGATCATAGGTTCCCAGTACACAGCAGCTCTCCGAAAAAGCCTGCCTTTATAAAGGAGTGTGTCCAGGCCATGGTCAGGCTGTTTCATCACTGGGGAGTTCTCTGGGAAGGATAAGTTACCGAAGAAGGCAATGACTCACTGAGAAGCATTTTAGTGATGATCAGTTTCAACTACATTTTGGAAGACAAAGACAGTGTTTGTCAATCTGTTTAAAGAGCTTCCCAGTGAGAAGTTTAATGCATTTGTGGGAATTGAATTTTTGTTTTCAAAAGTAAACACTGTAAATCATGGACACAAAGCCACAGAAAATGAGAAATAAATAAGTACATAATACTTCAAATTGCAGGGTTGAACCTTCCACATCACCTACAAAACAATAATTTTATTTAATGGACATATTACTGAAGATACATGAAGATTGTTTTACCCTAGATTTACAGCTTCTGTTGCTGGTATGTATGAACAGTGAAAGTGGCTGTCAAATGTTAATCTTTCTGCTTTCCTCCAGACAAATCCTACTGGCCGTCTCAAAGTGTAGTACGGATAAAATCTTGAAAAAGGATTTCCAAATTTCTTTGGCTGCCTTTTAAAATTATGTACTCAGTAGTTTATATCTTCAGCTGCCACCTCAGGAAAGACCCTTCATAGCACTGGGGCTGAACCTACCTAGAACAACTTGCATGATAATGTGTAGCTACTTTGGAAGAAATTATTTCCCTTTGCAATGGGTCCAGTAGTTGATGTGGGGAGGCTGTATGCATCTGGAATGGTGTGTTCCAGAGGTGGATTTCTGTGTCTTTCTCTGTATTTTCCTGGCTTTTAAATGCTGTCCATTCCCTTGTAGGTTTCCTCAGAAATCCTCCTGTCTTGTTTGGCTTTTTCCTTTATCTGTGCTAAGACAAATGAGCAGAATGAAGCCAGGCAGATTTTTTTCCTCTGCGTTTTCAGGGGAGGGGAGGCTGTAGATTATGATAAATCTCTCTTTCCAGAAAGACCAATAAAAAAGGGGCCCAAACTCTTCCATTCTGTGCTCAGCCAGCTGGGTGGAACAGGCTCTCTGGGAAGGAAAAAGTGGTAGGTGTAGGAGGTGGGAGAGGGGCAAGCCTGCTGTTGAGTAGGTTGGGCTGTTTCCCAGCTAGACCCGCAGCTTTTTTCAACAGGAGAGAACTCTAAATGCATTAGACATTTGGTTCAGAGAAAATAAAAGATGTGAAGAAATAAAAGAGAAAGTCCCCCCACCCTTCTTTCACGTTTGAACACACCGGATTTTCATTATAATCCATTAACCTACTCATAGCCTTTCATTAGAGCCCTTGGGAGACTGGAATATTTTTGGCAATGTACTGTTATGAAAAATACAAGTTAAAAACTCACATAACTTCCCTCTTCCCAGAAACTGGATCGGTCAAAGAGAAATTTAAATCTTTTCTCATACCATACCATGAAGAGTGTGAAATTGCATGAACATCAGATGTATTTCATTCTATATTTGCATGATTTTTTTAAGAATAAAAAAAAATCCTCATAATTTTCCATGATTTGTCCACTTAGTACTCGGTACAGAAGGCACACAAAGACTTTTAAATATGTGTAATTAGGAAAAAATACTTACAGGCTGGAAGAAATAATGCAGTTTTAGTTCAGAAAGTAGTTCAAATAGTACAGTTTGAGCTGGTAACTTCTGATTATTACAGAACTGTTCCCTTAGTTTCATTGAAGGCATCTGCAGGGTAAAACGAGAACTTTTTGGTCTTTCTAGTTTACATGGTAGCACATTGTTTTCCAGGTTCAGCCTGAGTCACTGCAATGATGCTTTACAACATTTACCCTAATATTATTTAAAGGACCTACAAGATGCCCATGTAATTACCTAACATACCATCTTCTTTACTACTTTGGTGTCAGGGATGACACCAAAGGTGATGGTGATTAACTGTGACAAACAATACCATCCATATTTTACTCAGCAGTTTTTTAAACAGTTTTTAGATTATGGGGTTCTAAAGTCTCCAATTAAAACCTCTGAAAAGTGGAAAATAATGTTCCTTGCATTTTTTGCTAGACTTCTTAATATGTCATCATTATCTCATAGACCCTTTAAGAAATTACATTAAGCATCTCTATTCCTATTTCTGTGCATTAATCTAATTGAGGATTTTTTTTTTTTTTACAAAATACTCTCTTCCAGATACCTGTTTGAAAGCCCTACATTTGACTTAGAAAAGTGCTGCAAATTTGTGGAGAAAGTAAAATTGGAAACACTTTCAATTTTACATGTAATAGTTCAGATTTTATGTCTGCTGAAATAATTCTGATTTCTCTTGTGGAAACTGGATTTTCTAAATTTAATACTGAGATTTAAATTTAATTTAATTTAATACTTTAATACATGTGAACTGTGGATATTCAATGTTTTGTCAGCAGATTATGTTTGAGCCATTGCAGATGTGCTATAGAAATATAGTAAAAGATATCTGAAAGACATTAGAACACTGGTGCAACAGTTATGGTTTTAAAATACTGTATTCAGAGCTTTCTTTTTGCTTGAAATTAACCCCTTATTAACTAAATTAACACATTTTGCTTTATGGTTATTGGTTAAAATTGACACCTTTCATCTCTTTCAGGTCTGGAGTGTACTTGGGCCACATTTAGAGAAATCCATGGTGAAAATATGCTGGTAGGAAGCCTCAGACAGAAACATGCCCTATTTTTTCAATTCAGTTATTTGTTGTAGCTGAGACATGCTATACAAATGAATTATCACTACATATATCTTGTTGCAGCAATATTCTATTCTTCTTTCTAATAGCTATGTTTATAATTTCCAACAGCTCTTTGTGAGATCAGAATTTTTTAGCATCTG
Source organism: Cisticola juncidis (assembly GCA_013400215.1). Taxonomy (NCBI): domain Eukaryota; kingdom Metazoa; phylum Chordata; class Aves; order Passeriformes; family Cisticolidae; genus Cisticola; species Cisticola juncidis. Next base: position 163,596 of record VXBR01000285.1, on the reverse strand, counting down.
CTACTGGGTGAGAAAATTTCATTGATTTTCCACAAGGTGGCACGTAAGAATTGGTCTGTATTTTAATTAATATAATTCAGTTAATGTACACTTGGTAAATGTCAAATGCATGTGCAGACTCAGTGAAGAAGGAATATATTCCTAGTACAGAGTGTGATGTAAATGGTAATTTAAATACAGCACAGCAAGTGCTGCTCTATCACTTGCTGAATTATGGAGTTGACTACTATTGTAGAACAGCTTATCAAAATAAAATCTAACCTAAGCATGTCACAACTACATCACAATCTCATGAAATGAGATTGAACACTGACTCACATAATGAGATCCCTTCGAATTGTGCAGGAATTAACCTAGAATAGATTATTTATTCATGATTCAATATTATTTATTCATGTTTACATTTTATGAGAGACAAGCATCAGTATCAATCTGTTTCTTTAAAGTAGATAAATAATTTTTAAACTGAGCATTTAGTTATTAAACACTCTTCATAGTCATTTAATTTCTGAGTTTTTGTGCATTTTCTGCGCTAGAGAACTTCCTAATCAAACCAGGAAATAGGTCTGATCCAAGCTGCCATCCAAGCAGAAACTAGTCAAGATATGGCATATCTAAAAGTGTTAAGCTAATGAGTGATTTCTTCTGCTGCTGGAGACCTCCACATACTCAAAATTTCCTAACATTACAGTAAAAGAAATAAAATTGGCTGATATGGCACCAAAAAGTTATTACTATGGTATTTTTTGCATCTCATTTAGATACAGAGTGGACAATTAATCTGAGAAAATCTGTGCTTGTAACAGATTTTGAGCAAAAGAAACTTTTGGCATCCAAAACCAGTCAATAGAAAGGTGTAGGCCCAGAAAAATTCTATCAAGAAAGAAAATGGCATTTTTTACCACACTGCAAACACTATATACAAGGAATCTAATTTTGCAATTACTCTGCAGTGGGTCTCTGTCTCTTTCTACAAATGTGAAATACAATCTAGCAATATATAGCTATGTTCTCAAGTCCATACCAAAGCCGTTTTATTGCCATCTGCTAGGAAATGTTCCCTGAAATTCCCTGAAAAATCTTTCATTTTCAATTCTATTCCTCAGAATGATTGTTTTCCCATGGCTTGTGGAAGAGCAACATCATCAGAGGACACCTGTATCATAGCTATGCTATATGTGAGTTAGAGAAATATATACAAGGGATGAGAAGGAAGAAAAAAAACCAGCACAACAAATCAGGGTCATTATGATAAGTAACGGGGCTAATTAGCATTTTGTCTGAAATGCTTAGTAGTCTTAACCCAGGACAGTGTCAGTCCTGAATTGTTGAACTTGATCCTTGCTCTCAGGCTGATCAACTCTAGAACTGATTACATCTGAAATCAATGCTTTTTCAACTAAAGTTCTCAGAAGGTCACAGAGGTGTCTCTGTGCTTGAGGCCTTGAAGGAATGGACTTTCCAAGTTTCCCTATGTTTCTGTACAGAAAAAATTAACATTCAAAGTTCCCACATTTTAGGAAACAAAATTCCCTGTCACTTTAGGAAAGAAACTTTCCAGGCAGTGTAGAAAAGAGGACAGGAGATGATAAGGGGCAAACAAGGAATTAAGAGCTGTAATGAGCTCAGGCATCCAGCACAGTTCTGTGTACAGTGACAGTGGGTAGTTTTGTGCACAGTGCAGCTGCTGATATACTGGCATTAGTGACCAGGAGACACTTGCCTCCTTACCCAAGAGCATCACACTGACAGCTGAAGAGCAGTTAGCAGCACTGGTGGCAGAAGGATTTGTAATTTTATGCTGGTGATGACTGATGCCTGCCATTTTCTGCTAAAACTGTTCTCTTGAGCTGTGATACAGAATTTGAGCATCAGTTAATTTTTTTTTCTTCTGAAGGAACTGCTGTTTTAGCCACTACCATGTGCCCACTTGAACTTTTGGAGGTGAAGAGTTACTAAATTTGTTTCTAAGGGCAGAAGACTCCATTTGATTTTTAAGTTGAGGCACCAGCTCATTCACTAGCTGTCTCAAGATGCTTGCTACTTAAAAAAAGTGAAGTAAGAACTATCAGGGGTTGTGATTTTAATCCCCTATTTCCTCACTTTCCCTGTGAACAGCAACCTGAAGCTGAGGCAGCAGAGGTGTGAGACACAACAGAGGTGTGAGGAACAGCAGAACATGGACTGGCTGTTTTCAAAGCTTTTTCTCAGTGGCATGCCAGAAGCTGCATATGCCTCCTTGGAATATTTTCACTGCAATGACTTTGTACCTTCCTTGAATCAAAGAAAGAGTCGCTTTCCTCTTACTATTGCCAAAAAAATCCAAATTTTTGCTGTTACCCTGGTTCTGAAGACCTTTTAAGCCTTCTGTTAAGTTCTTCATATTGGAGTCAGAATTGTTACCTTATCATACTTTCTCCTGTAAACACTGGCCATGTTTTGCTAACTGTCTTTCATTGTTTACATACTTCTAGGTGGGAGGAGAAAGATGATCGACAGTTGGCTGGACCAATGTGGGTTGAGAGGTGGAGTTCCATCCTCCAATCCACAGGCCAGATAGGAAACCTATAAAACTAAGATCTGTAAATAAACCGCTCTCTTTTCTTCCTGCTTCGCTCACCTGCGTGTGCTCGTGTGGTTCTTTCCGTGTCCACGGTGATATTTTTGCAGTCTCATAAAGGATTGGCTAGTGTGCAAAGCAGCTCGCTAGCTTTCTGGAAAATTGCAGTTATTAGTAATTAAGTAAATAAGCCAAACATAGATGTTCTTAAGTTGCTGCATGATAGGTTTTGTAACTTTATCAACACTGCTTTACAATCTGTATGAAGATTTCCATTCACTCAATGATTATTCCAAAATAATTTCAACTGTAATTATGCTACTAAATACAAAGATGTAGAAGTCCAGTTAATGTTATTCCCTGAAAATCTTGTAATATTCTTATGGTAATATGAAAATATTTGAAACAATAGTATCCCTTTACATGCAGAAAAAAATCCAGCTTTGAAGTTTAGCTAACCATTTATAATTAAATAGAAGTAAAGAGTGCTGAATAAAATTTAGGTGACAAATATTTGAGTGACTAAAAAATGTTTTTGAATTTTTTGTCTCTGTGGAAAAAGAAAAAAAAATTCATTCTTAATGCCGGTTGTTATTCAGAAGAAGTATAATGCGATATAAAAAAGCTGACTACTTTGCACTTCATTATTGTTATGAACACGGCCCCAAAGCAAAACAAATGTTGACATATTCCCCTGAGTTTATTCAGTAAACAAGCTAACAAGTGTTTGTCTGTTTTGAAGAGACATATCAGTGGACTGAAATGTCACATCCTCAAACATGGTACATATAGATAATGTCAGCGATGTGAGAGAATTTGTGTTTCTGCTAATCCACCAAAACATTGCTAGAAAAGTGAGGTTTTAGTAAAATCAACTTTGTTTCTCTTGGCCTTTTAAGTAGTGTTAGTCCTATTTGTACCTTTGTAACTGATTTTAAATGTCACTAAGACCATACCTGCAGAAATGCCTCCCCCCAAATCAGATTTATCTTTCTTGATATGAAAAAGGCAATTAGAATGTTTGTTCTTAATAAGACAGCCTTCTACTGATATACAGCATAGTTTTAAACAAGCTGTAGATTTCTGTCTTCACATTGCTAGTCTCTTTCTCTGTGGTCCATCTCAAAGAACCTTCACCTTTCTTTCACATTTCATCAGGCTTCAGCAAGGTCCTGGAATAGGAATTCTGTGACTTTTCCTTTTACTGCATTTGCTACATCAGTGTTTGATTTTTATTTTCCTCTGTAACACCAAGGGGCTGGAATAGAGGCCACTTTGTGAGGTCAATCCATATCTTCTGTGACTCTCACTGTGTCACTCTGAAAACATTTTCTGGAATTGTACTAACTCTAAAAATAAAATTTTTTTTTGAAAAATATTATTTGGTTAAACCACAATTTTGGATTTAAGAATTCATGTCTCTGGTCACTCAGACAAGGAAATTATATTAAAATAATATAATGTCTGTCATGATATCAGGATCTGAAGCTGTTTTTTCTCTGTCTTTGATATTGATTAAATAGTTTCTAGTAGTTCCCGGTTATGCATTTACTGAGTACGTTTATTGAGTTTTTAATAAAGTTCAGTATGTTTGTAATGGCAGAGGCTGTAAAACATATATCGAGCCAAACCTTTTTTTGGTGGACTGGCTATGGGGATTACTAGAGATAGATCTTCCTTTTTTTTCCAACCAGTACCATAAATCAACAACGTGGAAATTCTCCATTATAGTAATTGGACATTTCTGCCTCTTGTTATTATACTCACTTTTATTTTTCCTTGTATACATTCACATAATGGTCAGTGGAAGTAACTAGTCACATCATTCTGTGCATTTTATCTGGAGGAATATGTCCATATTAGAAAAAGGAGATTCTCAGAATAAGGGATTCAAACTGTCTCTTCGAAGTATCTGTATCTGTGCCCTTATAAATCCTGCTTATAAAAGCTGAACCCTCTGCACCTTTGACTTAAGTGACTTTTTTCACTCAAGCTTGGGTTGGCATCCATTTCATCCAGTCAAGTCTACAGACTAGAGGCAAACATCTGAGCTACTACCTCAAACTCCAAGTGTTGTCAAAGGAGAATAATAACAATTTCCTAAGCCAAATCTGCCCTGTTTCAGAAAGTCATATTAGAAAGAAATAAAGGTATGCCATTAAAAAGCGTATTTCTCTCCCTTGTCTATCAGAGGGATTGTTGATGATAACTCACATGTGAATGTCTAGAGGATAGTCTCATCCTTTGTGTTAATAGCCCACAGCTATGCTTTAACTTTTTAAAGAAAGATGATTGGACAAAGTCTTTGGGAATTGTAGACCTTTGACTTACCTGACAGTTATACTTAAAGGGCATCATTTATTTCTGGACCAAAGTGAGATCTCAACACTGCACTTCAAAAGCCTGATAGCAGGTGTTCATCTGAAGTGCTGCAGCTTGCCCTCCTAGACTGCCTACTGGGGAGAGCTCTCCTGCATATCAGTGCTCTGAGGCTGAACAGCTTCAGTGTGTTTTGTCTTGTCTAAGTGTAGATGCTGCATCCCAACCAGGCCAGAGGAGAAACAGCAGGCATTTTCTGGCCATGATTCCTCAGATCTAGTTACGTTTTTACCTTAGGATGAGAGAAATTCCTCAGAGATGCCAGTATCACTCCATATAGAAAAGTAGTTCAGCTACTCCATATAGGTAAGTTAGCTCTCCACTTAACTGAGTAGTCCAGCTCTGAAAGAAAGACCTGCATTCCAGATGAGTGTAGGCAGGTCAGATGAATTCTTCTTATGCAATCCATGCAACACAGTAAGACAGTTATCTTACCTTAGTTTCTATTTTCTTGAGTGTTTGTCTCATTTTTATACTACATCTTGGCTTTGCCTTATGAGTCTTACAAGTCTATTTGCTTGCATTATGAGTCTTACCCTATGAGTCTTGACTCCCTAAAATTGCTTCCTCCAAGAATTCCTAAATTCAGACAAACCATAAAAATGTCCTTACTCCATTAATGAGATGCCATCTATGACAATGTAAGCTTTTGAAAAGATGCTACAATCCCTTTCCTGGACAGCACAAGTCAGAATCCTATTCTTCAGCTGAAAGCTTTGAAAAGAAATCAATCATAAAAACATAGGTATGGTTTATTTCTCACTAATAATTGCTCTACATATGCCAGATATATAAGATATTTATTTTTAAACTTACCAACAACCTCATTTGTGGCAAATATTCATTAAACGTCCCAATGTTGTAGTATTTTTCTTTGATTTAGTGAATTAAAACTAAGCTATTAGCTTTCTGTGCAATCCATTTCAAATGATGATAACTGTCTTTCTATAAAGAAAAATAGCCTTGAAAAAACATGTTTTAGAAATTCTGTCATGACAAGACAGATTTGTATCCATACAGGGGTAATTACATTTCTTAAAAGCTTTTCCATTCCGGTATCAATTAGGGACATTGTGGCTTTCTTCCACTATTTCATAACACTTATCCAGAAGATGGTTTGTCTTTTTAATGCTTTCTGCTGCAGAGTTGTGTATTTATGATTACAAAACTGAGGGATTAAATTCTAAGAATTATCTGGGCTCCCTTGACTCCTTGAAAGCAAACATGGTAATATACGGAAGCAGACACTGTGCCCCTTTGTAGATCTCATCTTGACACCTGTAATTTTCAAGGGTTGAATTTGCAATATGCGAACTTTGTAAAATTCACTTTTTCCTAAATAAACAAATGACCACCATGGAGATATATGCATTTCCAGAATGAGCTTCTGTTGTTGTCGACAGAGAAAACTGAATTGCCTGCCATATAAATTACTGTGGAAAGGAAATCTTCCACAGTGTATGTGAAACAAAATGTATATGGAAGCACCTCTATGATCATAGAACATTGTACTTTAAATTAGCAGCAATTTATCAGAGCAGGAGTATGGTTTCACGTGTGTTGTCGTTTTGGAGCTGAATATTATTTCTTGATTGGTTTTAACCCATATATTTAAGTAGGTTACTAGTCATTATCTTTTTATGTTATATCAGTTCAGAATAAATAACTGCTACATTTCACTGATAGAACTCTATGTGTCAAACACTCTAGAGAAAGATACATGAAAGTGCCTATTTGTTTGGGGGAGTAAATGATCCATGTCTGATTGAAATGCCAAATGTAAAATGGATCACAATTCTGAATGATCTAATTTCTTTAAACACACTGCTGTTCTTAAAGGTGCAACTCCTATCTTTTTACTGTCTATGTGTGTACACTCAGCCTTTGCTGGGACTCAGTGTTGATGAGAAGCCTGTTCTGGAGGTCTGAAGCCCTCATGCACTCACTGCTGATGCAGTTCAAAACCCAAACCCATGGTGAAATGCACCCTCAGAGTTCAAAACCTGTAATCCCCGCTGGGAGCTGAGCTTGGCATCTGAGTCTACCTGGGTTTGACATGTAAAGCAAGCTACAGAGTGGTAACCAGAGGCTACTTTACATCACACCCCCAGATTTTGGGACCCTTGAGACTGCTTTGACTGTGAATTTTCTCAGCTCTCCTGCTAACATGTGTAAAGGCAATACCTGTTTCTCAGCCTTCTCAGCACTCACCTGCCACCTCAGAAGCTGTCAAATGAAAAATGAATAGAAATTTGAGGTAATAAAGTTCAACTTATAGCAATTTCTTTTTCTTTTATGTTTTGCGTGGACTTTGCTTCTTGTGCACGAAGCCTGAATGAAGTCCTTGCTTAAGTGAAAACTAGTGTTTATCTGCTGATATAACTGAGTGTAATGAAAGACAATATTTTTCCCTTCAACACATACGCTGTTTTAGAGCATCTCCACAGAGTTTTATTTAAAGTGTTGGCAGGTAGCTGAATCTTAGTGGTCACACAGTTACCCGTGTCTGTGAAGCAGATGATGAAAATTAGTATTTACCTGCCTACTTTCAAAGACTATCTGAGAGGTTTGCTAGCTTCCCACAGCCTGCTTTTACTGATTTTTGTGGGGCTGTCTGTGTGGTAGACAGTCCTCTGGACAGGGAGAGCTGTCTACTGGCACAGCACATTGCTGAAGGGCACAGGTGGGCAACACAAATGAACAGCACCTTAACAGCTTTTTTTAAACATATACATTAGCAATATTTAAAACTGGATGAGGTGAATAACACTCAGATAAAGTGTGATTAGGTTGACTCTTGACTTTCTTTCATGACAACCTAAAAAGGGAGAAAGTGTCCCTGAAAGCAATGGCTAGTTCATATGATATATTCTCTAGAATTATGGCAATCAACAAGACAGTTAAAGTTCAACTATTTATAACAAAAACAGGTGAACAGAAGGTAACCTTCATTTCTCATTCCTTTAAAAGTTTAGTCATGCAGTTATTCAAAAATTCCTGAAGTCATACCTGACCTGCACAGATTTATTTTGTGTATTCTGTTGTTCATAACACTGCATCTATAGAGCAGCACCTTGTGTCCTTCAGCTTTTAAAAGCAGACAATTGCAAGATGTTTCCCTTAGAGTAAGTAGCAGATTCATATTTCTTTATAATTTAGCATGACAAGCTCTTTTTATACTCATAAAAAAAAAAAAAAAAAGTAATTTCATGGATGTTTTGACAGTGCCCATCAGTTTTTTTCAGAAGGTTGAGCAAGCTTTTTGATCTTTCCTGAAAATTAATGAACTATTGAACAGAAAAAGAAGCAAGCAAGCAAGAAAAAAATCATCCTCATTTTTCCTCTGCAAATAGAGTAATTTCCCACAAAGAAAGTAGGTTTATGTGAGGAATCGATATAGCAGATTTATTTCTCTACCAGAAAATCTGAAGTGTAAAACACAGAACTACTACACAACAGAGAGAGAGCAGGTGAATCTGGAGGAAGGGGGGTTGGGAGCAGCTTTGCTGCTTTCAAGATTATAATGTGAAGTTACACATTTCCTTAGTAAAACCATAGTCATCTTTTTCACAATCACTCTGCTTTTACCATGTGGCCTTAATAACTCATCTGATCTTCTAATAGCTACAAGGCATAGTCTCAGATTTATACTAGACAAGGTCTCTGCCTTAGCTTCACATGAAAACATTTCAAGGGTGAAACTGCTTGCTCTTTTGCTGAATGCCTTAGAGAGGATTCCTTTTCTCCCATAAAATTTTGGGTGAAGATGAATATATATATATATATAGTGTGTTTCATATTTTCAAAATGAAAAGTGACTTACGAGAAAATTTCTGACTTGCTAGAAAATTTGTGTTCTAATGCAGTATTGTATGTTAGCTTGTGCAATGGGCTTGGCTGGAACTGGCTAGACTATATTTTTCACCAAAGTCATACAAAGCAGGACAGGACTATTTTCACACCTTAGAGAGTATTTCTCTCCTCCATTAAATCAAGTCAGCTGGAGAAGTATTTATTTGAGGCTTAATTGGACTAGTCATGGACTTTCAGCTTTAAATGTGAAGCAGCCTGTTGAGCTGGAACCATTTTGTTCCTTACTGAAGTAAATCAATTTAGCACTTGTATAGGCATTTTGCATTCAACTCTAATTTTTACTCAGGTATTGCCCAACACTGTTCTTCGTCTGTCTTTTACACAGGAGAAAAGCTGACAAGGATTTCAGAAATCCTTAATCCTAGCTGCTAAGGCAATCACTCTTCAAATCAGGCCTTTTCCTGAGAAAGGACATTAGGGAACACACTCAATCCCTGTAGTATTTTAATGTCTTTCTCATCCTGCCTTCTGAAGGGGTGAATTATGTTAATTGTAGCTATTTGGAAGAAAACCTTGGCTGTCCCAGTTTTTCCTGTTCCTGTTCTTTCTACCTGGAGTTTACAGGTAAGGTAAGAGTGAGGAAGGTCACACTGATATATCCAGGGATCTACACTGGACACTGCAGAGCAGAGAGATGTTCACTGATAGAGAATGGGGCCAGAGGAGTGATGTCCAGGTGCAGTGTAACTTCTAGGTCACACTAGAGCTTGGGCAGTTCCACATCAATACAAGTCTTGGATTTCAACTGAAGCGTCAACACCATTAGATTTTTTACTCTGGTGGCATAGTCCCAGCAGTCAAAAAATATAAAGAAGATGCTTTTTGGGAGATGATAATGTTAGTTTAGGAAATGGTTGAGAAGAGCTCCAAACACAATGTTTCTGTGTCTAAACTCTACTAATTTTCACAAGCTTCTGACACTACTATCTCAACATATTCTGTCATTCTGCAACTTTTAGGTAATATATATTTGATACCTTGTCAGTCAAATCAGTGGGACACTGAAAATAACAGGGAAAGGATTTTTTTTTCCTCTTGCAGAACTAATTGCTCTTTAAAATATCTTGGGATAAATAAAATTATTGACAGTTGCAAGACACTTATTGAGTTGATGACATAAGAATCTCCCAAGCCCAAGTGGAAGAAAAGCAGAAGAAAAGATCCAAAATAATTGTGTTCAAGGAGTAGTGCTCATAACTTTGGGATAGGTAGTTCAGTCTTAATTTTGCAAGGGATCTTTTTCTCTTTAAATTGTATACAGAACAGTTTCTAGAACTTCTCTTTTCTCCTGTGCATTATTAGTTATCTTTATTTCTACACAGCAAGAATATTCTGTACAACCAGAGATGCTCAGGTCAAAAAAAGGACAGGCTCAAGCACTTACCTCCTGTCAAAACCACTTGTATTTATGACAAATATGGGAATTTTGAAAAGAAGTATCCATATGTAACACAGCCCTGGGACACAAAGTGCTTAATGCATTGCCTTCATACACTAGTCTTCCTGGTATTGGCTTTATTTAATTGCACCCTAAGGCTTGCACAGGAAAAAAAAAGCCTTTTAAAATACATTTGAAATGGCATGTGTACCATCTGTGTGGTACCAAGCATGTGATAGGAAAATGTGGATTTACTATACAAAAAGAAGTAAATCTGCCTTGATAATTTTCAGTGCTGAATTTTTCATGGGAACAGCATTTAGTTGCTAACAGTGATTGTACTAAGTAGGTCAGCTAAGTAGACCCTGGGTCTCACTGCAGCATCAGTTTCTGTCCTGGAGTGCTTAGAAGATTTTAAATGGCACATGGTAGAAGAAACAGTAAGATGGAAAAAGAGAAGGAAGATATAACAAGCAACCCAGAGGCAATGGGATTAACCCATGTCACCTGAAAGGTTTCGTTTGATTGGGTGGTTAAATTGCCAAACCAAAAAACTGTGGAAGATGTGGTGGGGTTATCCTTAATTCATGGAAAGTGCCTATTTAGTTGGACTTCCTTTCTTTGCTGCAGGATTCCTCTAGGATTCTGATGTCTGCCTCTGTCTGCATGAGGGTGGAATGTAGTGCAGCAGTAACACTGGATCCTCACTACCAATCATTTCTTATTCAGGAAATCTATAGCAGCCTTCTTCTAATACAATGCTATTTCTTTAGCCTGAAAATGATTACAAAAACGGGGAAGAAAAGTTGAACAATAAAAAATCTCTTCCAATCTTTTGACATGCCACCTTGGAAAACAAATACTGAACAAATAGGTCATCCAAATGGGAGAAGGGTGATTACACTGTTCCAAATATGTGTGATTTGTGGATATGTCTCATGGCAAATTTCAGATAATGATAGGCACAGCATGACAACTCATGAAGGCGTGCTATGGTAGGCCTGCTCCTCGTATTCCATTGTGAGCTTAATTTCCCCCAGGCGAAATGGCTTCCATGATTTGTTGTGCTATACCTTTGAACAGCTAACTATTTTCTAGAGTTAGTTTCTATAGTTAGGCAAAAACCCCCAATGTTTTGCCTAATTATAAAGCAGCAAACTTTCTTTATTAGAAAGTACATACCATTAAGAAAAAGCAGACTCTCTATATTACTACATCTTTCTGCTCAATGTGTTTCCAGTCATACTGACCCATTTGTTTGTTAATCATTGATTTAATGACAGTATCTCAGAGCAGCATTGAATTTAAGAACTTACCATGGCTTTCAATGAATAAACAAACTAAGAACTCATCCCTGCTAATCCACATCATTACTGGGGCAACCCCAAGGTCACTTTGAATTCAAGGGGAGACTGCCTGGAAGGTCAAGGATTCACAAACTTCAAATATTTCTTTTCATACGTAATTCTTAATGGAATAATTTTCATTGGTTGTTTCTCTTTCAGAAGTTATCAGATTAGCCAAAAGTCTAAGTCTTGTAGAAGATGGCCTAAAATTTATGTACTGTGAGGACCTTTATTTCCTCAGTTCTTCAGTCCACCACAATTTATTTCTGACACATAATCTCTGTGTTTCAGAGAGAAATATGACTTAAAAATATTCAGCAATTGTAAAGACATGATGTTATTTTCGAGCATTATTTTTTATAAAGTTCTTCCACTTTTCTGAGGTCTTTTCAGAACAGATCATATTAAACCACAGCTGAAGTTACTTAAATCATAATTAAACTTTAAGACACACCCATCATATTCCAGAATTCACTGGAGGAGGAAAATGCACATCAGAAGTAACCAGTCCAGCTGTGTACATGACACATAAAACTGTAGCTCTTTAGTGTATGACACTTTTTGTGAGTCACTTTTCAAAGGAGATAAATGAATCACACCCAATTTACTTCAAATCACAAAATGCCATTAGCTACTACAATCAGACCTTGTTACAGCTCTTACCACAATAAAAATCCAGGCTGGAAGCCATTCAATCTTCTCACATTCTGGGAATAATTCTGAAGGTATCCTGTCTAGATTGTTTTAGACTGCACTCTACAGACCTGGAGTTTTTCAGCTTGGGAACAGATTTGTTCACCCAGAAGTGATACTTTACAGCTTGCAGATATAACACAGTTAAACTTCTACAAGAAACAGTCAAACACTTCTTAATTCATGGACCCCAAGGATTTTTGTCTTCTTTTATAAAATATACATGCAATTTTTCAGTAGTGTATTGTGTAAAGGAGGGACCTCATGTTCATAAAATGTATTTTGAGAGTTAGTTATTTATTTTTCCAGTAAGATCATGGGGCACCATTCCTGTCTCCCTGGAATTTCCCTGTGCGAGATTTGGAAATAAACAGAGAGATAGCAATAAGTAGAGATAAATGGACATAAATAGAAAGACTGTCTGGGTGGTCTGGTTTCAAACTGAACACAACTTCCTAAGCACAAAGGAAAAGAAGATTAAAAAAAAGGAACCATAACTTGAACACCAGACCTTAGAGAAGTGTTTGGTAAATATGTTCACCTTTTAACTCAAAGTAGAAGATGTTGTATGAATAACATTTTAAAGCAGTATTTCCTCAAGCAGTTTCCCCTGAAGGAATTAATTCAGAAAGGAACAAATGGAGAAAATGTTAATGGAAAGTATATTAAGAAATTCTTCAGCTTTCAGTGTTCTGAAAGAGCTCCTTATTCTTAGACTTAAAATAATTTAGATTTCAGTAACACTGACTTGTAAAAAGGTGAATGTCAGTGGGAGTTTATAAGTTAGCCAAAATTTCTCAAGAGGCCTCATATCCAAGATGCCCACCTGGATTCCAGATCAAGTTTAGAAGCTGAACAAAAGCCCTGGCAAAAATAGTTCCTTGGCATTAGCGAGGCAAAATTTTCCTTCCAAAATCCTTCCAATACAATGACAATGACGATGATGGTGATGATCATGATGATGATGATGATGAAGGTAATGCTTTTAGGGTGACATGAAAAAACTAAGCCTTCCTCTGTATTTTGGTGGAATTCTGCTGAAAGAATCTTAGACTTGTGAGTGAAAGAACTATTTACTCTTGCTTTTTCCCACCAAAAATATCTAGAAAACACAGCTTCATGCAACATTTATGAGCAAACAGAATTGTGCCAAAGACATACCTAACTGATCACAAAATATTCTTACAAAACACAAGCTGCAAGACTCAACACTTTAACTATCTTCTAGGTGACAAGGGTGTAATAAGAGACAGAAAAATAAGGAAGAGTTTTGATGTATAACCAACCCACCTAACTCCTAATTTAAATTATTAGAGTAGGAGTAGATTCACACTTGGCTCCAATGTTAGTCAAAAGTGCGATAGTAAAAGTGTGTTCTGGAGGTATCTCCAGCACAAAACTTATATCAGCAATTAGATTTGTCTGTATAGAGAACCAAGAACAAATGCAGGGGTATCAAGAGAAAAGTCAATTTGTTCTGGAATACAAAAAAAAAAAAAAAAAAACCTATGGAGAATCGAGACTGCATTTTTTTTAAACATAAATTACCCACTTAGCTATCAAATGAAATCATAGAAAGCATTCTTTTTTCACAAAGAGATCAGCTTCTTTGTCTGGAATGATCATTTCAAATTGCACAGAACTTCATATTGCAGGGGTATCTTTTCTAAATTTTCTTCAAACACTTTTGAACCAAACACTGTGGTGTGCTCTGATAATTCAAGATTTTCTGGGAGAACAACTGGTCTTGGTCATTTCCCTTAACACATCAGGAGTTCAGTTTTAAGTCTTGACCACTTTGGTGAATGCCATCACAAAGAAAAAGAAAAAGTATTTTCTAACAGTTCTAGGGAACTGTTGATAGGGAAACAAACTCTGATAAGGAAACAAAGAGCATGGAGAAGTCAAAATCAGTACTTTTGCTTAGGAGTAATTGTTCATATGACTCCATTCATCCGTAAAAGAAAAGAAAATAACATAAAATTACTTCATAATTTGACATCAATGAGCAATCCCTGTGTATATTGAATTGTGAAGAGTGATTCTGGCTAATGTATTTAGCAAATGCTGGAAAAAATAATTTTCAAATTCAATCATGTAATTGCATATTATTCCCATAATTTAGTTTTACCTTTTTTTTCTTTTCTTGTTCAAGAGTATTGAAGTTGTATTTCGAGTCCTATTGCTGCCTTAGTGACATCAGTAAGAATAGATTTCAAAGATTTTTCTTTCTCTGTTTTTGAAGTATATTGTCCTCTGCATAAGAAACCAACTGGAGGCAAATAGTCCTGCTGGATACATTTGGTAATGGCAAAATTAATTTTTTAAAAACTCATCCAAACCCACAATGTCTGGTTCAAGGATTGTATTTCATCTAATGCTATGGCATTGCTGGAAGTTCTGTGACAGAATGTTGAAGTCGTTTGGCCATTTAATGTCCTCTGGATCCTGGCTCTCTGGAATCCTCTCTCAGAACACCTCAATTGCAGAGGGCACACTTGATGCCAGAGACAGCTGAAGCAGCTGGGCTCATTTGGAAGGAAGACCTCAAAATGAAATTTTTCAGAAGGGCTTTTAGGGAGAGTAAAAATTCACATCCAAGAAGACAGCTTAAAATCTTTCTTGCTCAAAGAATTCCTTAACTAGAGTAGCCGTTCCCAGTCCTGGTTGAAATTTATCAAAACTTCTTCCTCACATGAGGCTTCTCAATATAAGGTTACCAATGGGCAGACTTTCATGTGGCTGAATCTGAACCTGTGACCTTCTATAAAAGTTTTACTTTCATCTGTTATTATCACAGTTCTTCTGCTCCTAAAATGCACCCCAGCCTATGTTTTACAGTAATACTTCCCATCACATGGCATTCTTTCTCTTCTCAATTTTGGAAAGAACCTTTGGTGTCACAAGAACCTGTTCCTTAAAGATTTGCCAGGGGTAACTTGAACTTGTCTTCAAATTGCTGCACAACAGTTTCAAAACCAAAAAATCAAGTTTAGCAAATTGTACTTGTCATCTTCTTAAGGTGAAAGATGCTACAGAAAGCAGTATTTTTTTATCCCTAAAGTTTTCTTTTTCCAGGTCAACTATAAATATTCCTCAGCATCAGTATTGAAAAGTTGTTCTTGTGCTGTCTGTTAAAGGCTTAGTCGTGCTTTGAAACGTATACCTGCAAAAATGTTGAAGCAGCAGAAAACATCCATTTTCTCCCTGCCTAAATATATGCAGTTGAATGGGTACAAACAGTAATTTCCTTACATTTTTACTTTTCCGAAAGGGGAAATGCTCCTAGGAAAATGATCTGTGGCTGTTTCACCAAAGTCTTTTCCCTGTTCATTGCTTTGTACTTTGTTTCTACCATCTTCTTCCTGGATTATCTTCCATTTCTATTTGTGTGTCCCTCCCTTCCCGTTGGTATTTTCACAGTGCCATATAAAGATTTAATCTGATGAAAACTGCTTGAAGCAGAGCAGCATGGTGTTGGATTAATTAGGCAGTTATATTTAGCTAAAGGAGTCCCTCTCCTACAAGTCCTGAGACACCATTCATTGATTATGTATACATATGGGAATATAAATTAAAAAGTACTTTTTACATTGACACAAAAGCCAAGGTTCACAGTTCTTGCACATGGGACAAAAGATATCTGCCATTAGTTACAGTCTTTGAGCAGTTCATGTCTGGGTGCTTGCTTCTGTGTTCCTGGAGTTGTCAGAGTGTTTCTGTGCTTGATGCAGCTTCATGTTCTTTGCTGGAATCCACCTGTGTTCTGTATCTGCAGAGGCACAAGCAAGCCCTTTGCCTCGGGTTAATAGAGAAAGTGTGCCTTGACGGAAAGATGCATCTTGATAAGAACTGACAGCAATCAGGAAACACACTTTGCTAACATTGTATCTGCCATATCTGCCACTGTCTCGCTTGCCGTGCACCTCTTCCACTCTAAGTTCCCTATTTTCCTACTTTTTCTGTGGCATCTTCCCTTATCTTGCTTGGTCTTTTGGAGAGTGATGTGTATGGACCAGTGGACTGGGTGGTCAGAAAGTCTGTTCTCCTCTGGCCACATCACCAAATGAAACTGTGTCATCACTCAGACATAGTGTAGTAATTTAAAAATACCTGCCAGATTTCAAAAAAACAATATTTATTTTACACCTAGAAATATGAGGTTTCAGGCTATTGGATGTAGTACTGAGTTGCTGTTAGTGGCAGGAAGAAATACTTTCCTTTAATGAGTTATATTGACTTGTTGATTGTACATGTAGCTCTCCCCCTATTCTACAGATTACTCTGTTGCCCAAGAAAGCAGGTCCTACTTCTGGAGCTATGCTAGCAATGTTTTCCTAAGCATCCAGGTATTGCTTGTCTTTTTGTTTCTCTGGGTTGAATTTTCATTACTTCTTGAGCATTTTGACCTGCTGTTTTAGGAACAATGAAATTCCCCAAGAATTCATTCTTTTCTTTTAAAGGCCAAGGAAATACTTGTAATCATTTTATCTAGAGGAACTTTAGAGGGAAATATAGGGAACATCTATGAGGACCAGAAAAGAAGACTAAAAAACTAGCAATAACAATAGATCATTTTGATAATGCTCAAACTAATATAACTTCAGTGTCAGAACTCATGAGTTATTCTGGACATTATAGAAATTTGCTCTTGTTTTATATGTACCTTTATGCATTTTTTTTTCTCCCTTGGATCAAGATTATTTAGAAAATAGTCACATCTATGTGTGACTCAGTTTAGTTATTCTTAAATTCGTATAGACTCTAAAAATGACACATAAGTTTCATTCTTTGTCATAATCCCATGAATGTAATAAAAGAAAATATGAGTAGATGGGAAAAGGTGGATTATACAAACCTATGGATGCAAAAAGCTGTTCTATAGATGTTAGTCTGGAATTATCTACTATGTGCTTTCCAAAAAAGCACACTGCAGCATGCAACCAAAAGTTATTATACATTGCAGGAACACTGAACAAACACCACCAGTATCTGAGAATGTTGTGTATGTCTAATTAGGTGAATGTGAGAAGTAGATAAAAAAAAACTGAATATGTTTCTGACAATTTGAATTTTAATTAGAAATATTTTTATACAGCTCGGTAAGCAACCCTGAATTAGTCTCTTTGCAATTAAGTCATTAATGGTGCAAATGGTGAATTTGTCACAGCAAATAATTTAACAATAGCAAGGTTGACCTGTTCTGTTTAATCCTTGATAATTACTGTTCTTTAGATATCCACTATGGCAACTGTAGAATAAGTGTAGAAAATGATTTTTTTTTCTTCTGTTGGTGTAAATAATGTGATGGTAAACTTCACTTATTTACTGCCCTTTTTCTCCTCTGCATCACACAGTGTCAGCTCAATGGTGCCTTCAAAGGTCACAGTTATGCCTTTGAACTCTACCCTTATTTATGGGCCATCTACCCTGAACTGGATGATCACAACTTTCTACCTTATCCTTCATTTTTTGACTACAGCTACTCCTGTCAGTGTTCATCAGATATAAATAGCTGATAAGAGTTCATAGATTCTGTTTGGAATATTTTTTACTTGAGGTCTAAATGGATGTAATCTCCAAAGTACTCAGTTCCTCTCTTTAAGTTAGCTAAGGTAGATTTTCTGCATGAATAAGGGTGACATCATCTCTGTGTGGGAAGCATGGAAGAGAACAGTAAGCATGTGTCTGGAGTGACTTGCTACTTTAGGATATTTTCCACAAAATGTGCTGTACCCAAATGGATTTGGACATTAAAATGTGGACTACAACTCATAATGGTGGAAGAATTTCTGTGGACTAAACTGCAGGGACACTAAAAAGGGCCTTAGGTTTATAGATGTGTCTAAGAGGTAGAATGGGCCAATAGAATTGGATCTACAAAATTGTAGAGCTGATACTGAGGATCTAACATCCACACTGTAGATAGATTCTTCTCTTTAGTTTTTTTTTTTTCCCCTTCCATCAAGGTCTGTGTTCATTTACGCCTGAAATGCATTAGATATACACCTAGAATTATTTTCCAGTTTCTTCCAAATTCTTCCATCTTCCAGTCAAGTTTCATCAGAAAGAAATTGCAGTTAGGCGCCCCATGACCACTCTGATGGAAATTAAAATGGAGTATATGGGGAAAAACTAGGAAATTCACCTTCAAGGTACACTCCTGATCTGAATTAGCACACTAATGTGGGGGGGTGGGGGGTGGGGTGGAAATAATAAAGAGTAATGAGTGGGTGAGAGGAAGTATATGCTTCACTTTTAAGTCAAATAATTTAGTTCTCTTATATGTGCTTACAAGGATATCCATAAAACAGAAGTTACCCAAGAAAATGAATCTGTGAAAGCAAATAAGCTCATATCAGAGTTTAATCTTTTTAAGTTATTAAAGAAAACAAATAAAATTAACCTTAAAGCAGGTATAAGTAATTTCAGAGAAAAACACCAGCTATTAACTAATGTGTTACTATAGTGAATAGAGGATAATCATACAGCTAAGGCCTCCATAGAAGGTGAATTAATGTAAGTGAATTTGGATTATACATAGAGCAATAAATCCATAACTATGCTTAAGGATAAAAGAAATCTACGTGTAAGTGATGAACTCTGCATCTTTCAGTATTTTAAAAAACTTCTGTTTGGTGTTTGTCAGTAAAGATCCTGTAAAAGCTTCAACAGACAATTGCAATATTCTTTCTATGATTTCAGGAAAAAAAATTGACTGAGTGCATAAAAATGAGACTTAGAAATGAAAAATGAAGAAATTAAATAAAATATGCTATTTGGTGCATTACTGCTTATTTTCTCTTTCATAATTCATTAGAAAGTGAATTAAGACATGTAATTTGCTGCTTTAATATAATTTCCTCTTCACAAATACTACTCACAAAATACTTGTATGCTTGTCTTTTTATTGTTCTAAACAGACAGATAAAAGAAAATCATAAAAATCAATAAATATTAATTTTCCATATTTTGGTAATCTGATACCAATTGAATTACAAGTATTTCTTGGGCCTTTAAAAGACAAGAATGAATTAGTGGAAAATTCTGTTGTTCCTGCAACAGTACAGCTAAAAGAACTTTTGTTTCCAGCAGTTTTTCTGAGGTTTTTTAACATTCATTTATATTAAACCTTGAACACTTCCAGGGCTGGGGCATCCAAAACTTCCTGGGGCAACCTATGCCAGCGTCTTCTCTCGGGAGGGATTTCTTCCTGACATCCAGTCCAAGTCAATTCTCATTCAGTTTAAAGTCATTACTCTGTGTCCTATCGCTACATACCTTTGTCAAAAATCCCTCTCTAGCTCTCTCCTTGCCCCTTCTGGTACTGGAAGGTGCTCTAAGATCTCCTCAGAACCTTCTCTGCCTCAGGATGAGCAGCCCCATCTCTCTCAGCCTGTCTTTATAGGAGAGGTGCTCCAGCTCTCTGGTCATCTCCATGACCCTCCTTGGGACACTCGCCATCAAGCCCTTAGCATCATACTCAACCCATGAGATGTTCCATAAACTTCCCTTTAGGTAGCATCTGAAGCTTTTTTCACCCCAATTTTGATAAGAACCAGAGTGGATTACATGTCATTTAGGTAAATGCAATTAGTCTGTTATCATTAACAAATAAGAGTGAGAGAAGTGTTCATAAAAAAAAAAATCTTTGCAGGAATAAAGCTTCCTTTCATGTGAGTTGAACAGAAAGCATTTTGTTACAGTTCTTTAATTGATACCTTAGACAATATTGGACCTTATTTCATAGATTTTAAAGCTGCTGAGACTGCTTTTCCGTGCATGAATCAGCAAGGTTTTAAAACATTTCTATAAATAATTATTTATTTCAGAATTTAACAATTACATCTTTTAAAGGATGACTCCTTCTTCCTGTGCTGTTACCTCTTCTTTGAAGTGTATTTTTCAGGATACTGAAGTAGGGACTAAATCCAGAAATACTGTTGGCCCAATCAATATATCTGTATTTTCACATGTGCTTAAGTTCCCTCACTGTATAGGGTGTTAATTTCTTTATTGGGAACTGAATCCTATAGCTAGATACTTATCAGCAGTTGCCATATTCTATATTTCCTAACAGGTTTCTGTTGATTTTTATTCCCTTATCATTGAAAACAGTTATCAGTTTGTTGGGTCTCAATTAATGGATCTGTTTTCATGTATAGATATTTAGACCATTTCCCAGGGATAAGCTAGCAGAATAAAAGAAAATAAACAAATTATGTTCTACATTAAATTTCCCATTCGCTTTAAGCTGATAAATATAGCATGACATTTAAATATTGACCATCATAACTCACCAGAAAGAGCAGTTCTCCAAGTCAGATAGGAGAAACAACAGTTTTCTGACAGTTTACATAGACTCTTCATTTTTCACTTATTTCTTTGAGGGTATTTCTCTGAAGTTATGAGGTTTATAATTTTATTATTCTTCAGCTCTTATATTTTTTCTTTATTAATCTGGATAATCTCTGTGCAGTGAACCTTCAGGAGTTCCTCCAGCCAGAGTACAGCTGTCTCTGAGAAATGACGGATTTTGAGAAGCACGTCTGAGATTCGTTCAAGCATTTAAATTAAATTAAAAAGAGAAGAACTTTTTGTTCCTAATTAAATATTGCAGCCACAAATGTTGTTACAAAAAGTAGACCATTAGATATGGCTAGACAGACTCTGGGTCCTAATTTAACAGGAAATATTTGGTTCCTGGTTGCAGAAATGTGTTATTTGTACATAGAAAATCAAGAATTTCAGTGCAGTGCAAACTGGACAGTTGCAAAACACTGAGGAGAAAAACCAATGTAAAATCTTGCCACATTCTCAGATGAAGCAACCTCTTTAGAGGATGTGATCTTATATAAGACTAATTTTGAGAAATAGATAGAAATGTTTTTTAAAATGGATCTCAGAATATACCTGTTTAATGGAGGAAGAGAATTTTTTTAAGAGTTGTAAACATTTCTGTGTTTGTTTGTTTGTTTGCTTGTTTGGGTTTTGTTTTGTTTGTTTGTTTGTTTTGTTATGTTTTTGGTTTTGTTAATTTTTTTATGATTATAAATTTAGGGAAAATCTTACCAGGCATTTTGTAGAAAATCAGAGAATTTAATTTGGCTTTCAGAGTTTCTAATAATAGAGTAGTCATGTGAGGCCGGCAAAGTTTTCATGGTCTATTTAGCTTTTTGGAAACTGGTTAAACATTAATTTGATTGTGGTCAAGAAGTTCCATACAGTCAAGCAATCTTTGTTCAATCTCATATAAAGTCTTTGACATCCAATGGCTGAAAATTTACTAGAAAGTCTAAAAGCAAAATGTTTTGGAAAGTTACAGTTGCCTCTTGGAATAACAAGGCTGGGGCTGAAGGAAATTATCTTTTCTTTATATTATCCAGAGGAATAAACTAGAACCAAAAAAAGTGACTCATATCCAATCCATGGAGAAAGCTTTCAAGACCATCCTCCCTTTTGAGAAGTGACACGAAGAATGTAGTGGGTAGGGGAATATGGGGAAACAGCAAGTATCAGACATTTAAGGAGAGCCTGAGGCAGCTCGGATCAGGAATCTGCCCGATTTAGACTTTGTCTTATTTAAGCTATGCATTTTTTTCTTAAGTCCACTTGTTCAGTTCAAACAGTTCAAAACAAAAGTGTTGTGGTTCCTGCTGTCTTTGGCTGAGTCACAAGGGTACAGTCAGAGTTTTATGAAACCCCTCAAATCGTGTCCATATGCGGTCGAGACCAAGAGGTCCTTGCTCGCCCATGGGCACTGTACTGTGAAAGCGATGTGCTGTGGGCAGCATCCCTCTTATTGCTTCATAGCAGCAGCCAGCTGCCGCTTCTCATGTGCTATGGAGGGCTTTGTGGGCAGCAAGATAACCCTTGAGCCATGCACTGAAGACTGGTGCAAGGTCTATGCATGAATGGTCGAGTCAAATGTTCTCATTTGTCCTTTGCCGCAAGTTAGGCTGGGTAATCAAAACAGTCCTTTCTGCCTTGGTGTGTGTTCAGTCTGCTAGCTGGCTTTAAAAAGAAAAATGTCAGGCTTTCATTTCCCATCAGATTTCCAGGACAAAAAATAAAGCAGTTTGCTGACATTTCAGAGCACTTGCAAATACGTAATGTGCTATAAAAATGGATGAGGCAATGAAGGACTTACTCAACATATTAAAGGATTCAGAGAAACGACCAAGGATTAAAGATTGGAGAAGAGAAGCTGAATTAAGAAACTCCCTTTAAGAGAGTTGATAAATACGGAACAGAATGATGAAGTATTTTGGTCTAATCCTTTAAATGCATATTGAACTATCTATTAAAATAACAACAACATAATGAAGCAATAGCATAAGCAAAAGCAAACCAAAATCAATGCAGAGTCACCAGAAAATAACTCTAGAACTTTTTCTGTGTTTGTGTTCAGTATAGCACCCGGCCTTTTCAGATTCACTGAGGAAAATAGAAGGATAATGGGAAGTTAGGTCTGGCCTTGTACTGTCATGCTTTAATGCATTTCATGGGAAGCAGTTAGGACACCTAACATGTTCCTCCCATATTACAGTTGAGTCCAAAGTAAATTTGTCCAGGACTGATAATCTGATAAAGACAAGATAATGTGTAGTAGGTCTTAAGTAAGTAAGGCTATATGGACACACAAAACCTTTTTGTGTTTTGGATATTTTGCTTATCTTTGATGATTCCTAGAACCAGAGACACCTTGGAAATTACCAAGGAAGGGAAATTCTAGAAACTTATGAGATGATTTTTCCTCCTATACCCATCCTTTTACCTGATTTAGAATAAGACTATACTTTTGCCAATGTATCGCCAGATGTCGGTAAAGCAAACAAACAAAAATGCTTGTTGTAGAAATTCCATGTCATAACTGTTGGCAAAATTCTCTACTAGTCTGCTGCCAAGAGGCTCAGATGTAGATTTCTTATGACCAGGCAGAAATAACCTGTGTCTGCAAAGAGTCTAGAGTATCTAATAACCACAGGTTATTAGATACTCTAGATTTCAAAATTATTAAAACCTGGCCTTATGGAAGTCAGTGCATATGGTAGTTATTTCAGTGGATCAGATTTTCCTTTCTTATCCTCCTTCTTTTCATTTTGTTTGACAATTTACCTGAAAATAAATCTGTAACCACAGGTCAGAAAAATTAATAATGTCAGAGGAAGAAAGTGAGTCTTTAAAAAGTTACCAAATTTTTAAAAGTTAGATAACCTTTATTAATTGACCAGATAGTGATTCCTGAAGAGAAAATCATAATCTCTGGGCTTTTAAACTACTTTACATAGTTTTAAAACTGTGCTAGAAGGGCATAGGGGCTTAAATGTATGCAAGTTTTTCTGCAGATCTTCAGCCATTGTTTTCTTTCTAGAATCTTTGTTTTGCCAGCATGGAGTATTCTTATATATTTGTTTTTGAGAATCTATCTCTCTGTGGTAATATAAGAATCCATTGATGGATTTAACTAAATCTAATCAAATTTGATTTTGATTAATATGGTAAATTGTAATTGCAATTTTGGAGGGTGTCTACTATAAGACACAGTGATTTATTAGCATAATCACAGACTGTCTATTACTTCCCAGTTTATTTGCAATAACATAAAATATAACTTGCCTTCAAGATAAAGCAATATGAAAAGAACTTTAATGTATTTCTGTTAATAAAAAATAGTTATTTCTAGGAAGGTCTGTTTTAATGAGAATGAATTGCTTTGAAAAGCAACAGCTAGAAGTCAAAAGTGTTCTGATATGTGTAAAGCTGAGAATTCCTAAGTCCCCAGTATGTTCAGTAAATAAAATTGGATTGTTGCTGGAAAATTCAGTTCCTGTTTTGACATTGCCAGAATCAAAGAGGTGAATTTTATTCAGACTGCTTTGTCAGAAATCCCAAGGCTACCTTAGGGTTTTTAAATGCTCAAGTACTTTTCAAGGGACAACAAATAGGAATAAATGTTAAAAATATTAGATTAAAAGTGATGATTATGTCAGACAGTGAGTAAGTAGAAAAATGACCCAGCACTGCTTTTAAAGAGAGTAATTTATCCCTAGTATAGACTAAAGTAAAAGGTAGATTAAAAAGAAAACTCCTTCTAAAAGGAATACAGTGGAATTCTTGTAGAGATAGAATTGATTTGGTCAGTTTATTCAATCATCTATAGGAAACATCCAGATAAAAGGCACTTTGGAATGCTACAGTAGAGGTAGCTTGCAGGCAAAATGAAAATACAGCTCTTTCAAGTTTATGAAACTTGATTGAAACTAGCAAATAAACAAACTATTCATTACTGCCTGACGAGACTCTGCAGCACCACAGCTCTGAGAGTCTGGGATCAGTGATTACCATCTCCCAGCTGAATGCCATGTCCCAGCTCCTCAGGGTAGATTTATCATCGTGTATTCAAGTGCTGGTGTAACATTTCCTTCTCTGTGAATGTGAGGTTCAGAGTGCTGTCCCACAGATGCTTTTTCAAAACAACAATGTAATCCTATTTTAGAAACCCTCCCATTAAAAAGAGCTGGTGTTCAAGGTGTTCATCATAGTCCCACAACTGGGCTCACTCTCATGTGGAAGCAATAAGCAGCGCGTGGCACAGAAGCCAGTGCCCAACCTACAGAAATGTACTTTCACCTCAGCACATGTTACTCGGGGCTGAATCTTGATCAAATATCAACTAAGTGCTATGGCTTCATCTGGACCACCTGTCTATAATGTCTTCTTGTTAAAAATACTTAAACATCATTGGGTCCCTCTGCTGAGCAAAGACCCTCCTGACTTGGGACCACAGGTGTACCAGCTGAGGACCATTATGGGTGTCTGAGCATTTTCAGCTAGATTAAAATGGACTTCATTAATTTACTTTTACTTAGTCATCATCAGAATTTTTCTTCCCAACATACAGGCCTGATGAGAGTTTTGTTTTCAAATGACAATAAAAAATTATATTATCGCTATTTAGTGTGCTTAGTTCCATACAGGTGTGTGGCATTTGTGCTATGCAAGCTGATTGAAAAGAGCAATGCTATGAAGATAAAGAAAATCTATTTTAACTATGCATGAACTTGCCATGTACTCTCATTTTAAGGTTTTTTTCATCACTGAGGCTGAATTCTCCTATATTTTTTCTCTGACACTTCTGCATTTTTCTCACATGAACTGTGATCATGAATAGTGGAAAAGCACTCATTTTAGAGAGGCTAGGTTGCTTCGATGTGGGCCAGAGCCACACCACATCACCTCAGCTGCTCTCCAGGATCATTCCCTGCATGGAATATAGGTATGCTACTCAGTACCAAAGTACAGGGGTACCAAGAATGCAGTTTGTATCTGCCATGAGTTTTCTCCATCTCAGTGCCTGCATTCCTCCTACAACTCAAAATCCACTTGGACCACACTAGATAAGCATTTCTGTGCCTTAATCCCTTTAATCCTCTACAGATTAATCCTTCCCTTGGCACTACTGCTAAGCACCTGGTGGCTGCTTCCACTCTGCAATCATTGCTGGATATATGCTCTGCAATATATCAGCTGCTGGCAAAAGCCAAGGGGTGATGCAAGTGCTGCTCCTGCTTTTCACCAGCTGAGGCAGCAGGGATGGGAGCGGGAGATTTCTGGTATCAGAACGAGAGCAGACATGAGCACGTTCTCATTAAGGAGGTTTAAAAACCTGAACTCACTCTGGTCTCTCGTGTTTAGGGAGGATCATCTGCTGCAAGTCTTCATCTGTATGTCTGTGAGGTTTGAGATGGCTGAGAAATTTGGTATATGTGGTTACATGAGTATGTATGAGATGGACCTGCTAAATGTGTGTGTGCGTGGCAGACACACATCTGCACGGGGACCTTGGGTGGGTGTGGTTTTGGGTGCAAGGTCCTGCACCTACCTTGCTCCCAACCAAAATGGGGAAGTTCTCTTGCTTTACACTGCCCAGGTTGAAAGCAGTGAGGCAATAGCAGCAATGGCAGAGGAACAACTCCAGGGAGCCTTTTTATCTGTCTGCACTGGGAAACAAGGCACCTCAGTGGTGGGCAGGACTGGCCAGCCTTACTGTGGAGTGTAGACTTTGAGTTTCCCCTCGTGGCTGGTGTCACTGGTGCTGAGCTGTCCCTGGCTTCACTGAGGATACTTCAGATGGACACTTGGGTGGGAGCCAGAGAAGGGTGGAAACTGGAGTTGCACAGTGGTGGGTTGCCTCCTCTGGGTGGGTGGCTCTGGAGACAGCTCCATAACATTCAAGCTGAGCATGGATGTGCTTTTCACTCCACTCTTTGGGCACCTCTGGACACAGCTGAAACCATGGAGGGCACACAGGGCAGCACAGCCTCCCTATGGCCACAACACCAAGGATGCTTACTTCATTTATCTTTCAGGAAAATCCACCCTTGATAAATCTCCTGGACTATATTAGTGTTAAGACCAGGTGCCAGATTTCTTTATATTATAAATTAATATGGCTAAGAGGACTTGGGCTAAATTACTCTCTAAGTAGGTTTGACTCACAATTAACAAAGGCTGTTTAATGTGGGCTGAGGTTACAAGAAGGCAAAAGACATTATGTTGTCACAGACTGTGCCAGCACTGCAGATAGCCATGACAATGCATGACTGAGGGATGCACTGACCAGGTGTTGGCCTGAAATACCTCCTGCCTTTTGAGATCTGAAGAAGAAATCTCCATAATAATTAATTTTGTTTTCTTTTTCATTATTAAGGCATGTAATTGTTCAAACAGATAGATTTCAGAGCCATTTTAATGATGTACAAAAAGTGTAATTAGCATGTAAAGTAATATCTCACTCTAAATTTTATGTGTTTGCTCTTGGAAAATGTTTTAATAATTATGCTGGAGATGTCAAATGCCATGAAGAAAACTAATTTGTAAGATATTTGGCATATGTTTCATTCTGTCCAATTTAGTTTTCTGCATGTTGATGAGAAATGCCAGCTTTTATTTTTCCTTTTTTTTTAGTGATTGCTTTTGTTAGCTTTTACATGCTTTTCTTGCTTCTTTTCAGTGTAATTTCTTTATCAAACAAACAAGATAATAAGACTAATTTGAGACAATAGCCCGATCCTTTATAGACCTGGAGTGAATTTTTTATTAGGAAAATTTCATGCTTTAAGGTGCACCAAAATGAAATCATATTACATTTATAATGAGCCTTGAAGTAATTTAGGAAACATTTTGAAAAAGAGTTTCATTAAAGAAATAAATTAGAAAAAAATATCTGCACTGTCACTTGGAGCTTAGGTCCTAAGGAAGCCATGAGGAAGCAGACCAATAATCAGAATTTTTTTAATATGTTTGTCTAGTATGTAAGAATCAAAAAAATGTTTCATTTTGGGAGGAAGCTTGACAACTATATGAATGCAGAAACAATCTGCATTTGTTGAAGAGATTGTTGTTTGCTTTTACAGGCTTAATCCTTCAAATATGATGGAGCAGTTTTTCTTAGTAATTTGAGTTCCTGAAGTAAAGATATTAAAGATACCACATCAAAAAGTAATTATAAAAGAAAGAAAAAAAGGATTGTAAGCTCTATGATGACTTGTTCTCATTTGTAGGCTTATTATTAGCATATTGCTGTTTCTTTTTTTATCACTTATTCTCAATAATGGCATCTATTCTGTTTATAATATTCTCTTTCTGCCATGTCTTATCTTTCTAAAAGTATTGCAGTGTGATAAAGTTTAAGACATAGTTCAGGCCATTCATTTAAAGCTAGTTATAAAACTCCAGTTATGAGAAAAGGGTTCTTGTCTCTGACACTTTCAGCATCCTGACAGAAGTATCAGAGCATATTTGAAAATAATCTTAAAAATGAAGTATGGTGAGATTCTAATGGATTGTCGTGACAATTATTCTTGATAAATTTTCCTGGGATGCCCAGTGGACATGAGAGGACAGATGGGATTCACTGGTAATCTCACAACAGCCCACAAAGTGTTGTCATTTTCTGTGTCTTAACAGCCACAAATAGCTCTTTAAACACTTCCTTTATTCTAAGACTTGTCTTGATGCCTGTGAAGGATAAAAAGTCATTGAAAGCCAAGCTGTGCAGCAGACAGGCCTTACAAATTTTATGCTCTGAAGGAATTTGTTCACACTCAGTGTGCTGATGTGTGTGGAAGTTTCTAGGTCATACTTCATTGTACTTAGTACCATCATAGCAGAACCCATGCTAACATTATATAATTGTAATTTGATTATAGATCCAACATTCATAAACTGATACCTCAAAAAACATACACACTCAGCAAGAGGAGACTGTAGTTCCTCACTGCAGATGAGGATAAGGAAAGATAATTCTTAGGCATTTTTGTCAGCAGTCCAGCATACTGTGTTTGCTTCTGAAGTTCAGTTTGATAACCTCGCCTCTCCCCAAGAGAAAAGTTAATTTGGTCAGAGTGATGTAAAACGGTGATGCTTACAAGTATACAGACCAACTTACTCCTTCTAGATTCAGGGTCAGGAACAGAAGGAACTAAAACTTTACTTGTAACTGCTGAGTGATACCACAGTCTCTCTAAGAGAACAAGTGCTTTATTCCAGTCAGTGCAGTACAATGTTTCTACATTATAGCAGTGATGTCACTGACACTCTGTGAATAAGCCTAAATTCAAAGAATGTCTGTGAGAATCTTCTTAGTTCAAAGATGCTTTGCTTCAAGACAGAAATTTCAGTCAACATTGGTCTCTCCAATTTATAAATTGCATAAATACTTAGTTTATTCTGTACCAATTTACCAAATGGGAATGTTCACGAGTAGAGAAAAGATAATATATATTATATATAATAAATATTTTAGCCTGTATTTTCACTCATTTTGTAGATCTTTTTTTGAGATAAACCCTGAAAATGAGCAGATTCCAGACATTTCCAAGTAAATACCAAAAGTGCATACCTTCTTTCCTACCCTGTGAGAAGACTTGTCTGAGTCTGTGGGGCTCTCAGGTCTTTCTGTACTGAGCTGTGTGTGCAGCCATGCCATTCCACAGGCAGAGATGCTGTTAGGATGCAGCTCAGTGCACACACATTTAAAATCCCATGCAGCCAGAATTTGACTGGTATGTGATGGGCTGTCACAGGGAGGTGCTGTTCTAAGGCAGGGCCTCAGTAGGTCCCAGCTCATACAAAGGTTCAGAGTCAGTTTTGGATCACACCTAAGATCTGAGTCTGGAGCCAAAAGCTTCAGCTTCTTGCATGGTTCAGGTGAGGGGAGTTGCCATGACACATCTCTGAGAGACAAGTTTTCCTACCCTCCATTGCATTTCTATTGTCACACTGAATCTCAATACATTGTGGTAAAACCCTCCTGAAAAAGGCAGTATTTAACAAGAATTCTTTCAAAGCAAAGAAGTCAGTCAGAAAATGATCAGTATCTTAATATTGTAACAAATCCTTCACTACCAAAAACTGTACTGGGATCAAAATACAGAATGTTCAGATAACCACAGGGTTCCTAATTACAGTTATTAGGATTAGGGCTTGTGTACTAGTTTCTTGTTTATTTCATTGCCGATAATTTGCCTACAAATATGTTTTACTGTTCCTAGATTCAGCTAAACAGTATTAAGCCCAAATTAATGGAATGACTCAACTTGTAAGCTGATGACTCAGATACAATAATGAAGCTTCAGCTTCTCAATAATGGGAGTTCAGGAGAGGTTTGCAATAAATAACTTTTCAAAAACCATATCTTAAAATATAAAATGAAAACTCTGGGTTTAAATGCTCTTTTTGGTTTACTGCATATTCTATCTGGGCCTTGGTTTGCTCCTTTCTGAAAGTCATAAATATGTTGAATTAACTAGGGGTTTTGTACTGTGCACTTGAAATTCACTAGGATCATATCCAGCAATTCTGTAGAGAAGCTACAGGCATGAAGAATGCTGCTGTTGGACAATCATAAAATAGATTACTGTAATGCTACACTTTAGCTAAATCCAAGATAATTAACCAATTTATATTGACTACTCAACAAAGGTATTCCACAGTCTATCAGAACTAACTGGGAAAAACAGTCTTACTGGGGAAAAAGAAACATGACACTGAGTCTGAATTTTCTCTGGAAAATTCCGGACATACAGCATGGCAACTCTATGACTTTAATACTTAACTTGACATAAGATGTTCTTCTTCAGCAAAATTTGTTCATATGACTATGAATTGTTACAAATCAAAACAATAATATTTAATCTGGATTAATACCACAATTTAGACACTTGGCATGATTTCAATGTGTTTTATGTTTTTCTAGGAGTATTAGGGCCTTTAGTCATTACAAAAAGGACTTTTTGTTCCCTTTAAAAGACAAAACCATCCCATAGTTGCAGCAGAAGAACCCAAACTATACTGGTTATCACTTATGCTCCATTATGCAATCACACAGCTGTATTATTGCCACATTCACCTTTCTTTCCTCATTTCCCTCAAGGTATTTGTCATTTCCCATGTATTCAGAAGAGCTGATTTTTAATTGTCTCTCTGGAGGAAATTCTTTTTCAGAAATGTATCAGCCATGTGGTAACTTGTGTGAGCCCTAGGCAGAGGGGAAAGCTACACTGTGCTACCTGCACTGAACAAAACCATAATGAAACAGCCTTTTCCGGAAAGCTCTAAGTGCAAAAGGAGAAAAGCAGCAAATATGTAAAAAGCATTTAATTTCGTTCTCCTGATTTAATAATGCAGAAATCAGGAAAAAGTACCTAATCTCAACTGGGCCCTTCTTATAGACCAAAGGAGCTGTGGGCCCCTCCAGAACTGCTCAAAGCCAGAAATCCAAGTGGGGTGAACTGCACTTAGAAGTCATTATTTTCTTCCAAGGACATCTAAGGGACATTGGGCTGACTGACTCTGATTAGAGAGACAGTTTCTAGTGACTAGAATTCAGCATCTTATTGCTGTAGCAATTACCACTATTGCCTTTCTTAGTTCATAAACAGCTTAAATGCCATCACAGTCCCTCACTGTGACCTTTTGTCCTAATGCATCTGAAAAAAAAAAAGTCTTTCTCTTCTTCATTACTTTGTTGGCTAGCATTAAGTGACTTTTTTTTATCTGGTGTATTGTGAGAAATAATTAATGTTTGTGTACTGCTTTGAAAATGAGCATCATTGCATCAAGTGCTAGTTTGAAGAGAAAGATGCTTTTTGATGTTCTTATTTGTTTTGTTTAGGCTTTAATTGGCTCTGTGTTCATCTTCCTCTCACTCTCATGGTTGCAAGTTCAACTCTTTTTTAACCATTGATCTTTGAGTGGTTTCTCTGAAAACTCGCAATTGTTACTCCATCTGCTCCACACATGCCTTTCAGACGTTTTAGAGCCCAGGGAGAAGAAGGAGATGATGGCAATTTTGCAGGTCACAGGGATGGTATGATGGCTAAGTGGAGTAAGCAGAAGATTTTTGAAGGGCTTGTAGGGAATCAACACTACCCCTAAAGAAAGGAGGAGGGAAGTCACCATTATTGTCTCTGTGGAGTTTTTTTTTCCCACTCTGAGAAGTCCTTCCCTGGGATGGAATTCCTATCTCATGTGAAGAGCAGGAAGTTCTTTCAGTTTTTGGAAAGATTTTGATTCTGAGTTTTCTTCAGATAGATGAGAGAAAATGCAAGTAGAACAACTGCTCAAATGATGGATTTATGATGGAAAAGAAAAATGTAATGACCAGCTCTCACTGGACTCTTATTCACCTTATTTCTCTGAAGAGGGCAATCTTTGACACTTGAAAATTGTGAAAATAAACTGAACAAACACACACACACAAAAATGGTAATGTAGAAATAATTCCAAAAAACTGTGATTTACAAAGTGTCCCAGAACTATTTGTATTTCTAGTTCTAGAACCTTGAGATTTTGTACGTGTACAAATAGTATGTTTCTTCTACATCTTTCACTACAATGCATGGTAATCTAAACATATAAATATGATCAAACTGAGAGTGATGTAATTACAGGAATCTGAGAACACGGGCTAGTTTTTTTCAAAAGCCTGACATTGTAAAAGCTGGAAAATATGTAAATGTTGTTATTTCTCAGATGACTCACAATAAAACATAATAACATTTTGGAAACTCACACTTACGCACACAAAAATCCAAACAAAGTAAGTAGAAGTGAAAAAAGAAAAGAAGAGATCCAGTCCTTGTAAGTCTGTAAAGAATTTCTCTGAAATATTATAAGACATACATCCAGATCTGAATACATTTGATCTGAACGGTGTCTGTTTTTCATACTACATTTTCTAAAATTTAATTATTTTAGAATGTATGGAGACTTTTTTCATTCTAAATGGACTAAAGTAGACTTGGCAATGTCAAATGAATATTTGACCATATGAGGTTCATTTAATCATGAAAATAAAGTCTCTTTTTAATACCAAAAATTCAATTTGGCTAGAAGCAGCTTTTTATGATTACATTTTTGACCGGTGATTGCAAGGAGTGCCATGAGATTCAGCTGACCATCTGTACAGTTTGAACACTGAGCAGTGACTCTCAAACTTAGTACAGTGTTTATGGCAGGCTGCTTGCAAGGTGTTGAGAAGCCAGAAATTCATTCTCTGTCCTAATGAATTTTCAGTACTAAGTAAACTGCTAAAACTCACAACCTGTGCAGGCACAAATAACACAGCAAAACTAGTGGGTTAGATGGTAGGTTAGATTTTATGCCCTTTATCTTTTATAATCCAGAATAACCTGTTTTAAAGCAGTTTTCCCTTTTGAAGTAATTCTGGATTTGAAGTCTCAAAAAAAAAAAAAATTTAAACCTTCTTTTAGCTGTATTATTTTCAGGCAGAGCTTCTGAATAAGAGCACAAAGTCATGTAGATTAGGTTTTAAGTGCAGAAAAGAAGAGACTTGATTATTTTTACCTTCTATTAATTACCAAATGGACAAAAAAAATTTTAAATTGTCTGACAGTGATTTTGCTGGGTTTTCTTTCCCTAACCAGTGATTTCTTGGATTGAATTGCAGATCATGCCATGTTGACAAAGAAAAGTGCCTGGGGAAAATGTCAATTAATTCACACAAAACCTTTCTTGAACTTACCTGTCTGACCTTATGTAGGTGTCATAGTGCTCCCTGCACTGCAGGCACACAAACGTTTATCTTGACCTTTGCACAGTCTCTTGCATAGTTTAGTCTTTCATTGCTTCAGCTGACTTTGTTCCTTTGTATTTTTTTATTGTTGTTATCCATGTGATCAGACTTCACTTTATTACTATGAAAATGCATCAAAAGAACTTACAAAAGTTTGCAGAGATTTTTTCCTGTTCTGAAAATGTACTTCAATGTAATGGGGTAATATTTAGTATTACCATTTTATCTCACAACTATTATCAGAGAAACAGCACAAAACATCCTACCATCTCTTTGTCTCTGCTCCTTCCTGTCCCACCAATATTTCCCTTGTTTCACTGGTTCAAGTCAATAAATCTTTTTGTTAATTTCCTTTCAAGTTCTGATAGTAACTGTGATCTGGATAAAACCGTTGCAATTATGTCAAGCCATCATAAAGTTTCTGGGATTTATGTGGGAAGTAGAGGTCTTAGATGCTGCGGAGAGAAACTTTATGGGCAGAAGGAAAAAGGGCAAAGAACACATCAGGGCTGACCAGCTAGTGAATAAACTCCTCAGTGCTTACACTAGCATAGAGCTGTTTTGTTTGGGGAACTGTGCAATAGTCTCTAAGTCTGCCTGTGCTTAAAAAGAAAAAATGTATTCAGTTTAAAAAGATATATTGCTCAGTGAATTTAATTTGTAGTGTGTATCATATCTATTGGTGGTAAAGAAATGATGTTTTGTCCCAGGGTGCATCCCAGAGCAGTAGATGTGAGAGAGCTGTTGAGAAACACATCCTGATGTGTCCAGGGATGTAGCAGCATTGTCTGGAGGTTCAGCACAGGTTGTCTCTGCCTTGTGTTAATTTCCACTCATGTCTGGAGGCCCTGAGATGGAGCTGGAGATGGGATGACAGTGCCCACGGTGCCTTGGCCATTCAACATTTCCTGCACACCTTGTCAAAACAAGTAGTGTGGCACACTTTGAGAGCTGCCATGAGCCAGGGGTTCCCCAGTCTGTCTGGGAGGGGCAGGGCACAGTTCAACGTGTGATTTTCTCTGCTTTATGAAAAGCACTAGCCTTTACTTAAATCTTACAGCAAAACTAACGAGTAGCATTACATCATTTCCTGAGCTAGAAATAATAGCTAAAACCCTAATCTGGAGGGAGTGCAGCCAAGTATCACCAAGTTGCAATTAGCAGAGGACTACATTTTGAAAACAGCTCTTTCTGAACATTTAAAATTGCTCACTAAATGAAATACATTCAAAGTGCACTTGGACGTCTCCCTTCTTTAGGACATGTTTTCAGTACAAGTTTTCAGTATGTTCTGTGACTTGCACTCTTACTTAGAGCTGTGTAGAAACATTTAATCTGCTTTTTTCTTTCTCCAAAATCAGTCAGATATTCTTTCTGCAGAGAAAGGACTTAGAATTTTTATAATATTTAAAGTCCTTAAAAAAGATCACAGCCTGAGGACATCTTTTTAAAAGATGTTGAGCTGCTTTTCAACAATATATGTGCCTAGTGGATTTATTATTTAAAATGACCATTTCCTTGTAGATTCTAACCAATTTTACTTTTAAAGATGGGCCAATTTCTTCACTGTCTGTAAATCAGCTATATTTATCTTAGCAAATAATTCAGCACCACCACCATGCTCTACCATGCTGGTGGAGCAAAGAAAACTTTGAGCAGATGTTTACCTCTGACCAGTTTGATTCCCTAGACAAAACTTCCTCTGGCTGCAGGCAGTTTGAAGATCTTCAAGGCACAGTCACTGAATTAGACCCAAATATCCCTTTTGGGGCTGAGGGAATGTGATGGAGAGTTCCTGCTTAGTTGCCTATGAAATAAGTGGCCTTCATTTGTGCACAAACCACTCCTGCAGAGGTCCATGCATGAGGACTGCAGGTTGTTTGGGATTTTCTGTAAAATGACTTGATTGTTCAGGATCAAAACAGTGTCAAAGGCACTAGCTTCTACACTGGTTCACTGCTAATATATATTTTGCCAATGGGGTTTATCTCCAAACACTGCAGAAAATCTTGTAGAACAAACCTTACCAGAAGTGCATCACATGAGGATATAATACTTAGAAAGGTCAAGACTAGTACAGAAATGATGAGAAAATATGATTCTTGAAAGTAGAATTTCTTTTATCCATTGTGGGTTTGTTAACACTTCTGACAAAATGCTCTGTTTTGTTGGAAACTTGGAATCCTACCAAGACTGATAGGAAATTTTGCCTGAACTGCTACTGCATTCAGCAATAAAAAAAGATAACAATTGTGACTATGAAAAGTGACATTGTATTGGTTTTCTTATTAGTATTAGAAAGCATTACAGGCTTGAATGAGCAATAGAAAATTATATGACACAAGAAGAAGAGAGCATCATACAGAATTGTGACAGAATAGGCAATTGATATAATTAAATTACAAAACAAATTTAGTGTCTGAAAGACAAGAAAAGAACATGAGCTCTTGGTGAGCTCAGGTCCCAAAGATTATTAAGACAGAACTGGGTTTTCATTTGAGAGATTTAATTTAATCAAAATTTTCTGCTAACTTAATTTTATCAGATTTTTCTGCTACCATTGATATTTAATTTATTAAGTTGTCATGCTACACCTTTCATTCCTTGAGCATTAACACATCATTTCATATAATTTTTCCTCTTGGTTTTAGAGTCCTTCAATATTTAGAGGGATTTGAGTCTAGGATTTGGATTCAAGCTTGTCACAGTTTATATAAAGTGTCTTTCAGGCTGAGGTACTCATTTCACATGGAAGCTTACCCCAAGATTTCCACCAAGGCAGAGAGAGGGAAGTGGGACATCTTGGGTCTGTGTCCTCCTCGGGGTCCTGAGGGGGTTTTACTTCCCTTAGCACTTGGCCAAACATCAAACCTGAACACAAAGCACATGATTAGGGGCAACTCACCATCCCCACAGCTGGAGCTGTGAATCTGTGTAGAAATCTGTAGAAAAAGCTTGTAAATTATCAAGCCAAACAGAAAGGCTGAAGCAGAAACAGCATGGCTGAAGACATTTGTCTAGTGGTTCCCTAGGGCCACACACAGAAACAGGGCCTGCAACAGGACAAGAAACAAGGGCTTAATTTCATGTAGCTCTGTTTCTTAATAACTCTGGCAGGTCTACCAAGAGACAGCTTCTTCAGGCCCTTTTATTAAAAATAAAATCATAAAAAAAGAAGACATTTTTAATCTCATCCTAGTGTTACATAAATAAAACATTCTGATGCACGGGTCACACTTTGCTGTAGCCGAGAATTCCTTTGGCAGCAAGAGCATTTTAATCCGGTCTGCAGTGTCTCAACAGGGAATCGTGGAGCCACATTCATCTCATTTGTGATAGCTGAACTTCATTTCTTTTGCTGTGCAGTGACTATTATAACTGTGAGCCAATTGTTTCAGTATATGGGGCTTTTAAAAGTCTGATCAGTGTAGTTCTTAAGACGGATTAAATGCTTATTAACTCCACCCTCTTTATTCGCTCTGAAAATTTCAAATAAAAAATTAATCATCTAAATTAGATGTAACAAAATCTAAAAATTAAATTGATCATTACAGAAATTGAAACTTAACAATATGATAAAACTAACTGACATTGATGATTCATGACAGAAATATAAACAAAAAAGCTACAGTAAATGCTATTTCTTCTCTTACCACAAATTCAAAGATAGTAACACTGGTGTCACTTAAACATGTTTCAGTTTATTGTTGAGAAGGCCTGAGCTCTGTCCTGAGAGAGGCCAGAAGCAACACCAGTTGGGTGGAAAGTTTTCACGTCATAAGTGTTATTTTCTTTTTGTGTGCAATCTGCAGTTCTGGCAAGACAAATCAAGAAAAGCAAACAAAACTAACTATGCAAGTAAAGATTTTCATGTACAGTAAGACCTAATGTCCAAGAAAGTTGGTTCATATGACCACCCCATCACACTCACACTCATCAACCATGTTATTTCAGTGGGAAAAAAAAAAAAAAAAGGATAGTGCCTTTTTTATGTAACTTCAAAGAAAGCACTAAAGTATCACAGTTTACTGGAGATGATGCCTAGCTTTTTTTGTGACTGACACTTTCATTACAATAAATATTTGTGTTCTCCTTATGAGTTCAAAATTTTTTTCTCCTTCTTCTTCAGTTTTCTGTCCATGAGACAACAAAAGGAAGTAATGAGTGATCTTTAGCATCGGAGGGGACAGATGTATGGATCCCAGTTATTTTTTCTCAAGAATCTTATTCCCAAATAGTGTTACAGGTACTGATCCCTTTATATTTTACTTTGCATATAAAACATGAAAATCTTTTGGCCATTCCTGTTAGCTCCTGCCAGGTAGATAGATCAGATATGCCAGGTGAGTTGAGCAACAAGAAAGACATTCTTTTCTCCCATTACTCTTTGTTAATTAGACTATATCAGGACACAAATCAACTTTTAACATAGCATTCAAAAATTGTAAAGAATTGCCATAATCTTTATAGTTATGACTGTACCCCAAAAACTCAGTGCAACATCTGCTTAGGGATATAACTAGGGCCTGAGATTTGATTGCAATTAAACAGAAGTTATATTATAGCAGAAATTAATTGAACTTGTATGAAAGGAACTACATATTTATTACAGTAAAACAGACTCATGAAATTCTGATATATTAAGTCAATTTTGGAAAAAGCACAGCAAAGAAAGGTAATCATGATTTCAAATTTTAGGCTACATGTCAAAACCAGCTCCATGAAAAAGACTTATACCTAACAAGTTGTTCATCCAAATGTTTAAAGTAATTTTCAAGTACAGGCAATCTGGAGGAGCATTTCATTTTCTTCACACCTAGCTACTATGTATGTAGATGTGTTTATTATAGCATATGTCTTCACTAGTGTTTGGTTTAGTATCTGAAAATGTATCATTTCCACCATTAAATATTTCAGCTAAGAACTCTAGCTTGTGTTCCATATAATAGGTGTAAACCACTTGTTCTGATGAACTAATATTTATTTCATGATTAGGAGGGTTATTAAAGTTATTAAACCACATAATTTCTAAGAATGTTCACCCTTGTAAGGAAGAGTCTGAAATGAAGAAATTACTTGAACCTTAAAAAAAAAGGCAATTATGAAAAACAATTTCTGATGCTCATTAAGGAAGTTACTCAAATTGCACAAATGATAGCTTTTATGAAACCTCAGACAAACTGCCAAAAATATTGTCTTTACCAGGAATACGTGTACTGCATGTGTCTCATTAATATCATAATTTTATCTTTATTGCTTTTGTTGCTTGATGATTGAAGGCAGAACAGTGATCATTTAACTGTTCCAATGGTTGAAAAAAATTTAAAAGTATTTTTAAATTAGAAATATATTTTATCTTTTCTTTTTTTCATTTATAGTTTAAAAAAAATTAATAAAAAATAGGGAAGGAAATGGATTCTTCAAATTTCCAGAAAGTTTTACAGAATGGCTTTCTGCCAAAAATTTTTCATTTTGGCTGTCCTACAGAACTGGTGTTCCTTGTGTTACAGCAGATAATTTGGGACTATTTTAAGACAACATAAAAAAATATTTCCCATGTGTTTGAATGCCATCATTGGATCATCCTAAAGTGGAAAACTTTTCTGCAAAAAATTTGATTTCCGAGGTTGCCCAAGTAAATGATAGAGATTTATCAACGGTCAGAAATATTTCATGATGAAATTTCAAAGGTCTTCTGTCCTTCTGTTGTCTCCTCATCATGGCATCAGTGCAACATATGTAGTTTATGCAGCTTTGGTTTATCAGGTCCTACTAAGAGCAGGAAACTACATAGAGATTTGTGTTTGTATAAATAGCTGCTAAATTTCAGATGCTTACATGTGTTTATGAATGCAAACAGTTACATACATGTAAGTACGTACAGAAATAAAGAAGCACGTCAAATCCTCCAAGTGTTGGTTTTCATTGTATCAATAGGGAAAAGAGACAAAATAAAAAGAAACAGTAACTATTTTAGAACTTCTTTTCTTTGGGATCACAATTTCACTGCTGTTCATACAGTTTTGACATAATTTGAGTTCTAACAGAGATCCAATTTTGTGCAGCCATCAAGAACACTGATTTGACTCTGAATGTGCAAAAATTCTTGTGGCCATTTGGAAGGTATCTGATATTTCTAGGCATTTCCAAATTATTCTGTCTCTCCAAAAGCAGATGGTTACTCGACTGGATTCATCTTTCCTGTAGGTTTCTGTAACAAGAGCTGATGAATTGCTTGATATTTTCTTTGCTGTTATCAAGGTAAAAGGCTCAAATAAATGCAATTATTATTTTAAAAGGCTAAATTATTTTTGGTTATTCACTTGATTGCTTCGTGACTTGCACTTTTGATATCTGTTTCTTTTAAGAGCATTCTTAACTCCAACATATTTTCTAGCTTCTATCAAGACCATGATATTCTGTCTTTATATGTCTACTTTTCTAGACCAAATTTCCTCATGCAAATTGAAATCCTGTCTGCTGGTGAAGCATTTCTTGATGTCCAAGAAGATAGTCAGGAGCAAGCCAGAAAGACCTCAATGTTTCAAAATTCATAAGGATAGTAGGAGTGCCCAGTAGAGAAGGTCTGGGAAACTAGATTGGAGAGAAGTTCAGGCTCACACACCATATTTTGACCACTCACAAAGTTTGGTTACCAGCATACTCCTTGCTGAGACCTCCTCCTTAAATGAGACCCCTCCCAGGCAAAGCTCAGACTGCAGTTCCATGTTTGCCTGCAGTTCTGGAAATGACATGGACCACAGACTCTTCTTGATAGGCAGGATAGGTGTGGGCATCATCTTTTGAAGCAGGCAGTTGAGCTGCATGGACATAAACCATTTTTTCTGAGGGTAGAGAATGGGCACCAGTTCAAGAGAGATTTATTCAGCATGTGCACACAGCCTAGCTTTCCAGAACACCAAGTTAGTAAGAAGCTGGATCTCAACTTCAGCAGAAATACTTTGGATAAAACAGTCTTCCAAAAGAAAATGCCATATGCTTCCGAGAAGGCTGTGTCCAATGCTTTGCCAAGCAAAGCTTTGTGGGTCGTGGTTATATATATACACAGCTCACACACACAGTCCATTGGAAGCATGCAGCAAGTTTGCTGCAGGCCTAAATCCTGCTTCTTGCTCTGAATCAAATAAACATACAGCAACATTTTCAGAGGCTGTATTGATTTAACTTGTTGGGGAAGACAACAATAAGGCCCATGACAAGGTTATCTTCTTTATTCTCATGGCTTCTGTTTTGAACCATCAGTATTTTTCTATATGTTCTATTTATCTAAAGTCTGGTTTGTTTTCTATTTCTAAACAGTACTCAGATTAACTTGCAGAGATTATTTGTCTCTAAATGAGTTCCCCTTCCTATCAAGAGTTCCCTAAATGAAAAAGATGAGGTGTTGTTTCTCAGTTCGAGACAAACTATGATGTGAATATGTATGTGCCATATGCAACATACAGCAACAATAATATGCATTCTATATGTAATTTTGTGTTCTTCCCCAGTTAATTGCATTAATGAAAACTATCTTCATACTTGGTTTCTTTGCTCATTACTCCTTCTCATGTTGCTGTCAAATAACACACATACCATGTGTAATTGCTGGAAAAAAAGTTAATTTGAAACATTGTTTGGTATCATTATCTGAATTTCAGATTTCACTTTCTTCTCACTTTTGCCTGCTTAAATAGAAGTATCTTTTCACCTGGATTATTTCGTTTTCACCAGTGATAGCACAAGGCAACCAGTCCCATAACCTTTCAGTGGCTGACACATGGCTCTGTACCAGAAAATTACATGTGCATCCCAAGCACCACAGCCAGTTGGTAGAGCTTTTGTTGATTTTCCTTGTCTCCAAAACCAGAGCGACCACACACAAAAAACCCTCTGGGAAAGGCATCTGCTTTTACCCTCTACTTGGATATCACGTCTAGGAATTATTAGGAAGTGATGCCGAAATCACACCACGGGACACTTCAGGCACTTGACAGTATAAATAAACATTTACCAGTGTCTGGGAACATTCCTGGGCAAGATTTAAGACATTAATACAGATAAAGCCATTATGGTCTGTGGTTCTAATGGATAATAGGAAATGTGACTGAATGGCTCTACTGAAAAATGTTAAATGGTATTAAAAATTTTGTCTCTATTGTCTCATCTTCCACTCCATAAAAGTTAACTCTTCCACACACTCGACTGTACCAGGCTCACTAACATCTTTCTGTAGTTTTTACCTCCTAAGACAAAACAAAGCATTTGTATTAGAGAAATTCTTACAGCAAGTCTGCAAATCCCTTAATAAAACATCTATCAATTGCTGTCACTTTCCTGACTTGAAAAGGAGTGAGAGTATTTTTGTAGTGCACTGGCTGCATTCAAAATAATTTTTGAAACATTTCTTAATATGGTTGCTTTCAGATGTCATCAGCCTTTACAGGGCATGTCTTTTTGTTAGGTCAGCAATTGAATTTAGTGTTGCTGCTGTGAAACTTGGTTACATTATGTTCTCTTTCCTTGATGCTGATCTCTGAAAATGCCTAATGATCTAAAAAAGATTTCCCGAGTTGCTTCTTGTATTGTGGTTTGGGGTTTTTTATTCACTTTCCTGTGCTTTTCCAATTCTATTTAATATTGAAAATCCTCTTGGTGGCATGAAGCATAGAATACGCAAGTTTTTTTTTATTATATCTTTTTCAAAAGTCCTTGAGAACTTAGGCCAGGATTTCATGGCTCTAACAAACTTTGCTATTTGAGTTGATTAAAAAAATTCCTTCTTGCTCTTTCTTACCCTGAATGGCAGGAATCACACTCTGTGTTGGGATTAGAGGATTGTGGATCATACTAAAATTCTGCTGTGTGATGGTATGAAAGCACCTCAAGGTGACCAGCCACAACTTCCTTATTAATCTCATTTATTGCAGGTGTTTTTTCCCCCCTTCTGGGTACAACTGATAGTCTGCTTATCTAGTAAAACCATAGCAACTACAGAGCTAAATCCCAGAGTGGCCAGAAACATGGACAGGTTCACTAATGCCTGATAACTTGGGACCTCTGAGAAATCACTGCAGAACCTCCTATTGCCAAAGACCAGGGGAAAACACAGATTCCCTGGGTTTTCATGAAGGGCACATGTGTGACACACATCACCGTTCATTGTGTCTTACACTGCGAGATGTCTCCCACTGTCCTGTGAGATTCTAGGCTCTTCTTCATTTAACCATGAAGCACTGATGATTTTATACATGTATGAAATTTGGGTGGGAAAAGACTCTGGAAATTTAGCTCACATTGACCATATTAACTTCTTATGGCTTAATTCTGGTGAAACCATCCCTCGCTGGAAGAACCATGGGTTAAGGGAGAGAAGCAATCTCCTGAGATATCTTATGAATTATTGACACAATAATAACAGAAATCATTTGGTTTCTCTTTAACTCTGGAATACGGCTGATCGCACTTTTTATTTTCAAATATCCCACAGTGAGCTGATATAGAAAAACTACTTAACATGAAACAATTTCTTAGGAAAAAAATCCTTTTCTAGATGAATAATTTATTATAATGTAAATATTCTTATTTAAAGAATATATATTAAGTAGAAATTAATTTATAAGTCATAAAATTTAAATTATTAATTTTCACATTTCCTTTGAGGAATATGTTTTTTAGGAAAACCACAACAGATGCTAACCTCCACAAATAAGATGAAAATTTTCTCTATATATGTTATAAATAACCTAAAAGATGGTTTATTCCTAGTACTTAGGAAGTAGTATTTAGGAAAAAATAGGTCACTTCTATATAAAGTCTCCTTGAATATATGCAAAAATCATGGTCAAGGACAA
This sequence comes from Cisticola juncidis, assembly GCA_013400215.1. NCBI lineage: Eukaryota > Metazoa > Chordata > Aves > Passeriformes > Cisticolidae > Cisticola > Cisticola juncidis. Next base: position 120,410 of record VXBR01000285.1, on the reverse strand, counting down.
ACTGGGTCCTTAACCAGTGTTATTTGGTTAAAGTTATGTGCCTTCAAAGTATTTGCCAATCTATTGAATTCAACAGAAACCCTTGGTTTCTATTATGTGGACAAACACTTTTAAAAATTGTCTTTACTATATCATCTTTCTACTGGTTACTGCTGAAAACTGAAAATATTCAATTTTTTAAAATGTATTTCAGGATCAGTACTTTGAGTTCTCTTCTGTACCTTGTTTAGATTAAATAGTTATGAATTCATCCTTACTACAGGGTAATCTCCTTCAGGTCATAATTTAAAACTGCACCAAGACTTTTTTTTTTTTTTTTTTTAGGGTTTTGAGGGNNTTTTTAGGGCTGTGAAGGTCTGAGGCTCTCACCTCTTGTCTGTCAAGCTTTCACTTCTACAAAGTGACTTCTGGTTCTTTTTTGAGGGTCATGCTTGACATTCTCTCACAAAGAAGCCAGAGGAGAAGGTGCACACTGCACATCTGAGTCCTGTATGTAGAGGGATGTTAACACTTGTAGGGTGAGTATTATCCTAGACAGGAGAAGCTGGAGTGCCTCTCAAAAAGGCATTTATATGTACTCACTTCAATGACAGCTGAATATGCATTCAACCTTTTTTAAATGGTGGCAAGTTGTGTGCCTTCATCTTTGTCAAGTACCTTTTGGCAAACTCTCCTTCTTCAAACAGGAACTGTATTTGTAGACTGCTTTTTAAAATTTGATGTGCAACCTGTACTTTGAAATGAAAAAGATGATGCACTTTCCGTGAATAGAAGTCACTGAATAAGGTCTAAATCCTAAAGTGATGTGTATTGGGTTTTTAATAAATTTATTTTCTGAGCCTCACTATTTTTCTAGTTACCAGAGTGCTGTAAAAGCCAAACACTTGGACACATCTGTGAGCAAAAAGCAGGATAAAAGTATGTGCATCCAAAATTTACTCTATAAATATAAATACTATAAATACTTCTATTCCATGAAATTCCTCCAAACAAAACTCATAGTTGCAGATTCATGGAAAGGTTTGGGTTGATAGGGACTTTAAAGATCGTCTAATTCCAAACTCCTGCCATGGTCAGGGCCACCTTCCAATAGACCATGTTGGTCAAAGTGCTATCCATCCTGGCCTTGAGACCTTCTAGGGATGGGTCATCAACAACTTCTCTGGGAAATCTGTGCTGTGCCTCACCACCTCATAGCAAAGAATGTGTAATCTAAACTTACTCCCTTTTAGTTAAACCCTCTCCCCACTGTCCTCATACCTTGCAAAAAGTCCCTCTCCAGCTCTCTTGTAGGCCCCTCTTAGGTACTGTAAGGCCAGCAGAAGGTGTCCACAGAACCTTCTCTTCTCCAGGCTGAACAACCCCAAGTCTTTCAGTCTATCTCTAAAGGAGAGGTGTTCTTTCCTTATCCACCACTGCAACGTTTTAGGCAGCCATGAAATTCTTCAAGCACAATTTACTCTTGGTGGAGCCATCTCAGTGTCACACATCACCTCCTGATTTTCCACACGCCTTAGCAATTCTACTCCTGTGCATGGCAAGGTCTGCAGCTCAGGCAGGTTTCTGCCTTTCCTGGTGGCAAAGTTTGTGCAATGTATCTGTCTCAGCCACTACACAAACACAATACAGGCCCTGTTTGCCTCTCAAACACAAAATCAGGTGTTTGAAGAGCATCTGTGGGAGTGGTGGCTAGTTTGCTTTGCCATCAGTTCACCATCGTGATGTTTGGATCACTGACTTGAGGTGGCATCCTACTGACCTTTCCTGAGGTTATTCAGATCCACCCTTCCCAGGCAGAGAGCTCAGCTGCCAGCCTTTCCCTCAGCTATCTGAGGGCAAGGCTATCCTTTTTTTGGTGTTTTTCATAGCTCAGCATTGCATCTTACAAATGTGGTAACTGGTTGCAGTAGATGATACCCCATAAAAATATTAACATCAAGTAAAGGAAATCTCAGTGAGTAATTTTTGTCCTAACTCTCATAATTCATGGAGTAAGAAGAGATAATATTAGACTGGCTGTTTTATGTGCTTATTAAACTGTTATGGTCATCTAATCAGGCTGGGTCCCTTCTGCATTTTAAAGAAAAAAAATGGAAATAAAACCACTTAGTAGTTTCTACACGAATAAAGGTTTTTAGAACAGAAGCGTAACTTCAGAGGCACAACTCAGGCATTTGTAAAGCTCTGTCTCTGCTTAGTATAAAGAAGCCTTAAGTTCAATCATCTTTCCATAAGTGACATATTAAAAAAAAAGCCTGAAATACTAAAAGATACATTAAAAAGATTTTTAAAAAGCAGGCTGATATATCATAGCAAGTCATAGTACATCAGTGTTAAAATATGCAAATTGCTTATGCCATGTTATTTCTTGCTAGCAGGACCACTTTAAAATGCAAAAAATTTTCTCAGTGCAGAGAAAAATGTTACAGCACATCTCAGCCACCTAATCTACATGGAGGCTCCAAAAAACCTGAATGAGCTCAGCTGGTCGGAGCATGGTGCTAATAAAGCCAAAGGTTGAGGGTTCAATCCCTTTATGAGCCATTCACTTAAGAGTTTCACTCAGTGATCCATGTGGGTCCCTTCCAACTCAGAATATTCTGTGATCATTAGCAGTTCTGTCCTTTTTTTTGTATTTAAAATCTTGCTTCAGCAGGGAAGCTGGGCTGAATAGAAATGGAAATGCATAATATATAATGATGTATATAAAAGATAATGTAGAGTGGTGTAAAAGTATCAAGTTGGCAAGTTTTGTTTGTTGCTTACATTTGAACTAGCTGTAACTTTTGTCTCACAGCTGTTGGGAGCTTTTTTTATTTGTCAAAGTTCCACATAAAGCTTTTTGTCAAAGCTCCCCATTCAGAATGCTAAATGAACAATCTACTTTTTGAAAAACTTCTCTCTACATGTAATAAAAAATTTCACTATTCCATAATTATGCCCTATTCCTCACAAGTGTGCACTACCTCTAATCAGTATTTTCCGCATTTTTCTCAGAGGAGGAAAAATGGAAGACTTCTGTGGCCCATGGGGTGTATACCCACAAAGGGAATGTATCCACTTAGAGTCTTGAAATGTAAGAGCTATAATTGACGTTAAAAAAATTATCTTGCATATTCAGTATTGGAATGAACTCTGAAACATAGATATTTTTCAGAAATTAGGGCCATTAACCAAAGCAAATATTAATATGTTTTTCTCTAAATATTCAAAATGTTATAAGGTAAATATTTTTGAAAATTGATAGCTTATTTTATGTATGGAAAGAAAAATCTTGACATTCATTTATAGCAATGATTCAGAATTTCATCAGACAATCTTTCAGTGACAGTGCTGAAGGTGAGTAAAGAAAAGGAAATGTCTTTTGCTGGCATCTGCACAGCTATGAGTTTGCCAAAACCACAGATATAAGCCCTTGAATTTGTTTCCTTTTAAACAGAGCACAAAAGAGATTAAATTCATAGGAAAGAAGAAGTCATTAATCACGTTTTGACTTATTACTGTGGCAACCACCAATGTTTTATTAGACAAAAACCTGCAATCACAGTTTTCTAGAGTGGATTTTTCACTATGACTAGATGAATTAATCATGTAACTTGGAGACATTTGCTTTGAAAAATAGAAAGTTTTGCTCAGTTTTTCGTACAAGTTTCACCTAAGGTTTTACATTCAAATTTTATTACTTGAGAATGTCCTCACAGCATAGTTTTCATTAGCATTTGATCAAAATTTACAATATTTTGATTTCTTTCCTTCACTGTCACCAAAGTTGTTTTTGTCATGATGGTTTCAAAGATCTTTTCCTTTTATTCAGCAATGTATGGGAGCTGTTGCTTTTTTTTTCAGATCTGTGCTGTAATTCTGTAGCTGTTGCTGAACAGGACTCATTTGTGCAAGTGAGTCACATTGACTGCATAGTCAGTGGTCATTTATAATCTCTCCAAAGTAAATATGTGCAAGTCAGGGTTGTATAAACAGTTCTTCCAGTTACTGGTGTCTACTGAGGAGTTAGAAGAGCAAGCCAGGATGGCTGCAGCCCTAACCCTGAGACTGTTTCTGTACAGCAGATGAGGCACAGGCATTGTTCAGTGCCACTGCAGCCAGGCAGGATGGATTTGCTCCCCTCAGTAAAGAGGACAGGGAGTCTCACCCAAAGCCTTTGGAGATGGTGGGGGGGAAGCTGGGTGAGATGGAGTGAAAACAAGTGCAGCCTTGGGGAAACTGCTTATAAATCTTCTGAACTTAGAAGCAAGTGAACCATCCTCTGAACCAAAGTGAGATCCAGAGGAGCAAGCTACAAGCTAGAGTGGTCAGAGACTTGGGGTTTGAGTCCTTTCCTGCCTCTTTCTGGTTTGAAGAGGTGGTGTGCCTTGAGAAGCAGCACAGCTGTCCACCTCAGATTACTGCACTATTGATCCTTTTCTAAGAAAGCAGAAGCATTACAAAGGATGCAGAAGCAATCCAAATTAAAAAGAAAAAAAAAGAAGAAAAAATTTCATGACAATCTTCAACGTGATCTAGGAAACCGAGTCACATCATTTAGGAAGAGAAAGAAAGGCATTGCTGCACAGTCCTGTGCAAAGAAAATGTGCTCACTGAACCCTCAAACTGAGTGAAATTTTATTAGAATGAGAGAGCATACCGAAAATAAAGATGTAAAAGCAAACAAAGAAACAAAACTTAGCATAATTTTAATTGTGAAGTGATTAGATCTGTAAGAGGTGAAGACACTTGGCTTTATTACTGACAACAGTTTTATATTTCCAATGGCACATTGATAAAATTTGATCGTTATCAAAAGAATTATGAAGACATCTGCCATTTATTTAGCCCACCACCCAAAAATATCTTCATCTACAAAAGTACCAGCTCATTTAAGGAATTTTTTTTGTTATTTACTTCTAGACTTTAATTATGAAAACAATCTCTTCTGCTAATTTGGCAACATTTTGCTAGAAAGAGATTTTTTTCATCAGTGTTTATCATGTCTCCTAAACAAAAACACCTCAATGCTTATTTTTGATGTTTATAAAAAATAATAGTGAAATCAGTTTAAATGTTCTAAATAAATAACCATTTCAAGCAACCATTAAATATTAAGTTATTAATTACTAAATTGCTGAAGTATTTTTTGTCTACGTACAACAGACTCAGCTATTGTGCCACCATACAAGAACACTGAGCAGTCCTAGTCATAGAAAGCCTGCTCTTGACCTTTCCAGAGAAGTGAACAGTATATTGGTTTATAAACTTTCTGGAGTGAATGCACTCTGACTTAATAGGCTGCGATGGGAAAAACAAGCCTGAAAGCAGTATGGATAAGAAACCACACAACAAACTTCAGGGAGGCAACTGCAGGCCAATGGCATATGTCCAAGCCACAGGAGTCAGCTGTTCTGCTGGCTGGGAACAAGATGAGAGAGAAGATACCCTGCAGCTTATCCTAGCAGAGGAGTCAGCCAATAACAGCCCATGTGCAAGGGAGGGGAACTGAGAAAGGACAGCACCCCCACAAAAGAAAGCTCCTCCAGTGGACCTTCCTGAAGATTTTAAATTGCCCTTTTTTACTGAAGCAATTTGTTACTTTGTAAGAAGCATTTTTTTTCTAAATAGATGGCTCACTTGTTACAATGGACCATTACTGCAGGAGAGGAGGGAGACAGAAAGAGTTGTTGTTCAGTGGTGTTCTGGGAATTCTCACCTCCCCTGCAGGAGAAAGCTGGAGATATGGTCACTCATGGGGGTGGTGCATCTGTGAAAAAAGTGTAGGTGGTTCTAGGTTATGTGTAAGACATGAAAGGGGTGGCACTGAGCAGAAAGTGCCAGGAAATTCCATTTTGACCAGAGGTACTACCTCTTTTTAATAAATGTAAAGTAATAAATGGGAATTTATGTATCTAAGCAAATTATAGCTTAGCACTAATTACTAATAGCAAAAATTGCTATTTGAAATAGAAACTCTAAAATGAAATACTGGAAACTTCTTGAAGACCTCAGGAATTGTAAAAATGAAAACCAAAAAATCAATAGATAAAATGCATTCTTCATGCCTTGCTTGTTTTATGTAGGATGAGAACCAGCCTAAATTAAAACAGGAGCACATGGTGCCAAAATCTAAGACACTACCATCTGAAACTGGATGTGTTTGATTTTTTGTTAAAATTTCCTTTAGAATAATGAATAAAACTTTCTTTCAACAGAAATTGTGCCCTAAAAACAATTTCTAAGGTAATTTTTATGCTATTGAATTAGAAGAGTGAGGCTCAAACAGGATATAGAAATGTTTCTTTTATGTAATGGACATTATTTCTTTTTCTGGTCAAGAACATACATTAACTCAGAGTGAATAATAAACAGAGTAAAATATAAATGTTCAGGAGTAAGGATACAATTCTCAAAAATTTAAGGAATCGTTCTTCTGCTCTGGTTGCTTTTCGCTGGTATCAGACTACACTATCCTTTTTGCTGAGACAGGGGACCTGTTTCCAACTTTCTTGTTTTTGTGAAGGAAGTTTTAAAGTATTTTATTATGTCAGCTCTCTGTGAGTGCATGTCTTTATTGGAAACGTCTAAAGAGATTAAAGCACAGACTATGAACAAAAGTTTATTTGATCTTAAGTGTTTTATTTATTTGTTTGCTTTGTTGCCACAGAATCACAGAATATTCTGATCTGGAAGGTTTGAGTCTGAGTTGATTTTTTTTTTCATTCTTCCAACAACTAAATAAAGATATACAGAGATAAAGAGATATATATGGATAAATTGTGCAGAGAACAATGTTCAGAAATTTTCTGTGTGGTGGAGTCCTTCCACTGCCATCAGCTGCTGTTGATTTGATAATAGCTTCCCTTCTGGTTAAAGAATTTAAAGGCTTGAAAAGGGTACCTATAGCTAACAATATTTTTTTTTTCTTTATTATTCCTAATATTTCACTGGGAACTGCAGAGGCTGATAAGAACAAATTCACAAGGGAATTTGCATTGATACCTCAACAAGTTATGTGGAAAATATGTGGTTTGATCATTTTATAGGAACTTATTAATCATGCTGGAATGTGCATGTACCATCTGGCACAACATATCAAGTCTGAGAGAACAGGGTGTGTGATCCTGCTACCACTAAAGCTCCATGCACATGGAGACAAAGCTCACAGTCACATAAATTAATACATTTCCTGACCAACCTCCATGGCTGAACGATTTTTCTCTGCAGAGGTGTCCTGAGTGAATATTGCATGTTTTGGAGAGATATCCCTGACTGATTGCTTGCTGGTTCATTTGCAGTGTTAATTACACGAGCAGTGCTGCTCTCAGTGATGGATAGGAAGCTGTTGACAGCAAGCCCCTTTCCAGAGATGGAACACCATTTCCCCACAGAACTGATTTTCCCTTCTGTGGTGCATTCACTAAATCTAACCCATCTAATGCTTTTTGATAATTGCACTAAAAAGGTTTAAAAACAAAATGAAAGGAAAAAAAAAAGTCAAAATCTAACAGGACTTCATCTGATCTTTGTTATTGTTTTTTGTTTTTATGGTTTGTCTCTGAATCATAAAAATAACTCTGACATAAAAGCTTAATGCAGACAACAACAGCAACAACAAAAGAAACAAAATGCTCTCAGGCTAACAAAACAACTGATTTTTCTTACCAGGACCAGGTTTAAGCTACCGACAATACAAAACTAAGAATTTATCAGCACGATCAACCACCTTTGAACAGATGTCCAAAATGTCTTAACTGCAGTTAACTATGTTGTAATAAAGAGCTGGTCTAGGCAATACCTCCAAGGTCCCAGTCCAGCCTTATTTTCTATGACCTCTAGAAATTGAAAACAAGAAAATATTTAACAAAGTTCTGCACATTCTGTGTCAAAATAGTTTTATTTTAGTATGTTTTCTAGGTGTTCCGATATAGTGTGGCAAAGAAAAAGACCACTGTGACATCTGCACCATTCCACATTGTTCTCTTGAAAAGAACAATCTCAGAAATAGGACCCAAAATCTACTTCTCACCCACAAGAGGCTTATTTCAGTTTCTCTCTTTCCTGTTCACTGTCTAGCCAGATATTTCTGGCACTGGTAGAGGATCAAGAGTACTTCCATTTTCAGTGTCCATCAGCTGAGTGAAGACAGAGCAGGGCTCACCTTGGGTAAGTATAGACTGTGCATCAGAACTTTTAGCCAAGGGAACAGCCACTATAACCCACAATTATTTGATTCTGGGGGAGGATTGCTAGAGACATGCTTTACAAAAAGTTAGATAGATGGCATGCTTTATTCTAGTCATGACCTTGGCATCATTGCTCACTCAAATTAAGAAAGGATCAATCCTTGCCTTCGATGTTTCACAAAGCAATGATGAAAGGCTGTGATTTGTGCAGCAAACAAACATTGTTAAAGCTGGGGTACAATAAATGATAAGCAGTAGGGGTCAGAGCACATTGATAATATTGTAGGCAACTTGGCAACTTTTTTGTAGGCAACTTTTATCAGAGTAGTAATAGAAAAGCTTTGTCCCTTCCAAGTATCACCAGGTAGAAAGCCAAATCTTTTCAAATTTTAGATTAAAAGACTGTGCTTCACTTCAGCCAAGATATTTCAATGAGCTCTCTCCACATAATCAGTTCTACAGCTGTGATGTCAGAGGACCCTTGCAAGTGTAAATTTTCAGGAGAAAGATTTTCCTGTGATATAACAGAGTTCAGACTTTGGTGAAACTGAAAGGAGCAAAAGTTTTCTTGAAGTTTCACCTGGTAGTCCTTAGCTTGCATGGGCTGGATGCTTGTTAGAGCATAATCCTTGTCTGTTCATGGAATGCTGTAGGGTACTATGTCATGACTTTTCAAAAATCAGTGGTTAGAAATACTTTCATATATTGGTAACACAGGAATGCCTGTCATATATATTCCTGTATAAAACATGTTTAAAAGATAAATTAATGGAGTAAACTCCACTATCAAACTACCCTGTATGAAAGATTAATTCTACAATAAAGACAAGGTGAGACTGGGCCCCCAATATTGTCAAAGACAGATATAGTTGTAAGTAAACTCATTTTGTAAAGCAAGTCACATAAATGCACAAAGTCACAGTCTCTGGTACAAATGGTAGTTTTTCCAGGTTGTAGTAGTGTGTTTTGATTCAGTTAAGCCAAATAATAGGTTTTCCCCCTCCTCCCACGCTGTCTAGGACCTTTGGAAGCCTTTGCAACACCAAAGTTAAGTGTGTCACCTTCCCCCATGCCTGTGTACATACTCTTGCTTGCAGTCACATATATACACATTACATGTGCATATATTTGTGCTCAAGGGCTGGTAAAAGGCCGAAGTTCCAATCCCATACATTTTTTCAGCTTTCGGTATTACTTTTTTCATCACCTAAAAGGTCCTTTTTCTACTGCACATTTTCCTGGAGATTCAATGTTAGTTTGCTTCAAATACAGGAGCTTTATTTCTTCTGTGGGTACTTAGCAGTTATTTGAGAGCATTTCTGTCTAGGGGTATTATGACATTACCAGAAAACTCATTGATACAACTGATTTATTAACTTTGTGCACTCTCTTTCCCCTTAAAATTGCTCCAGTTTCTGATCTATTCACTATCAAAAAGGGATGTTTATCATAGTTTTTTAAATGAACATCAGGGAAATGTTGCTTTTAGTCCTCAAAAGGAGAATAAAATAGTAAAAAAACACCCAAAGAAACAACTATTTCTGTTTAACTGTACAACTAAACAATTATAACTGTATAACTATTATAACTGTGTAATATAGTTCCAAAGCTGCAAACTGAAACAGCCATCTCCTCACAGAAAATTATAGAAGGATATAGAAAATATCCTTCTATAGATAGAAATTTATAATTATAAAATTATATCATTCTTTCTTATAATAAGAATTTTTTTGTTATTCCAGATTATCTGCAATGCAAAAATTTCAGCAGGAATTGGTTTTATCAGTGAACGATCTGTTCCACAGACATGACTAGTTAAAGAAACAGAGTTTACAGACAACTGTTTGAAAAAAAAAATTCATGGATTGTGGCTAATTAATACGATGATTTTTAGATGTCCCACATCTGAATGAACTTTTGATTATCTCTTTTTGTCTCTGAAATCACTACAATGCCTTAGTAGTGGACAATATATCCCTTTACTTATCCCAGCAGCAGTTGCTCCATGTTTCCTGAAATAAGACCTTGTGTGTCCTTGGTGAGCTGCAGCAGATACTTTTTCAGGCCTATTAGAAAATCAGAGGGATCATGAGATCTTTCTTTCTACTGAGTAAATAGCAGTGCAACATCACTAACAGAACAATTGATCAGGTCTAAATAATAGTAACATTTGGTTACAGTGCTCAAAATTCAGAGATAGTAGATATGTCCCAGGACCTCTGAAGTGGATATGTATTGAGGTGCTTTTCTCAACCCTGTAATATTTTTTAAAAGATGTCCTTCAATGCCCAAATTCTACTCTCAGCAAAGCACTTACCCAATGCTTATTTAACTTGTAGAAATTTTGATTTCTACATAGATTTCTGTTTGTTTCCTTCCAGGCATTGAACCTACATGGTTTCTTAGAAAAAGAAATATATGAAAAACATTGATAAAACACATAAAATGTTCTTACCTTGCCTTAAGTCAAATTTTGTTCCTGCTTTGCTAATATTTTTACTAATCTCTTTACTTTTCAGAAAGAATAAAATAGCCCTCATGAAAAATCTAAGACTAAGATGTATAGTAATAAAGTGATGCATTTTTTAAGTTGTTGAGAAACTAAGATGTTTGCAACACTTTTATTCTTCTTCTTTTTTAGCATCAGATTGATTTGCCACTGTTTTTGTACAGTCTTCTTCATTCTCATCAGTCCAAGGATGTATTTCAGAAGGCTCAGGGAGGAATGGAGACCACAGCTTTGCTACTTACAAAACCTGGGTGCAAAAGGGAAGGTCTTTGCTCCACAAAAGGGAGCCCAAATAATTAGGCAGGGAATATCTGATTACTTCAGAGTAGCAATTTATGTTTAGGGCATTAATAATTCTATTTAGCCCTTCTCTAGGTTCGTGNTTTGTTTTTTGGGGGGGCTTTTTGTGTTTGTGTTTTTTTTTTGTTTTTTTTTTTTTTCTCTCTTCTTTTTTTTTTTTTTTTTTTTTTTTTTTGGTTTTTTTGGGGGTTTTTTTGTCCTTTTTAATTTTTTTTTGGCAGTAGAAGAAGTGAGTATGCTCATGCTGTACAGTAAGTGTAGCAATCTGTCTACAGAAGTTCTGTACATGTTGGACTGAGAAAAAGTGAGGTATGGTGTGCACTTAATTAAGGTGAAAATAAGTTAACAGCTTTCTTAGAATCCCAAGTGCTGAGACTTTTTCATTTGGAGAACAGAATACACTGTGCCACTTGTAAAGGCATGTAATTTGTGTACTAACTTTGTCCTTAATAATTTGGATGTTCACCAAGATTTTAGACACTTTTAAAACAAGTTTTTATCTGAGCTACTCCTGACTCTAATGCTCACCCAAATCACCAGTTACATGCATAGAACTATTCAACCACAGGCAGCACTTCCCAGGTGCTGAGCCTTCTTTTTTTTGCTACTCTGTTTCTGGTTGAGAGGAAACAGGGGTTTGAATGAGATTGGATTTCTGCTCTTGCTCTGAATTATGTTAGTTATTTCTCTCAATGCCCAGCTTCGTTGTGAACAATTCTGTACTGAAGGCTTTAAAGTCATAGATAGAGGTCTGAATGCAACTGAAATTCACCAGTGGCTGGGGAACACAATGCCTTTTCCCACAAACTGACTTGTGCAATATTGATTTAATTAGAAACAGGTATAGTGGCATTTTAGGCATAGATTTATTTGTGCTATGTAGGTCAATTCTAGTGCTGTGAGCAAAGAACTGAAAAATACTGGATGGCCCCATGGCAAAAAAAGCTGATTTCAGGCAGAAATATTTGAAATCATATACCTTAATAATCCATCAATGTTTGGGACCCCAATATAAGAAAGATCCAAACTCAAGGGAGCTCAACAAGGGACCACTAGGATTGTTGAGGGCTGGAGCGTTTTTTCTTTTGAGGAGAGGATGAATGGCTGGGCCGATTCATCCTCAAGAAAAGCGATTTAGGGGAACTTTGGAGCCCTCCAGTGCTGAGAGGATGAAGCCAGGCACCCTACAGTGGAGCAAGGGACAACAAGAGACAGTGGGCACAAGCTCACTGCATTGATGTTCAGAACACACTAAGTTGAACCAAGAAGTTTTTCCTGCCTCATGGAGGTGGTCAACTAGAGAGAATGTGCAGTCTCCAGAGATGCCCAAAACTCAGTTACAAACAGACACTGAACAACTTGGTCTGATCACAACTGAATTGGAGACCTCCTGAAGTCCAGCCTGAATTATTCCAGGGTTCTATAATCATACAGTCAGGTGAGTAGGCACTTAATGGCACTTAATTACTCTCACCAGTTCTCTTTATTAAGTGGACAGAGTTCATGTGCAGTGAAAAACATGCCACATGCTCAGGTATGTAAATACAGTTTTCAGAAAGATCGGTAATGGTAGGTCATTCTGAAAACTTCCCATGTGCATTTCCAGGCACCTTACTTTCCTAAAAATAACCCTCAGAGATTAGACTTCAGAGTCACAGGTTTCTTAGGAAGCTAACTGCCGTGTGATTTGATATTTCTATTTTCCACTGAACTCTGGAGTGCTAGTTTGTATAACAGAATGGTCTGAAGATGACAAGGGACTGATGTCATTGCTATACCAGAGTTCTGTGGAAATGTTTGGAGATGTGTGGCTTTCTTCTTCACCTCAACTATTTACCAGGCCAGTGCAGTGACACTCCAGAATCAATTTGCTATGAAGTCTCTCAGTGATGGCACTTCCTGTCCAGGTGACACCACTGGCCCATGTCTACATTCTAAGTGCCTGATAAAACAATTCTTCCAGTGCAAGCACACACATTCCTGTACTGACACTGGAGGTGGAGAGGCAACTGTACCTGATCCCTTTCTAAGGGAGGTCCTGTGCATTTAAATGGAGGTAAAGATGCTCTTGTGAATACTTCTAAAAGCACTACTCCTTCACTGGCTGCACTAAATGACCTTCACAAATATTGCTTGACTAAGGAACTAATATTTAGCCATTGGCTGGATGCCTACATGAGGTAGAGTCTATGTGAGCTATAGCTCTCAGTAAATTCAGATGCCAGCTAACAAAAACTGGTATTCACCGTAGTAGAGACCTTTTCTGTTATTTCTGTTGGTAGAGGCAGTAAGTGTTTTAATCAGGAGTTCTCTCCTCTGTATGTTCATCAAATCTAACCTGCACTTTAGAGAAATCCTGGCAGGCAACTGTTTTTACAGTTTTTACTGAGGACACTAAGAAAGGAGTCTGTACTGATCAGCCCATGGGAGGGAAATGACAGAAGCCAATAAAGTTATTTTTCTGCACAGGGAGGGTGGCATAATCCAGCTGTCAAGATTGGGATTTGATTCTTAGAGAAAATTTGTCATGTCACTTTATTTAGGTAGACTTTTATTTTCTATTTTTCTTAAAGATCTCTGTAAAAGGTCACCTCACCTTTTAAGTATGTACTTTAAGATCTTCTTGATTTACATAAAACATAACTCTTAAAAAATAAATGAACTCTTTATCATAGATTATAATGAGGCCATCTCCATGGTAATTAATTTCAGAGAATGGCATTCACCTTGCATATACTATAATTACACTTTAATATTGAGGCTGATCTGAGCAACTAACTGAAATGAATTAATAAAATATGTTGTATTAAAGCTAAGCAAGCTATGATTGTTATAATAATTATAATTATTATTATTATTGTTATTTCATGGATCTGAAATTCTTTTAAAATAACATCTTTTTCTGGAAGCAAATACTGAGTTCATTTTCACGTTACATGTTCTTAAGACCATACTGATGTTAGATTGGTTTGCTAGTGTTTTTCAGATTATAAAAAGAAGATAATCTCTAGTTGACTGCTATGTGTATTTTTACAACCTGCTGATATATTGATACATAGCAGCAATATATAAAGCAGTAACCATAATTACGCTAGTTTTTCAGATAGCAGATCTATGCTATCTCCACATTGATAGCACAGGCATAAGATGCTTTTCTGTGCCGTTTCATTTTCTAAAATCAAAACTAAGCATCACTTTCAAGAAAAATATCCTTTATTTCATTGATTTTATTTTTTTCCAGAGCAGGTGTAATGGACTTTATCTGTTCATCAGGATCTTGCCCTGCACTCATTACATGCAGTTTTGTTGATAGGCTTGAATTCACAAAGCTGGTCAGAGGCCTAATTTCTGGCTCCAAATTCTTTACCCTTTCAGCAATGCTGCATACTACTCCTTATTCTCTTGCTCTTACTCACTGAAAAACAAACCAGCAAGCCTTGCAGCTCTTGCCTTGCTCTCAGCCCAAGTCATTATTTCCCAACAGACACACACACACACACACAGAGAGTTAATTATATAATTATACATTCTATATGCACAAATATAAAACCATTTAAATCACACTAGTGTATAGAAATGCATTTGGACAATTTGGAGGAATGTGTGCTTACACACAGAATAAACTGGGAATGACATGGATAATATTGGGCAATGCTAAGACATTTATTTATTAAATTTAAATGAAAGATATAAATTTATAAAAATAAATTTTATTTACAATTAAAATGAAAATCAAGAACGATTGTGATTTAGAAAATTTGAAAAATTAGAACAGTGTTTGAAGGATGTTTGCACAGGGTTTTCTTTAGATACCTCTTTCCTAAAACACGACTGCAGACACTGACAGGAAAAGTTGATGTCAATGGAAAACTGTGCAAGTGATGTTTTGGTAAATCATATTTGAGAACTTATAGTGTGTGTTTTGCTCACTACCCTTCCATAGAAAACAAAAAATGAAATTACTACTGGTATGGTTCTTCATTTCCAAACAATTGATACACAAAGATGTGTTTAAACAAACCAAGGCCTGGGTTATGACTTCATTATGACCATTATGATTTCCCCATATCAACTATAAAGTCCATTACAGTAACTTTTCTAGGCTTTTGTTTATAATACATCTCTAGATCTTTTCAGAAGAAAGCCTAAACTAACCATGTGGGTTTTTTTCTTTTTAGGCAAACAGGGTCTATTTCTGCTTCAAAGTTGCATTTGCTTTATACTGATTTTGCACAGGAATAGTTTTAGCCAGAAAGAAACAGTATTAGCTGCAATGTCGTTTCCATTCTCTCTGGAGAGATGTATATGCTTTGGAAAAACTAGTTTTTGTAATTCTTGGTACTCTGACAGCCCATAAAGCAAAAATGAACAAGATGAGACTGGAACTGATTATATTCCAAACATTCGATTAAAAAAATGGAAATCGTAGATGATTCCTGTACAGCTACAATATGGGTAATTTTGATAACCTTTTAATTTTTTTCTACAGCAGTGCTGTTTTTCTCATAATATAGTAGTAACTGGAACACAGGCTTACTCCTATAATTGCTTTCATACATTTTCATTGCTTTTATTACAGAAACTGCACTTCTATAATAAAGTAAAACCAACCGTGAGCTGCTACATATTGTAAATATTCTACTCTTATCTTGCTATACTGTTTTTGGTTTCTGATTTTTATCTAGATTTATATGATGAAATCTCTATCAAAGTAAAATGGAGGATTGCCTGAAAAAGCACATAAGAAACAGGACATTTTGCACCATGCTAAAAGGCTGTTTACCAGCTGTTTGTTGTCAGAGAAAAAGGACATTTCCAGTAAGTACCAGGGAGGTCTGTCTTGGTGTGGTATTATTGAACAGTTTTGTTAATGACTTTGACCTCTCATTAGGACTGATTTGTAAAATTTATGGATGGCTTCTTGCCTTACAAATACTGAATGACACAATGAAAATTCAAAATGTCGGTGCTAAATTAGACAGATGGTTTGATGTCAAGAATAAAGTAGTGCAGGTGATGGCAAAGTGCTTCATGTTAAAACAGAAAAATAGAAGGCAAATTTGGGACTCCTTGTCAAGGCAGGATCACTCCAGTAAAGGGTCTGGGAATAATTGCCACAAACTGAGTATGAGTCATAAATATACAGTGCTACTAAAAAAAAAGGAAAAAAAAAAATTTTTAAAAAGGAAAAAAAAATTAAAGAAATAAACCCCAAACCCTCCAAAAAAGTTTCAGACCAGCATATATCAACATCAACATAAACTGCATGAAGGAATCACTTCCATTCGTGTGTACCTGGCAGCAGAGAGGCTTTGGGCAAAGTACTGTGTCCACCTCTAGGCACTCTACTTTGCAGACTGTGGGAAATGGATTTGTAGAGAATTCTCAAAGCCTGACAGAAGGCTCACATAGTACTCATCTGTATGCAAACTCTGGGATAAGAAATGCTGGCTTAGAAATGCCATGCAATAGAGCAGAGATTGTTGAGAGAAACGGAACTAGAAACAAGTTTTAAAGGATGACCTTGCAAATAATACTAGATATTTTGGAGAAATAGAACTATGAAAGGTGCTTTGTAGCACAAGGGGTAATTTAAGATTATTGGCTTTAAGGCACTAGCAGCATTGTGTAGCAAAAGATGATAGGTCAAGAAACACTTAAAATGTACTGGAATTAGGAAATAGTTGGCTTCTGATTGTGATGGTGTGAATGATAACATCTGTATTGTCTCACCCTTCACATGAGATTGAAAATAGAATAAAAGTTTTTAAAACGTCTCTCAGTTGCCCCATCTCTGGGTCAGAAAAGGGCATAATCTGACAGCAGACAGGTTCACATGTTGGACAAGGGAAAAAACTAGAGGGAAGTCAGGTTAGACAGCCATCCAAAGAATGGAACCTAGGGAGGGGGAAAAAAGGCAGTTTAGTTTGAAAAAGCTAAAGCTAATGGAGGATAAAAAGGAGAAGGAATTGTTGCATTGTCCACAGCAGTGAATGTGCAGATTAGATATGGGGAAAATCTTATCTGAGAGATGAATTGGACAGTACAGCAGACAAGCAAGAGATGAAGGAATCAGGAATATTTTTAAAAATACAGATTTGTGTTATATGATATAGGCTCAAGCAATCCCTTCGGCCTCAAAGTGATTTCATGAGGTCATATCTGACTGTGCCTTGCTTCTCTGAAGGAAATTCACTGCTACCAGAGGAAAAAAGAAATTTTGACCTCCCTGTAGTGCTGGGGGAAAAAATAACAGCACCTAAACAAGCAAATTGGCCTTTGGGTCTCGAATGTTTAGATAAGGAGATTGCAAGTAGCACTACAATAAGAATGGAATTGCTTCTTTATACAAATGCAATAAGTCCTCATTTAAATCAAGCAATGAGATAACCCAATAAGATGGGTATATCTTTCTTGTCCCAACTAAATTAAAAAATCTAATGACAATCCAAATAAAGAGTTCCTGGATTGGTGAGACAGAAGCTGTGCTTAAGTAGTTCAACTATTTTTCTCATTATAAAGGGAACTGAAAGACAGCATGATTACACAGCACACATACCTCCATGGAAAAATATATGGGTGTGAAATATGCACAAGCTGATTCTCAGCCCCAGACCTTGCTTCTAAAAGCTTTTTTCTCCCATCTGTAAAGTATGTTCATGGAGACAACCAGAGCAGAAGGCAAACTTCTGGTGCTCTGAATTACCCCCATGAGGGTCTTCTCTCTGGAGACAGAGCCCAGAGACAGACTGCTTCGCTGGGGTACATGGACAACCACCCTGAATTTAAACTCCATAATTTAACAGCTGACAGCTGAAAGCAAGAGACAGGATTTCAAACAATGACAGTGATTAAGCTTGGGGACTTTCTGTAAGGTAAATGAAACATCTTCTGCTATTTTTAAATCAAAGCTAGATGTCTCTCTGAAAGGTTTGCATTAGTCAAATACAAGACATGATTCAATAAAAGGAAAGTTACTGGTCTCACTAAAGGAATGAATGTCTTAAATGGAAGGGGTTATGATTCAAGAGGGTGATCTAATAGCTTAAATAGGAGAAAGGCATTGTTTTATATGAGCAGTAAGAAATATGTAATAGTGTGTCTAACACTCAAGGTAATTTCAGACTGCTCTTTGATTTACCTTTTTATTTCTTTCTGGGTCTAAAGGAGGAAAATATGTCTTTGTTGAGAAGGTAAATGATTTGTAGTTTTAAATAGAACCAGACTGCTGTCAAAAGCACTGATGGGATCTGATGAGAACAGTCCATGCCATATTACCTCCTTGGCCTCTCTTTGTCTTCCTTTATTGAATTGTCTTGATTTGCATTTCCCTTATTTCTATTCTTATACCTACTAAAGAATTAAAACTTTGCATGAGATTCACTATTGTAACAGTATGTTCCTGACAGTCCAAAATTAGGATTTTTAAACTCCTAAGGAGGGGGGGAAATAAGAGAGTGCAATAATCTATAAGTTATACCCTACCACTCTTTCCCCCTTTTCAGTTAAAAAAAACTTCTGCCCTGCCTAGGGATTGGAAGGATAACACTGTAGAAACGGCTTCTCAAAGTGGACCTTTTTTTAGAAGCTGTTGTTTATCTGTCTGTCCTTCCTTATTATGCACTTTCACACAAAATCATCTAAACATGGGGTGCACATGCAGATATCTTGGATCATAATATTAAGGTGTATTAAGATACTTGTAGTCTTGCACTTAAATGCTTGCTCTCTGCTACAAGAAAAAACAGCTGCAGAGGGTGGCCTTAAATTAGATATTAGGACCAACCTTTTTACTGTGAGGGTGGTGAGACACCAGAACAGGTTCTTCAGAGAAGTTGTGGATGCCCCATCCCTGGAAATGTTCAGCACCAGCCTGGATGGGGCTTTGAGCAACCTGGCCTAGTGGAAGGTGCCCCTGCCCATTGCAGAGGCCTGGGACCAGATGATCTTTAAGGTCCTTTCCAAGCCAAACCATTCTGTGAGTTTATGAATCCCACAGAGAGTATTTTGTGATGTAAAAAGCTTGGTATAATTCTGGGCAATGGAGCTGAACAGAGCCTTCTTTTCTTAAATCAGGCTGACAGTACTTGTGAGAGGAATGTGTTGAAGACAGCGCTAGAAATATTCGTGATGTGAAAAGACAGGGAAATGGGGAGAAA
Organism: Cisticola juncidis; assembly: GCA_013400215.1. Lineage (NCBI taxonomy): Eukaryota > Metazoa > Chordata > Aves > Passeriformes > Cisticolidae > Cisticola > Cisticola juncidis. The sequence goes on along the minus strand of VXBR01000285.1, from coordinate 101,271 downwards.
CTGAATAACCACTTGTCAGCAAAATTTATGTTCTCTAAAAGATTTTTTTTCCTTCATGTAAGGGGAAAAAGAATATAAATACACATAAATGTCATGGAAATATGGTCAAAATTAAATTGCACTGGATTTTTTGTGAAAAGATTCAGAATGTGATTTAGTTTTGAATGATAAGAGATATGCTTTCTTTAGTGGTACTACATTGTTGTATAATGTAATTAAAATAAAGAAGGTGCTCTAACTATATCAGGCTTCTTTCAATCTGCATAAATATATACACAGAAGCCCAAGAAATGGCAGAAAAGGGTGGGTAGACTGATGAAGGGTTACACTGCAGCAAGGAAACAAGGTCCCCCTGTGATATGGCAGAACAGAAAAAGTTTGAAGCCCTTGGGTCAGAATGGGCAGTGACAGTCTCTGAGAGGAAGAAAGGTAAAATTATGGACAGTATAATTCAGATGAGGCCCATATAATCACAGATTGTGCTGGTTTGGAAAGGAAGAACCGGGATCAACTCCTGGCCCCGCACAGGACAACAAGTGTCTGCACAGACACCTCAAGGGTCACACCATGTGCCTGAGAGCATTGTCCAGACACTTCCTGAACTCTGTCAGGCTGGTGCTGAAACCACTGCCCTGGGGAGCTGTTCCAGTGCCCAGCCACCCTCTGGGTGAAGAGCAATCCTTAAATGGAAAGAAAAAATGAAAAAGCAGAAAAAGGGAGGCATGGGAACATCAAGTTCTGTTTCAATGACAGAGAGTTAGAAGGGAGGAGTTTTTTAGTGTTTAGAATAAGCTGTGTATTCTGAAAGGATATTATGGCATTTACAGTTCTTAAAGTTTTTACCTTTGTTCCTTCAAGTTAGATGAGCTTGAGTTTAGCTCACACCCCCATAAATTGAGAACAAGGCCATCAAAGTTAATGAAAATGCACATCTATAAAACAACCTGTGTTTGAGATATTTGAGTTAAAATCCAAATATCAAATCATCTTTATTTCAACAGAGACAAGATTAGAGAAGAAAAGTATCAAATTAAATCATCAGTGCTTTCTGAAAGCAGTGAAGGCAGTGAAAGCTTTCTTCTGCTGCAGCCAAAACCTGTGATTAAACAAACACGAGACAAAAAGACATTTTATACTCTGGAATTATTACTTTTCCCTGCCAAAGGTATTTTATTATTAGATTTTGTATTCTTTGCTGTCAAATATTGTCATTCTCAAAAAGGATCATCCTGAGAATTATGAATTCACTGCAGTCTTATTTTCTAATATTGAGTTTAAAGTAGACTTTAATATTCCATCAAGGATGTGTATTCACTTGTTTTCTGCATCTGAGAAACCAGAATATCTTTTTATTTTCTCTGGTGAAAGGTCAGAGTGCCTAGTGTGGAGGTGAAGAATAACTCCCAGTTTACTCTGTTGTTTCATTTGCTTTTGATGGAACCTGAATGAATGGGAGGATAATGACAAAAGAAAGGAGAGTGACCAGCTGTGAACTGGTTCTCAGCATGGTTAACTTCCATTTCCAGATGAAGGTCTGCTGGAGAGTGTCTGTTACACATTGGGCCAAATATTTATGCTTCTGACACAGTTCTGAGAACCTAAAACAGCTGGAAAAATAGTGTACCTGTGACAACTTTTAGTCCCGTTTCAATTCAATACAATTGGCATAATTTATGCAGGTGAGAGCCAATCCTTTGAATGTCCATCTGCCTTTAGTATGGACAGGAAATCAGATTTATGGGGTTTTATCATCTAGTAACTTTGATGTTTTTATCTCATTCTAGTGAGCTACAGAAGTTATAGAACTAGTTTTGCTAGTAGATTGTTAAATAAGTATATATAATCCTGAAAGTTTAATACACTAAGGTAGTGAGAATTATGTGCAAGTAATATACAAAAATGTGTGTTGAAGGAAGGAACACAATTTAAGAAAGTATGAGTTTATAATGGATGAAATCCCAATGTAATTTCAATGGTTGCTATTTGAAAATAGGAAAAAAGCTTTGGCTGAGGAACTGTGTCCTTTATATGCATGTAATTCTAATGAATTAACTGTACATCTATTAAACTTTCAGTATGTATCAGAGTCATCCACTTGAATATTTAGCTACCATTTTTTGCCAAAGCTGAAGCCAATTTAAAGGCTAATGCTGTCAAGACTTCAGACAGGATAATGAGTACTTCAAAATGTCACCACAAACCAGTTTAATGCAAAGATTATCAAGAAATGTCATGTCTTCAAAATGAACAGAACAGAAGCTTTGACGCAGTACATAAAGTATAAGAGAAATTTTTTTAAAGGGGTAAATATTTCTGCTGAGTGAATAAAGGGCTACTGAATACTTTTAAGTGGTTATGCAAGATAAATAAGAAGGCCTGAATGAGAAATAAAATAGGCTGCTTCTAAAGAATTAAAAAAAAAATCCCCATAAGAAACATAGGATAATTCAAAGAGAAATTGAGCTGACAAAATTTTGAATCCTCCTGTTCTTTTTTTTTTTTTTAATTCATCAGAAGAACTTGTAAAATGATTCTTTGAATAATTTTGAAAAAGTCTGATATGAAAAAGCAGGATGGTTCTAAAATTTTAAAATTATATAAATATTATAATTGACATAACAGCAAAACAAAGGAGGCAGGAGACAATTTTAGGTTAAGTTATTCTCAGGATGGCAATAATATTGTGTTTGAGATCTGTGTTTCTCGGAGTTTCTGTATTTACATATTTAACTAGTTAGAATGGGAAAATAGTCAGCTGCACTTTAGGATTTGCATTCCCTAAAGCAGCTGGTTTCTTAGATAAGTGTAAATAGAAGATTACATTTTATACTAGCTCCAGTACAACAAAAATGCAAAACACATCCAATGCCATAACTCCATGTTGAAGTGTATAAACTGTTTCAAAACAAAGCAAAGTTGAAGAAGAAAAAAGGCCATTGAGAATTGTGCATTAGTGTATAAACAGTCTGAAGATTTTGATTAATATGATAATATTGTTAGGAAAATTCTACCAGACAATAACCCACATTTATGTTTTCAGTAAATTGAAGGAAGATATCTTTGGTTATGTTTGCTGAGAAGTTTTCAACTGTAAAAGTTTTAGGAAAAATGTACTGAAATCTCAATATTGATCTTGAAGATCACAACAAAATCTAGGCCAAATGGCTGGAAATAAAACTGGGCTAGGTTCAAACTGGAAATAACATCTGCATAAGTAATAAGACACTGGAAACATTTATTGAGAGTTGCAGTACATTAGCACAAGAAATCATTAGATTAACATGTCTAGGCTTTTAGAAGTATTAGTTTTCATTCAATCAAAGCTCCCTGCATTCCCTGGGAGAAAAGTTTGCATTTTATGATTTTATGACAGAAAATCAGTTTAAACAGTTATATTGGGCCTTCTGGCTTTAAAAATCTATGATTCAGATAAAAGTCATTTGTAAAAAGACACTTCATATGAAATAAGTGGATCTTAAAATTATTCATAATTTGGACCAGATCACTCAAGGCAGATATTTTCATGCATTTTTATCCACAGAGAATACTTGCAGTGAATTTAATAAATGTTACCTTTTTGTAATAAGAAGTTGGAAACAACAAGGAAATCACCAGCATTTGATCAGCTCAACCCACCCTGCTGAATTTTGAATATCACCATGTCATATTACAGTATAAATAAATTTTCTTGAAATTAAGTGCACCACTTATTTCTCATAGTGTGAGAAACCCTATGTGACCAGTGTTATCCATAATCAAGCAATGAATTAAGAAATTTTTTGTATTCTTGGTAATTGTTTCCGAATTATTCTGTGATAAAATTGCCACCAGCATTTTTGAAAACTTAGGTCTTCTGAGAAATTAACTTCCATAAATGAGTGTTCATGCAAGTTTTCATAAATATTTTGTAATAATTAATGGGCATACAAATTTTATATTAATTTTGTTCAGTAGCTATTTTGCAAAGAGATACATATAAAACATCACAGTCCTGGACACTGAACATGCTCCATGTATACTAATAGAATTTAGAGTTGCATTGCTGGTTTCCTTCACTGCTGCTTGTCTTAGCAAGCTCTGGGGATCCCTCCATGGGTGTCTGTTCCACACTTTGAGGATAGGATCCACAGAAATCCTGTTCAATATACTGGGGATCACCATGCTCAGTAAGATGTGTCACCATGATGGATTATCTAGAAAACTGGCATTTTCAAGGATACAAATCCCTAACTGTGAGCTGCAGGGAGTGACTTGATTGGAGTGAAAAATCCATGTTTTTTTCTGTTGGAAATATAGAATCCTATAATGGTTTGGGTTGAAAGGCACCTAAAGATAATTCAGTTCCAAGGCCCTTGCCATGGGCAGGAACACCTTACACTATATCAGGTTACTCAAATTCCCATCCAGCCTGGCCTTGAACACTTCCAAGGATGAGGCATCCACAGCTTCTCTGGGCAACCTCTGCCAGTGTCTCATCACCCACACAGTAGAAAATTTCTTCCTAATATCTGATATAAACCTGCTCTCTGTTAGTTTAAAATCATTCTCCCTTTTTCTATCACTACATGCCCTTGTAAAAAGCTCCTCTCTGTGTCTCTTGTAGGCTCCCTTTACACACTGGAGAGATCCTATAAGGTCTCCCTGGGGCTTTTTCTTTTCCAGGATGAACCATCACACCTCTCTCAGTCTGTTTTGTTAGGAGAGATGTTCCAGCCTCCTGATCCTATCTGTGACCCTCCTCTGAACCTACTCCATCAGGTCCATGTCTTTCTTACATTATGTCCAGAGCTGGACACAGTACTTTAAATTGGAGTAGAGGTGGAGAATCACCTCCTTTGACCTGCTGGTCCTGTTTTTTCTCCTGTGCAGTCAAGCCCCTTTATTTCAAATTACAAGTGGAAAAGGAGAAAAGGGTGTCCAGTGTATGGTCACCAGAGTGAAGGTCTTCTCCTGAAAGATGGGCTCAAACCTTTCCCGAGAGGATCAGTCTGCTTCTTGGTCTGCCACTTCCCGGGCACTTCTCTGTTGGATATCACTCTGCTGAGCTGAGAAAAAAAACATCATTATTTGAATGGCAGAAAGAGCAATCCTATGAGAAATGATGTCAAAATACATAGTGCAGGGAAACTTGAGCACATTTTATTATGGATTTGTGGCATTTCTGATTGTCATTATTTGTCCATATATAGAGATGGAAAAAGACTGTATGAACTTAATTTATCAACAACTGACTTAGAAAAAAAAGACTGAAAATATTTCACGCTTTTAAATCCCATGAGGTGTAAAGATATTTTACTTTCCTTTCTGCTGCATTTCACTACAACTCTCATCTCTATAACTTTCCAGTACCCTAGTGATCTAACCTGAATTTTGGTTAACATGACCATTTACCCAAAAATAAGTTGGTCATGTATACAAGCAGGCAATATGTGGGTTATACTGTATTTGTTAACATATTTCTACTGTAATGTGTGCTTTTGGACTTCTCTTCTTCGATGGAATCCTGCAATTGATTAAATTATATCATTTATAATTGAATGGATATTGAAAAATAAAATAATTACTTTTCTTGTGAGAAGAAAGAACTGGAAATATTGTGAGAAAGTTGTTCTTTAATATAAATGTTAAATTATATTTTTGTTTCCAAGAAAAACATGCAAATACTTAATCAAACCCCAGTAATGACCATATCATTTGCATATTAAACAGAATAAACTCTCTAAAGCATCCAGATCATATATTTTGATGATGGGTTTAAGTGGTGATTTATTTCACACTTAAAAGTAATTATGGACAATGTTTTCCTTAAAAAGTGTAAACTTCTATAACTATTTCTGTGTTTGTCTGTCTTTTGCAGTGTGTGTGTTTGATTTTAGTTGATTTTCATTACAGAACACTGGATTTTCATTGTATATTATTGACTTTCCTTAATTTAATAGGCAAGGTGACAAATCATGCCTGCTTACTTCAGCACATCCTTTTTGTTCCTGTTTTGGAGTATTATAGCATGAGATGTCTGCATGTCTACAATACTTAAGTATTGCAAGTAATACCAGATTCTGTGGTCTGATATTCAGAATGCTAAAAAATTCTAGGTATACTATAAGTCTGTATTTGATGTGAGGTAGGAGACACATGGTAAATAGGATGAAATGCTCAACTCACAGTGGAAGTCCTTTACAAGGAGAACAATCTGGATATAACATGGATATAAATTATAATTTCTCCAAATGTTTGTCATGGATTAATTCTCCCAAACCATCTGATGTCAGTGAAGTTATTGTCTTTTTCAGACCTGAGTAAGTTCAAAACTCAAGTCCAGAACTTCACTGAGCATGGATGCTCATGATGAAGGCAGTTAATGGGAATATGCTTATTATGGGCAAAGGGAATGATGTGATATTACTATGATACTAGTAGTTCACTGGTATGATTAAATTTTCTTAGGAAATCTGAGGAAAAAGCAGTTTGGAGTTGTAGATATATATCTCAGTTCAGAGATTTCACTGAAATTGCCAAAATTCAATGAAATGTTGAGATTTAAGAACAAATTGAAAGTATCCAAATGGATGGTCCTTTCTTAACTGGTTTGGATCTGGACAATCAATTTTGTGGCTGATATCATCCCAGAGGCATCTCTGATACTAGGTGAGGTTTGTTGGTTTGTTTGTTTGTTTGTTTGTTTTGGAAGGGCTGAAGTGACAGTGCTGAGCTAAAAAACTCTAAAAACATTAATGAATAATACAGAAGATAGCTGTGCAGAAAATGAGGCTCAGCACTGTCCCTAAGCAAAGACAAATAATTTAGTTATGTTTTTTGTCCTGAAGACCATGATTGTGATGAGCATAGAAACATGTATTCTATCATTCAAGTCCTGTTCTTTTGCTTCAAGTGTACTGTGATTATATTAAATGAGTAACCTACTAGAAATATTATTTAGAGGAACTGGACATCTCTGAAGAGAGAAAAAGTGCAAGTCTGTTCAACAATTTCTCTCTTTTGCAGGTTGGAAAGAAAGTGGCACTTCCAAAACTGGCTCTCATGAATGCACAGTCCTGTGTGTCTCTGCCACAATTCTTTCTGTATCCCCACTAAGACATGGCTTTTTGAGAAAATTTTTAGGCATGTGCAGTCAGTCCTGATTTGATTGTGCTGTACATAGAGCATGCCTGCATTTGTGCCTGGTAAATCAGACCTACAGCTCTGCTGGTGGCTCTTCCCTGTATGCATGCTAATTACCTCTCCATGTTAGTGGCTTGAGGAAAGCTGCTGCTCCTCCAGTCAGGGGAGCTCCTAAAACTGCAAGATTTTGAGCGTGTCAGCATGGTCTGCTTTCTGAGTAGGAATTGTGCACCAAGCAGGAAGCAGGGAGAGAAAAAGAAAGAAACCATTTCTATTCATCTGTCCTAGGTCTCAGCAGTGCCTAGAAGGAGAGGGAGGAGACTTGTTAGTTAGCACAGCAACTAGGCAAGACACACCCCACACTGAACAGTTGCTCTCTAAGCTGGATGAAGGTGCAGTCCTCTGCCCAAACTCACCAGTTCTGGCAAAGAACAGTCTTTTCATCAGGGAGAGAATGTGTTTAGCTGACCCCTGCAATTGTAAAATGCCTATAAAAGGAAAAACATTTTATATTTCTCTGAGTCTTTGTGTGCAGAATAGCTATCTGTCTATGGTAAAGGAAACAGGCACAGAATTCTGGAGGGGATGAAAAGGGGAGGGGAAGTGGGTAGTTTCCCTACTGCTGTCATCTGAAGCAAGATATTTCACTCACAGGAGCTCACGCTCAATATAAGAATTATGATGATTCATTTCATTTTGCAGGCCCTCCTCCGTCCAGGCTGCCAGAGACCACAGCAGCATGCAGAGAAACTTCTTGTTTCAGAAAAGGACTGATTTTCAAAATTATTATTATTCATCCTTGATGCATACTTTCAACTATATCTGTATTTTAAACAGAATGGAGAAATCTTTTAGGAGCTATATCATGAAATGCCATAGCATATGTGCAGGATGCACACATTAAGATCAGTCATCCTTGCATTTGTTTTTCTTAATGCCTAGTGAAGGATGCTGACAGAAACAAAAATGATGGCTCCCAGAGGGTTAGTTGGGGGCCAAATAACAGACAGCTCCATTCTACAGAGCACAAAGGATAACATTTCAATAGAAAGAAAGCAAAGATGGAAGAGAATCATGTTGCATGTATGTTCCCAAAAAAGGTGTTTTTCTATGCAGCTCCTGTCATGCTCTGCCTGGATTTTAGCTGCGCTTATTGCTTTGAGATATGCAGTTTGAAAGGAAAAGCATACTAGAAATGCTTTTCCAGTGCTGATTCCAGAGGAGAAGATTTCTCAGACACCTATCTAACCTTATGAGATGCTTAGCTGGCGGCAGCTTGGCTCGTCAGAGTGGGAGCAGCTTGATGTGACTGCCTGCTGGCTGCCAGAGGAGGCTCTTCCCTTCCAGGGGAAGAAGAGTGGCTGCAGAATGTTTAACTGAGCATCAGTCACTCTGGGAAGGAACTTATAGATCTGCACTAAGCAGCTTCAAACCGCACTTCCACAGAGAAAACTTGCCAGCAGAAGGGCTGTCTCCAGTGCATAGCATTTTTTTTCCAAATCTTTCTTTTCCAAGGATAATGATGTTTATTTGTGAAGAACTCTGTTGCCTACTGTTGCCCAGAAATAGCCCACATATGTGGAACTCCAGGACTTGCTATGAGAAAACAACCCACTTTTGGTAAGGCTTATAAGGAAAATTGAGGGCATGTGTTTTTTCTCAGTTGAAAAGTCATCGCTGTGCATTCCTGCTCCTGCAAAAATTAATTGAACAAAATCATACATTATGTGTAATGCTCTGGGATTATGAAGTTATTAATCTGTTTGCTGGCAGGGTTCTCAAGGTCTGGTGTATACATTTTAAAAAATAAAATCCAACTAAAGTGCCAAGTGATTGCCGGAGTCACTTTTTTGTAGCTGCAGTTATAATGCATGTCCATTATGAATCACAAGGTGCTGGGTAAATAGTGAGAGGTTAAGTAACTTGCTCAAAGTCACACAAGATGAAAACAGGCCAGGCAACCTGGTCACTGTGACCTATCTTATCCTAATCCAGTCTCATTTTTATTCCTATTAAGAAGATATGATTGCAAATTAAAGCTTTGATTACAGCAGGAAATAGACTAACTGCCTTTTCCCTCACCACCCTGAGGACCTTGATTGTCTTAATGTTAAAAAGAAGCAACTTGTACAGCCTCTAAGAGTGACAGGAACCAATTGTCTAGAAAGCTGTATTCCTTTCTTCTCTGTGTATTCTCCCTTGAGAAAGGAGGAGAATTTTGGGATGGTTGTATTCCTATGCAACTCTTCACAAAGGAGGAAAATGTGAACCCCAAACTTCCACAAAATGAAAATTCAACTGTTTCCCCAGCCTAGCAGAGAAGGAATATGCTCAGTCTTCTGGACTGTGCAGTGGTTGTGGGGCCAGGCTTTATCCTCAGGCTTTAGCCTGGAGATAACAAGTTCTATCCTGAGTGCCGTCTCTCACTGACGTAATGATGCCTCCCATTCAAAGATATTTCTGGGCAGGGAAGCAGACCTGTATACTTTGCCACCAAGAAGGCCAATGGCCTCCTGGCCTGGATCAGGAATGGTGTGGCCAGCAGGAGCAGGGAGGTCATACTGCCCCTGTCCTGGGCACTGGTGAGGCCACACCTCGAGTGCTGTGTCCAGTTCTGGCCCCTCAGTTTAGGAAGGACACTGAGATGCTTGAGCACATCCAGAGGAGGCAAAGAGGCTGGAGAGGGGCTGCGAACACAAACCCTGTGAAGAATGTGTGGTGGTGCATGATTTTGTGTTTATTGTTTTGTGTATAATTCCAGTTCTGTATAAATTCAGTTCTCTGTAAAATGTTTAGTTCTATGTACCCCTACCCCCCACCTAACTGGTATTCCCTTGTTTTGTCCCCCTTGTGTGTGCACCTGCCGCTGTCATGCAGCGGTCTGTTACCTTTCATTCATTCTGCCCGTGTTTTTTGTACCCCTGCCCGCCACCCCAGGTTGGTGAAGTTGAATCTCCCGCCGGTATAACGGCTCCGGGAGATCCCTCTATTGGCTGCTGCTACTTTGCTACCACTTTACCCCTCCCCTGAATTTGCTGTATAAAACCCATCCCGCGACCATTGTTCTTGGTCTTTTGGGACTTTTCTTTTCTGTTGCTACATCCTTAGTAAACCTCAGTTTGTCCCAAAGATCCGTCTTGTCTCCACTCCATCTCTGCGCCCACAGACTTAGCCGAGAACTAAGGAGTCCCTAGGTAGGGAGGTGAGAGCTTCCTAGGGGGAGAGTGTCACATCCCCGGCGCTGCTGTGTGCCCTGGGACAGAGAGAAAAGCACACACTGCGACAGAATGGCTGAGGGAGCTGGGGGTGTTCAGCCTGGAGAAAAGGAGACTCACAGGTGACCTCCTGAAAGGTGGTTGTGGTCAGGTGAAGGTTGGTCTCTTTCTCCAGGCAACAACTGACAGAAGAAGAGGACACAGTCTCAACCTGTACCAAGGGAAATATAGGCTGGATATTAGGAAAAAGTTTTTTACAGAAAGGATAATAAAATATTGGAATGGTCTTCCAGGGGAGGTGGTGGATTCACCATGTCTGGATGTGTTTAAGAAAAGACTGAATGTGGCACTTGGTGCCATGGTTTAGGTGAGGTTAGGGTGGGGTTGGACTAGAGGATTCTGGAGGTCTCTTCCAACCTCATGATTTTGTGATTCTGTGATATTTTAACAAGGATAAGTGCTGTAAGCCCCCCTTTAAGACTAATGAGAATATTTAATTAAGTCATTATTTGGGGCTGGGGGCAGGAAACAGGTCATCATCTTCCATTAGTGTTACAGAACATTTTTCACTACAGGACACTGCTGAGGTATGGAGTTAAATGTTAAGCAAAGCAGGTCATCAGGAAAATGCAGAAAGGCAGAGGAATGTTTTATCCATGAAGCCTACGGATAAAATAGAGACAATTGACTCAATTCAATGCCCTATATAAAACAAGAAAAGAGGAAACACAGTCTTAGTAGTGATATTTCCTGTGTTTAAATATTAGGTTGTATTCAGTGAATTCAGTCTTTTATTAATCATGAGTGATGTTGATGTACACATTGCTTTGTTTGACCAGAGGCAAAGGAATTGAAAATAAGAGTGTCTGAGAAATTATCATATTTATCCTTCCTTCCTCCCTTCCTCCCTTCCTTCCTTTCTTTTCAGGGGAGTAAATGTTTTTAGTCCGCAACAAATTTAAATAAAAACCCTTTTCTTGTTCTCACTGGTTTTTAGGATCACAGCGATCAGTAACTCTTGGATTTTGCATGTAACTTTTCTTAAATCCTCCATCCAATAGACATTCTAAAAAGGTCTTATCTATTTTAGACAAGAAAAGGGTAAAGGGTGATCAGGCTATGGAAAAAGATCCCCAGGCAAGTAATGGAATCACCTGGTCATGGGAATGTGGTTTAGTGGTGAACACGGCCATGACTCAATGATCTCTGAGGTCTTTTCTAACCTTCACAGTTTTATGATTCTGTGATTTTTTTTAATTGCAGGGTAGATAGAAAAAAGTTTATTTTCCTCTTTAATCTCTATCAGATGGTTTCTTACTCACCTGTTGTAACTAGAAGGAAAATTATAACACACAGAGTGAAATTCCAGTATTAAGGTGGCAAATGGCAGGACTTCTGTTTATTTTAACAGATAACTTTTAAACACTACCAGGCTTTTAACCAATTTATCTTTAATTTTAAAAATCATCCCAATCCCTTCTCAGCAAAAGGATATGTAGCTGAGAGTAGCCTGCAGTATTTGTTTTGTGTGCTCCTACCAAGACCGAAAGCAGATGCTATGATTTTTATGCAAATTGATATACATATTCCCTCTCAGAATATGGAAGACGTAAGGACAAATGTGGGAGAAAAAAGCTACATTTTTTTTATAGTGTTGTGATGATCTTTGTCTCTACCTCCCACCATCTCTCCCCAATGAGAGCAGCAAGAAAACATATTGATGTTATAGACAGATGTTTGCCCTGTTATCTAGCCAAAAAGAAAAGGGATTTATGTCCTCAGGCAGTCATTGTCAGGACACAGAGTATGTCCTTCTCTTAGAAGTATCTCTGGCAGCATTAGGGAGTTGAGCAGAACTGAGTATAGGGTCACCTCCTCCCAGGCATGAACCATTGTGGGGCAGGCATGACGTTTCTCTCCCTGCTTTTAAGCTGAAGGGATGCAGCATGAGCAGGAACCAGCTGTGCAGCAGCTGTGCCTGCATCCAGCCTCCTGTATCCTTGATGCTGACCCTGACCTGCTGGCTTGGCTCCCCAAGGCCTCCCTCAACACTGCAGGCTCGATGGGACAGCACTGGTCAGCACATTGATTACACAGCAACATTTATTGCTGTCTCTGGGCCTGAGATTGACACAGACTGCCTGTTTCCCATCCAGTTCTTTGTTTTTGACATTGCCTGAGTGCCAGCAAGGCTGTCTCAGCTGTGCTACATGGTTGCAGTCCCCCAGATAAGCCTAAGATGATAAGAGTAAGGGTCCTAAGAAAGAATCACTGGCATTTGTACAGGGAGGGATGCCATCAAGTGCCAGCTCAAGAGATGGAATATTGCTGCTGCTGTTGTTTGTCGGGAAGGCAACATCAGGGTGGTAATCAACACCAAACCAAATCCTTTCTATCTCTCCTGCAGTGTCAGGGTCATCTGGGTGGCACAGATTCCAGTAAACAGCCAGCAAAAATGCAGCATCTTCTCTAAGGTCCAACAGCTTTGGTTGGTCTCCAGGAGCATGCATTTGAAATGCTGGCATGATACAAGGAGTAGCAAAGAAACAGCAAAGACCTTGGGAGAAGGGCTTTCAGGTATTATTGTAATGAAGCCTCTCTCATGGGTCTGTTTTCCTTCTGCCTTCCTTCCTCCTACCTGTGTCCTCTCAGCATGTAGAATATTTGCAGGTTTGAGCTGAGCTGCTGGCTAATGGCTTGCAGAGCCTCCCTCAGAGGTGGAACATAAAGAGATGGAAAAATGAGGATGACAGAACTGTGTAGGTGGCCATAGCAGGAGAATGTTACAGAGACACATACCAGAGGCACATATACCTCTGGGATTCAATAAAACCAGAGTTTGACATTTTGTTCTTAGTTCTTGATTTAAAAAAATTATTTTTTTTCTCTGAGTTCCAAACAACTCTGTTCATCTGTTTATTTCTCTTGTAAGGTAGGCCAGGATTTCTTCACAGAAGTTATGATTGTTGCTGAATACAAGTATTGGAGGATATTATCCTTGCCAGTTGTATACAGACCCTAAGGAGTATGAATTACTTTAATCTTTCAATTGGTAAAATCACAAGAGCTTCTGTTTCTGGGTTCAGAGGTGAGGGTAACTGGCAGAGCTTTGTGTTCAGCTGTCTTACTGCTTTTATTATAAGGTTGGATGAACCAGTTCTGAAACAAGAGCTGACCTACCACAGTTCTCAATGTGGTGTATTAAATGGTCACCAGTTGCAGATTTCTTTGATAGTAATTCTGTAAATGAGCTGCTGCTGAACTGAACATCAGCAGATGCTCGGGGTACAATCCATTACAGCTACTTGGAGATAAACTATCCTTGCTCATGGCTCAGAAACTGGGTCTGGGGATCTGTCTTCAGAGCTCCATATATGGCTTCAAAACTGTTCGTGTCAGAATTATCCCGGTGGGGGGAAAAGGCTAGAGCGGGGAGGAATTTTAATGATGCACAATGTGGTAACTGGATTTTTTTTTAATAACCTATGCTATTTACTTAAATTATAGAGTTATCCTGCTAAAACAGGATCTTGCTATTTTTCTTTTCTGTTCACAGCTGGCAGCTATTGGATCAAGTATGCTAAAGTTAGCTGGTACTAGACAGAATGATGGCTGGCTGTTGCCTCAGTCCACACAAAATAATTCTCTCCCTTTTATTTTTGATTTCCAGGCATAATAGGATCTATCCTAATAATTATCTTTCCACTGTTAAGTATTGAGCTGAAGAACTTCCAGATTTGAAATAGTTAGGTCAGCTGTCCATTTTTCACATCTAGTTGCCTCTATTTATGAGCAAATATATTTTTTCCTTTCCTGTGAAGAATCATTATTTTCATTATTTTCTGCTTTTTGCCTTTAAAATGTTCATCTTCATCCCATTTCCAAACTCTTACACACAATTTAGAAAAACAGCCTGATTGTTTAGACAGTAAAGTTTTCAGGACTTTTGTTCTAACACCTGCCATGGGAAACTGATCAAAATACTGCTATCAGAAAAGCTTAAGCCTGTTTAGCATTCAAACAAGTTGGTGCTTTTTTGAATAGAAGTGCATGAGTTTTGATCTGACACTTCTCAGAATTCAAATTGATCCACAAAACCCAGGATATTCCTGAAAAACACTGACAATATTTTTTAGCTTTATCAAAATACCTTGTTAGAGAAATTAATGATAAATTTATAATATTAAGAAAAACCCCACACATACAATAGCATGATTGATCTAGTGGCAGTCAGGTGCTCTGACTTACAAAGGATCTGTGCATTAGCCAAAGGGGTTTATATCATGAGTAATATTTGGTGTATGTATAGCAAAGCTGTTAAAACAAAGATAACTGCATTGTTGAAACTGCACCTCAGAAAAACAGTCAAGTAAGATTAAACTTAAGTCTTGCAGAACAACCTTTCAAGAACACAGTGTGAGATATAAGCCTTGTGATGGTCAAATGGACCCATTTTTTAACAATTTTCTTGCAGTTTAAGGCCAGCTCATGTTACATGGTAATAGAGATATTTCAACATTCTTGACCACTGGTTTATCACTTTGCCCCGAAGGTCTTCCATGCTTTCATGGAAGACCTTCTCATTAAAATTCACCCACCTGTCCTTCTGCTTCAGTTAGGAGGGAAAAAACCAAACAGATAGTGCAATCCATATCCTGTCCTGCCTAATATAGATCCACTAACTAATAGACATCTGAACTGATGGGAACTATACTTGGCCCTATATCTCTGTTCCTTTTCCTGTCTATACTTAATTCCTTTCCTTAACAGAGATTTTGCTGCTATCACTTGTTTCAGTGCTGGTGTACAGTCAATCACAATAACCTAACCACATCACAATTCTGACCTGCAAAACACCCACATCTTTTACATACTCTTCCTTTAAACTAATTTCTTTTCAGAAATGAGTTAGCTTCAATAACTTATACACAGCATATCCTAGCTGGATGTTCCATTTTTGTGCTGGGTTGTAAGCATGTAACTGTGATAGGTCATACTACTTTGGAAAGGACTGTGTGGTCTTATAATATTACATGGATGTTAGTGCTAACATGAAATCCCATCTTGCTGTGTAAGAAGTCCTGGCTGTGTGATTCATTTTTGCTCTTGCTTCACAGGCTGCCTACAGTCTGACTGCCACCAAAGGATTCTTATTTCCGGTACATTCATCCAGAAATAACAGAACAGAGGAAGATCCCTGACATAAACACTAGTTACTTTAACCTGTGCATAACCTAATTCTCTTTGTTCTGTCTTCATTACTACTACATAAAATAAGTCCATGCTGTGTCTGACCTTAAGTCAGACTAACTACTAACTACTACTACTAATTAACTACTGCATGACAGTGTAAGTGCCTTCAGCCACTGCTGCCTTGCCTTTTCTGCCTCCCCATGACAGATCTCCACTTAATATTCTGTGAAATGGTAGTTCTTGTTCATGTTCTGTACACACCTCCAGCATTTCATATTTCCTCAAATGTTTTCAGAGGGCACCAGGTTATCCTCTGTTATTAACTTTATTCTGGCTATTCTTTCATTGTTGCTCTTGTTCTACCAAATATTTGAATCTTCTCTTGCAATTCTGAACACATGCCACAGACCCAATGAAAGTTTTATCATTCCAAGGGAGCATCTCAATTTCATCATCATCATGAGCACAGCTTTTGATTTGGTTTAAAGGGAGTGATTCAGATCCAGGCACTTATGTGTAAATGTCTGTAGTGGATATGACCATATATGATGTGAGTGCCTCAGGTCCCATAGCAGATGGTGGACATCTGGTAACTGGTCCACAGAGTTGAGAAAATTTTTCATCTGGTCATGTGTATGATTTCCTAGGCTTGGTTGATTTATTGATGGAGCAGAAATAGGACTGAACAGTCTTGTGATCTCAATAAGCAGCTAAATAGGCTTCAACAGGAGTGGAGAAAAAAATTTACAGTATACAGATTTGAATTGTCTACTGGCAAGCTGCATGCTTATTTTATTTCACCTACGGATGTTCTAGACTAATGGTGGATTATCTGGCAGCATGTGCATCTGCTGTTGTGATATCTTGAACTAGGCCAACTGCTCAGAGCTCCAACATTTTATGTAGCAACACTGATTTGATTTGTGGGGCTTTAAGTACTGGTATGTGCTTTAAAGGAGGATTTGGGCTTTGCTGAAGAGCTGAACTGCAACTTGAGTTGGTTTTAGTTCTCTGACAGCTTGGGGGACTCTGATGATTTTCTCCATCTGAGGAGCTTGCATTACACTTCTCAAAAAGACTCTTTCCAAAACAGACAGCCCTGACAGACACTGTTGATGTAGGGTTGCAATTGTCTGTCTGACTCATAGTGAAAAGATCTGCCAAACAGCATATTTTTGGTGCAAAATACTTATATCTGCTAATGTAGAAATAGATTGTATTGTCATCCAAGTTATTAATATCCACAAAGAAGCCCAAACACTGTGAGAAATCTATCTCGCTATATTACTTGCTTCAGTTTGGCTCAAAATGACAATTTTTAAAACTGTTATTAAGCTAAGACATTGAACTAGTCCCTCTATAGGACAGAATAGAATTATTTAGGTGGTTTTTGGACTAGGAAGAGAAAACATACTTCAAAAGTATTAGCTAATGTTTGTTCTTTCCTTAAATATTACCAGAGGCAATGTTAGCCAAGGACAATATTATTAATATTTAGGTAGCATTTGACTTCCTCAATTTGAACAGGGCTTTAGAGAAAGAAGAATATTAACAAGCCTTTATGTGAGCAGTGGAATACCTGAAGTTTGTTTGTTACATAGACATGAGCAGCAGTTGGTTTTGTGGTTATTTCATTCTAGCACCACTCAAAAATGACCTGCTTGGCAAGTCTGGAGTCCTTGTGATCAATGTAAGACAGGGAAAGACCTCCTACAGCTGGATCTTTCCCTCTGTCAAGAAACACAGTACTTCTCTGTGCAGTTGTCCATATTCGTGAAACTTAAAGGAACTGTGAGACCTTTCTCACAGTGTCAGAACTGGCTGAAGGTGAGAGAATTAGACAGTATAGGCACAGAGGCACACACAAATATTAAAGAAAGGATAATGGCCTAAACCTTTTTTCTTCTGTAAAGCAGCCTAAAATAGATCATAGAATCATTTAGGTTGAAAAAGATCTTTAAGATCGCAGAATCCAACTGTAAACCAGCACAGCCAAGGCCAGCACTAAACCATGTCCCTCAGTGCCATGTATCACCTGGAAACAGCCTCTCCCATAATCAGTAGGCATCCCCAATACTTCTTTTGCAATGAATGGTTCAAGACATACACAAAGAAACTATTGCTCAGAAGGGGCTAACAGGATATGCTCCTTATGACTCAGTGTTTTCTGTTACTCAGTTGTGTATTAGCAAGAATCAGAAAGGGGATGTAATACATAGAACCATCCTCTGGTGACTGTCAGTCATATTTCAGCCCATGAACCAGGGAGCATAAATAAGACAAACGAGCCCTTTCACATGTCTAGAAGGATGGGCAGCTGAGCAGGCAGCAATAAACAGAACAGATAAATTGGATGGTCCAAATATTTGCTGTATTTGTTGCAGATATGGAGATTCATGTGCTTTTTAAATGAAGAGTTCCAGGTTTTGTTCAGATTTCCATCTGCTTTCCCCTCAAGGGACAAAAAGAGTTCTCAAGTCAACCAAAGTAACAAGTGGTTGGCATAACTGTCCTTTTCCAAAATGAGCACAAATGTCTGTCAAGAAATGACTCTGCTCTGCTTCTATACCAAATGAGTGGAACAGCAGGATATGAAAGGCTTTGAATCCCCTGAGAAGAAATGCTATGCATTTTACAATTTCACGATAGCAGTAGTCTTGCTTATCACTAGGAAAAGATCTATGAATCTTATCCTGGTTTAATAAATATGAAGTACAACAAGGGGATGACAGGGATGACACTGATATTGCCCCTCCCTGGTGCAGTAGTACCCTGCTTGCCTTCTTTAAATCCAACGTCCTTCAGACAATAAATCTTTGTTTCTGCTATTCACAGGGAAGGATGTGGAAAAAGGAAAGAAGCCTCTGCATTAGAACACAATCACCTTTCTGGTATTTTCAGTTTCTGGGAGGTGGGAAAGCACAGCAATGAAGTCCAAAGAAGGGCAATGAAGCTGGTGAAAGGTCTGGAGCACAAGTCCTGTGAGGAGCAGCTGAGGGAGCTGGAGGTGTTTAGCCTGGATAGGAGAAGACTCAGGGGAGATCTTAGCACTCTCTACAACTGCCTGAAAGGAGGGTGTAATGAAAGAGTTCAGTCTCTTCTCCCAAGTCAGAAGCAATGGGACAAGAAGAAATGGCCTTAAGTTGTACCAGGAGAGGTTTAAATTGAGTATTAGGAGCAATTGCTTCACCAAAAGGGTGATTGGGTAGCAGAATTTGTTGCTGAGGGAAGTGGTAGAGTCACCATCCCTGTAGGTATTTAAATGATGTGCAGAAACAGCACACAGGGACATGGCTTAGTGGGGGACTTGGCAGTGTTGGGTTCATGGCTGGAGTTGATGAACTAAGTGTTTTTTCTCAATCTAAATAATTATATGATTCCATGAATTGTAACTGATGCTCCCACAAGCAGAGAAAGTTATTAATTCTGAGCCTTCTCTGTCTGGAATTACTCTAATGACTGAGAAATTGTGCAGGAGCAGCACAAGACTGTTGCTATACTTAAACAACGTGGTTTTGCAGAGTAGGTGTTTGTAATAGGATGGGGGTAAATTCTAATTTTGCTTAGTGGTTTGAACCTTTCAGGGGTCATAAACTAAAGAGGTGCTAAAAGCCCAGGGAGGGCTTAAGTCTGAGCAGTTGCTGAACTGCCTGGGAAAGACTTTAGGGAAGAACTTTAGTGAACTTTACTGGGCTAAAAATAGCATCTGTGGTGTTAGAGAATGCTTCTTAATTTCAGTTCAGCCTCAGTTAAGGCAGCATTGTGAATTAAAGAAATTACATTTTTTTCCTTATTTTAATCCAAAAATATTATTTTATTATTTTAATCCAAAATTTTATTATTTTAATCCAAAAACCTGCAGCTACCTCTCCTAAACTTAGGAATTCAAACCATATTACTAACAAGAAGAAAATTTTATTTGTAATAACTCATATATGTATTATAATATAATATATATGTATTATATTGTATTACATTATAAATGCTATTTGTAATACCTGTCATCAGCACAGTGACACTCTAAAGAGATAATAAGAAATCAGTTACTTTATGAAGAAAAGATTTTGTGGGTTGCAGAATCCACACCTTCTTGTAGCTGATTAAATTCCTGCAAAAGTTGTAAAATAGTAAATATTGCACCTTACCTTCAGTTCTGGCTGAATGCCTTAGGCTGAAGTTCAAAGCAGCCACTGTACAGTTTTCCAGATATTGATTTCTAAACTGGTTAATTCTTAACTAAGTACCTATAATGCCTGTGATGAGCATATCTTTCTTTTGAGGTCAGAAACATTATTTCATATTGATGCTTCATGATTTTGTCTCCAGAGATGAAAGAGTTTGCTTAAGTTTATTGAATTCACTTAGGTTCATAACCCAGACAGAACCAGCTCTGGCAAAACTTCCTCTGCCTTATGTTCCTTATTTAGTAAATAGAACCTGCAGAGTGAATTGCTATCTTCTCTGAAATCTTTGGCTTTGCTGGACTAAGCTGGAAATGAGATATATAGATCAGATGAACTCGGAAGAAAAAAGAAAGAGCAAGAGAGCTGCTGCTTTTGGAAAGAAGCAAAAAAGGATTTTTCAAGCCAAGAAAATCTGCCTGTTAATAGCAGAATTAAACATCTATTGAAACATCGTGGAAAGCTTTTGCAAGCTTTTTTTTTTTTTTTTTAATAAAAAGATCCTAAGCTTACATTATTTGTCTTCCTAGAAAAAATAAGACTGCACAAACAGAAATATAGTGCTGTATACATGCACTTGACCGAAGTGTCTTTTACATCAGGCAGTTAATACAGATTTAAGTCATGTCTGCAGTGCATGACACAGTGCAACATGGTTCATGAATAAGAACTCTTGCAGCCTTGGTTCTGCATAGGCTAAATTCTCTGATAGATAAGTATTCCTTCCTGCACATATGCACATGGCTTAGATGCAAAGTCCTTGCATCTATCCTTTTCTGGATCTAGCCACTGCTCCTTGGTATCCTCCTCAGTTATCACCCACTCATTTACAGATCATTAAAACTAAAAAAATGTATCTCTGTACATGTTCACCACCTGTGGAATTAGAAATTTTGATTGGGTTTTAGCTGCTTTGAGGTTATAGACCCCACTTTCCCCCTTCATCCTCTCTAGGTAAACATACTGACACTGAGCTTGCCTTTAAGTGGCTTTTTAGAAAAAGTCTGCAACATTCAGGGATCCCTGAATGCTGCTTGACAGAATAAAACATAATAATAAAGAAAATAAGCTCTATTTCCATATTAATAACGCTCGGAATAAAAGGCACCACAACAATGTCAAGTATCTTGCTGTTTGATGGAATGTCAGAAAGATTTTTTCTAAATTCTAAAGGACAAAAAAGACATGGTAGGAGAAGCCATAAATGTAGGGTGGTGTTTCAAATCATACATCTGCATATCTAATCCACAGAACACCTGCAAATACCCAGCAGAAACCTAGAAGGAATTCTGCATTTAGCTGAGGCTTGTATATTACTGTGCATAGCTATGCTAATAAAACATATCTGCAGACAATTCCATCCTGCATGAAAATTTTTTCCTGAAAGTTGAAGAAAAATGGATTTGAGAAGATCATGTAACTTTACACATAATCATAGTTGGAGCAAGCACATGCTAAAAGAATAGCTCAGTTCTACAGACTTCTGATGGCAATAAATTCAGAAAAGTCCTGCAACATTAGACACAATATTAGTCCCTTAGTAATGTTCTATTTTTGTTTCTAAGTGTATGTCTATGCTGACCTCCTCTTAAAAGGTAGTTTTCAAGTCATACAAAACAGAACCAAGCAGGGTGTGATTCAGAGGTGTTTTGAGTAATTTATAAATTAGATTTGCTAGCAGTTACCACTGCAAGGCAAAACTGTTTGTCATTTAGCAAGGTTTTTATGCAGAAAATCATAGAACCATAGAATGGGTTTAGTTGGAAGAGACCTTAAAGATTTTCTAGTTCCAACTCTTCCTCTAGGCCAAATTGCCAAAGGAGCCATCCACCTGGCCTGGAACATTTTCAGGGATGGGGCATCCACAACTTCTCTGGGCAACCTGTGCCAGCACCTCACCATCCTCACAGTAAAGAATTTCTTCCTAATATCTAAGTTAAATCTACCCTCTTCCAGCTTAAAACCATTGTCCCTTATGCTATCACTACATGTCCATGCAAAAAGTCTCTCTCCAGCCTTCCTGTAGGCCCTTTTTCATACTTAAATCAACCTTTTAAAACTAGAAGCCATAAAAGACATATAAACTTTAAGAAACTTAAGTCCTGAGTCCCTGCTTATGAATCAGCCTAGTACCAAAGAAATTTTAATGGGGAATGACTCATGAGAAATCTCTAAGGACTGACTTCACCAACTTAGAAATATAGATATTAGTGAGAGCTGGGAAGCCCACGGACTGTCTGCATGCTTTAAAAATTGAGTCAGCAGTCTCTGATAAGATGACTGTGTGTCATGAAATTTCAGGCTTTGATCTGTAGCCTTGTTAATGGATTTCCATCTTTCTACTCCCTGATTATTAACTCCAAGATGCAAGGTAATATTTTTAGCATGAACCAGTAGAAAGTTGACCGAAGGGTAGAAGGAAGGGGGGACTCAGATGCCTTAAGTTTTAGGATTTCTAATGCAGTTCTTGGTTTGACTAATCTTACCGCATATCATTCTTCTAATTAAGAAATCAGATTCCTGGAGGTGTTGTCTTCCTTCCTCAGTTGAATTTTCTCCCATTGGTAGAAAATCACCTGAAAAGAAAAAGTCCTGACTTTGAATTAAATTCTTTGTACATATTGTGAAATTCTGGCAGCAGTATCTTGGACTTAAGGGCCACTTTGGAAGAGTAAATATTTTTTCTTTTTATGAAGTACAGAATTGCACAGATCCTGGAGGTATGAAGGCTTTTAGGAAGCTGGTCCTTACTGGAGCAAAATTAGTAGGATTTTCAGTCTTGCTTCCCTTTCAGGCAGGTTGACCTGCATGTATTTTATTTTAAATATTACAAATGTAGTGAAATGTATGAGAACGAGAGGACGACAGAGTGTTTACAGTCCTGAATCCTTTGAGATTTTCCATACAGATGTATTTTAGGCACTGAAAGTCATGGTAGCAATGCTGAGAGTAAAGTGCTCTGTTATATATTGTGCCTAAATATATTTTGTGCTGGCTGAAATGAAGTATTTCATTTATATGAAGAAATACACTTAGAGATGCTCAAGTCTTTCACTTTCTGAAACTGAAACTCCTAAATATGAGTACCTCTGCTTGACTGATTGGAGTAGGCTTCAGTTCAGGCATTGTGCAAAGGCAATTTTTCTAGGAAAATACCTCTTAAAGAAACAGTGGTACAATGTTTACTAAATATCTCTTCTTCTGCTCTGTGCTACTGTACTGATTTAAGCTCCTTTGCAAATGCCGTGCTGGGGAACTTAGGCTACCAAATTCCAGTATTGGTAAGGCAGTGTGTCTATCTAGCTCTTACAACACACATCCTTTTCTAATTTCAGCAATTTTGTTTATCTTTGAAGTTCAATTAAATGGATCTCTAGGTAAGAGATGTTGAACTTCATGTGATCCTGTGGATGGGATTCCTTTTTTTTGACTCTCCACACACACAGCTGAGAATTTAAATATCTGCGTTTGGCCATCTTGCTTGGACTGTCTTTACTCTCTGTGGAAAGCAGAAGTACATTATTCTGCCTACTTTCACTGTACATTTTAGGAAGAAATGATTCACTCCTTTTAAGGGCATCTTTCTCTTTGTTGTAGATAACTGGGCTGCCAGCTTAATTTTATCATCTATTCTATGCAGGATATGCATGTTTGTTCTTCCCTGCCTCTGGATCCTTTTTCCTTTTAATGATGAATTTTTTTTCCTCTTGTCTCTGGCAACTTTTTTTTTTTTTCTCTTTACAGAGCTTGCCAAACATATTTTAGTGTAATCTGTCTTGTAAATGGGTTCTTGTCAATATGAAAGTGTTTATCCTGGGACAGACTGTTGTAAACTGAACAAAATGTGAGGTTCTTTCCAGCTGCCAACCACTAAAAATTTCAGGTTCAGAAGCAACATTTTTGTCAAGAAGGGCAAGAAACTACAGGCTTGTCCATCTCATTTCAGTTCCTGATAAAACCATGGAAAAGATTGTTCTGGGTAGCATTGAAAAACACCTGGAGGAAAAGGCAGTCATCACTCACAGCCAGCTTCGTGGCTTCATGAGGGGAAAGTACTGCTTGTTGAACCTGATTTCTTTCTACAACAGGGTAACCCACCTAATTCATGTTGCACAGCCAGTTGATGTCATCATTTTGGACTTCAGCAAAGCTTTTGATAGTGTCTCTCACAGGAGCCTTCTGTGAAATGTCCAGCCCACATCAGGATAAACACATCCTGGGATGGATGAACAACTGGCTCAAGAGCTGGGCACAAAGAGTTATTGTAGTGAAAGGGGTGACATCAGGCTCGTGACCTATCCCTAGTGATGTTCCACAGGGCTCCGTCCTTAGACCGTTCTCTTCAACATCTTCATTAATGATTGCTGATAATTGCTGTTCTAGCTGATGATTTCTTTGTCATATGCGGAGATTGTATTCTGAGATTTTTGTTAATGATTAAATACATTAAAAGTCAATGATCTGACCCTATATTCTAGGACTTGTTAAATATATATTCTAACTCTTACAGTGTTGTTGAAAATCATCTCCAAGTCAGCATCTTTGTTCATCATTTCAAAGTGTTTGCTTTCACAGTTCTGCTCCCCTTGAAGGAAATCAAGCAGCTCTGCACCTTGACCTGTCTGAAGTCTGATTCCAAGAACAGTTCTTCATGGATAGTAGGCAGCTGGATTAGCAAGTCATGGCTTAACAGTGCCCTTATGCTTCCTGAGGGTTCCACTTGAACCAAATAATGGGCTAATAGGTTATAAATCAAAGCAATATAGATAGCAATAGGAGGCTCTATGTTTATTATTTACTGTATTGTGGAGGGCAGCAGGACAGAACAAGGACAAAAAAGGGGAGGAAAACTGTGAATCACTCCTTTGTGCTGCTTTAGACCTAGTCAGTAAATTATTTGATTAACTTTTCTATAGGAAGAGAGTAACTAGTATTTCTGACAGTAGTTGAAAGCATAGAAAATTGCTGTGATCATGAGGGAATTGTCATTTTCTAGACATATAGGTTTGTTTAGAAGCTGACTTGGCTCGTCATTTCAGCCTCACTGCAGCTATAATAATTCATTTATAGCCATGGTGTGTATTTGCTGATAGGACTAAGTGGACTGTGGAGCAACTGACACTCTGTGCCATGCAGCAGCTCCTTGTGAGGATTTCGCTCTGTCCAGGACCCTTTCCATTCCTCACTTATATCATCTCATGTAAGAATGCTGGGAAGCCAGTTACAAAGGGTTCCTATTATCAGTTTTATTTTCTAAGGTTCCAAAAAAAAATTTGGGGTCTGCTTCCATTTTTTGTACGCTCCAGATTCCTCTCCTACTTCTAGATCTAAAAAATTACTTTCAGAAACTGGTCTCACCAGTGAGTGCCTTTTGAGAAGCACATATCTGATTACAGTAATACCATAAATATCATAAAAGATAATAATGAAAATCACACTGAGAGCCCTTCCAGATCATCCACTGGGTCAAAAGCTTAAACCACTCATGACCAATGAATCTTCAATTCATATTTGAATTTTCACTTGAATACATAAAAATTGTGAATGAAAGGTACAATTACATTATTTTCAACAGAATATTTCCATGCACATTTGCATACAGAATATACATAAAACATCAGAATTGCAGAATATTAGATCCCTAATACCCTTAAATTATAGAATTATTTACACACTATATTTTTCCAGTGTGAAGATGAATTTAAAATAATGTTATAATTAATTTAAACAAAGTAATCCTTTAACACATTCTTTTATCCCTAGGTTTCATGAATAAGCATTTTATGTGGCCCAGATTTTTGCAATAAGTAGCAGCTAATTTATTTAGTTAAAAGCTGTGACTAATTTTCAGCCCTAGAAATGGATATTATGAACTAAGGCACATTCAAGGAATATATCAAAAGATATATGTGTGTTGTTTTAATTCTGTTATTGCTGAGGATAGAGGGCCTTTCAGAGTTTGCTTATCACAAAATATACCCCAGTATATAAACATAATCTACATTAAAACTTTATAAGTCTCATCTTTGTGTTAGTGATACACCTTTTATATATAAACATATATGTAGGCTTCTTAATTAGAACATTTCATGGACACATGAATTAGTTCCTCAAATCTGTATTCTTTCCAAATTAGGTTTGTAAAAGACTGTTAACTCAATTGTTGGTGCAGTGTATGAAATTTTTAATTTTGCCTTTAAGAAATTTGATATTTTAGTGTTAGAATTTAGTGAACAAGAAAGCAGCCTCCAATCCTGAAATTTGGGTGAACTGATGCATTTCAGAGCAGGGTGCAAAGGCACCAGAAGGCACCAGAACTATTTCACTCCTTCCAGAATCATAATTATTTTGAATCCCATCATCAAACACAAGCAACACAGAGGATGTAGAAAAGACTCCCAAGAAAACCATGGTCAAACACCTGTGGGGAAGAATTTCAGAAGAGGCTTTTGAAACAAAGCAATTATTTTAGGAAAGAAAAAGATACTGCACCTACTAAATGTTGAAAAGTGTGAAGGATGTTCAGATAAGAAATTTACTGAACATTTTGAAAAGAACTTACTCTTTCTTTAGTAAAATATTTACTCTGGCTTAAGAGTTAGGTGTTTTAAATTTAAATTGTATCTCTGTGGTATGTTTAGTAACTATAACAATGTTATTTCTTGGCACTAGTTTGGCCTTCAGTCTGATGGCTTGGCTAAGTGTATGCTAATAAAAATATTTACTCTTTGGTACAAATGAACTTTTAGAAAGACATTTTTAGATTAGGTAATGATATTTTAACTACACAATTACATATGTAGCTGTTTGTCATCTTAAATGTCAGTTAATCTTTCAACATCTCACCTTTTTCCCCTGTCTCAGTTTGCAGACAATTTTTCAAGGAGAGATGGTCTGTCATGTTGATCACCTTGGTGGAAATTTTAATAAACACTCTTCCATGCAATTTATTTTATTTTACATTTCTTTTAACAGGTATGACATTTTAAGTACTTTTTTCCCCCGTGCACTGCTTTTCCAGTCAGCACAGATGTGAAACTTGGAACAAACAAAGCAAAATCACAAAGAGGCTGCAACATTATGGACAAGTAAGAAAGAAATATGTGCTGTGTGTCATTCATGGTTTCAACATCAAATGAAACTCTTTCTATACTATTCCTTCACATCAAAGCAGAGGATGACCGGAGAGCTCCAAAAGAAATGCAGTTCTCTTTGGCAGCTCTGGTGAGAAGACACAGCTTTGTTCATGTGTCTTGGCTAATAGTTTTGAGCTTCTTCTGCTAAAGTAACCAAATTTCAAAGAACAAAACCGTAAGCAAAGTCAGTACATCAGAGTAAAAGCAGAATGTGTGCTCATTTCATATCTCCCAACAAAGCAAATACTCTGGTAAGACCAGTAAGAGTGGAAATGACATTTTTACACACCATCTAGGCTTTAATCTGAAAAGAAGGCTGTGAAAGTAACACAACTTCAAACACTGAAAAAGAATAAAGACTTCTCTTCCTCTCCCTCCTACAAAGTTAGTGAGAGGGTAGCATCTAACAAGCAGTCTTTGCAGTGCTAGGTAGCACAGAGGTCCAGGATACAGCCCATGCTTTTCTCTGAAGTGAACATAAGTGCTGCAATTCATGCTGGCTGAAGGGCTGCATTTCACTCAGGTCAAGTAGCTCAGGAATCTACATTACAACAAACTCCAAGTAGAATTATGCTTCTTCCAGAGTTAAATGTGAGATGAAACCATGCTGATATATCTGCTTTGGGGAATCTTCTACATTTGAAGTGTATGTGGAATGGGAAGCAAAAGCAAATAATGTAAATAATTTGGATAATGCAAATATGTACAAATGAGTGTTCCATTGCATGTTGTATTGAGATATTGCTTCTCAAATATTTCCTTCACTGCATTTTGCTTACTATGTTGTCTGTCACTTGCATTAATATTAATATCACATCAGGAGATTTTTTACCCCATAGTGAATATTTGCATAAAAGTGTTTATAAAAGATGTCTGAAGGGGTCGTAATGACTAAATGTCTCTGGAAATAGCATGACATGATTTTGAATGAAACCTGTCTAAAGTAGAGTACATGAAGCACATTATGTCATACTGCAGCATACTATAACTATTTGCATTGTGAATGTGATTTTTGCTGTTCTATCTTTTCTAAATGAAGCATCCATAGAATCACAGAATTATTTGTGTAAGAAGGCATCAAGTTCATCAAGTTTCATCAAATAAAGATCATCAAGTTTCAAACCCCTTGTCAGGAGCAGGGACACCTTCCACTAGACCAGGTTGCTCAAGGACACATCCCACCTGGCCTGGAAGATTTGAAGGGATGGGGCATCCACAGCTTCTCTTGGCAACCTGTGCCAGTGCCTCAACATCCTCACATTAAAGAATTTATTCCTAATATCTAATCTAAACCTACCTTCTTTCAGCTTAATGCCATTATTCCTTGTCGTATCACTGTATACCTTTTTAAAAAGACCCTGTGCAGCTCTCTTGCAGGCTTGCTTTAGGTACTGGAAAATGCTAGAAGATCTGCCCAGAGCCTTTTCTTCTCCTAGCATAAAAGCCCGATTTTTCCCACCTATCTACATTGGATAGGTGCTCCTCTGATCATCTTAACAGCTCTCATGTGACCTCCCTCCAACAGCTCCATTCAAAACTGCTTTCATGTTTAAATGAATTGCCTCAAAATAAGGATTATATTGCACAACAACCAAATTCACATGTCTCTTTCCTGAGGTTCCATTTAAGCTTTAAAAGTGTGCCTCTGTACACACAGAGAAACACATGCTTTCCTATCAACAGCTTTAAGTTAAGTTTGCTTCTATTTAATGTACTGTTGAATGTGATTTAATGAATCGTGACTGACAAGTAGACTTCTGGGGATATGTCACTGTCAATGCCTTCTGTCTCTCTGACATGTTGTCACCAGTGATCATGCTTACCCTGGATGAATGGTCTTGTGTTCCTTTCTAACACATAATTACTGATCTGACATGCAAACCTAACAGAAAAAATAAAGACATAACAAATGAAAAATGATGGGACTTGTGCTAGTTCCTGCCATGCCATGCACTCCAATTCCTTTTCCTGACTACTCATTTGTCAGCACTGCTGATTTCTTCTAAATTAAATTATGAGGTATTTGACATGTGAAGCATGATCCTACTGTCTGGAATTAACTGAACTCCTTTATAAATATTAGATTTGATCTGAAGTAGGACAACATCAGATAGTTGAGGGTAGTAATGCATTTCTGTGGTTTATTAGATTGCTGGGTGTGTATCCACACAGGAATTGTTAGAGCTAGAAAGCATCTGTTGAAGTCAAAGGCAAATATCCCTATTTTTTTTCCCAAGTGAAATCAACTTTATATCTGCTACGGAAATGGTTTCACATTCTAAGATACACTGTGCTATCCTTTCACTAGGGAGAAAAGCCACTGACCACATCAGTTGGAATATAGTCAGATTGAAGTCTGAAGGGGAATAAAAACCCTGCACAGTTTCAGTGAAAATATTTGACCACAAATTTTTCAGATTTTCATGTTTTCTCATTTCAGTAGAATTATCCTAGTGCATATCTAGGAGTAAAAACAGAATTTTCTACAATGATGTCCCCAACTCCAACAGGCCTAGATTCCATAAGAATGACACCCACAATTACTTAAAAAGCAGGAAATCCTTACTGTTCTCACTGTAAAACTCTGTTCCTCGAAACCCAAAAATTATTTAAGAAAAAAAGTTGGTAAATATACCAGAGTGTAATCATTCTGTCACAATTAGTCTTTCCTTAAGACAATCATATCTTTGGCAAAAAGTAAAATAAAATTGTGTAATTATTTCTAGTTATCGAAATTGTTTAGCTCTGAAGAAAGAGAATCTATAAAACTTGCTCTTCCAGTCCTGTCAAAATCAGTGGTTCAACTCCAGGGGTTTGATCAATCATTATTCCATTATTTTAAATCCTTCTAAGTAAAATTTGCATTTTTAAGTCAATATTTAAGTCAATATTTAAGTTGACTATGAATTCTAGTAATAGTAATTCAACTTTCACAAATCATGTCAGATTAGTTAGATTTTTCAGTATGTGAGAAATTAATTGATTTATCTGAAAAAAATACTTGCAAAAAAATTATGGTGAGGGTTTTTTTCCCAATACTTGTTTACATGTGTTTTACAAACCCAGAAGATTATACGGTAGAGAACAAACTGATCTCATGCAGATTTCAGTGAGACTGCTCCATCACCTGCAGTGAAATGTCCCTGATTCGTGCCAAAGCAAGACATGAACTAGGCTGAATCTTCAAAGCCCATCACTGCTCATCATTGGCCTCTCAGTGCTCCTGTTCCTTCTTGTCTATTCAAGCATCTGTTACCAGAACAAGCTCAAAAGCCCTTAATGAATCATACATTTTTTTTCATTATATCCAAGATTTTCACCTACAAGTTTTTGACTTGATCATCTTTGTATGCTTGTTTTTATTTCACCCTATTGTTTAACACACACTTGCTGCTTTTGTCTGACAAAGGCTATAAGACACAGTCAAAATTATGAAGAAAATTAGAAAAAGTAAATCCTAGCATGTAAAGATAATGAATCTATGAAAAATCAGAACAGCTATTATAAAGAAAAAAATGAAAAATGAGGGGAAAAAAAAAGGTTAAAAGCCAGTATCCCTCAAAAGTACAAAATCCTCTAGATTTTGCCTTATTATAACCTTGAGTGTGACCCAGCAGTCTGGTCTGTCAGTGCATGTCTATGCACCCAGAAACAGAAACAATGTAGACAGACAACAACAGAAACAAAAATGCCCCAACCAGTCACAAGGACTTACACTTTTATAAGTTTTAGTTCATTTGCATATTGGGGTTTAATTCTCCAATTACAGCTCCAGTATGTGAGGTCCCATCCTTCTTTTGTTCCTCGCTTTATTCCGCTGTTGTTTATGCTTCGGGCCTGAAAGTTGTCCTTGGTCTTCATCAGGAAAGGATTTTTTTTTTTTCTACCTACTCTGTTAAGGGAGCTTACTAGCCCTTAATATGGGGCTCAGAACTACATCCCTAGGCAGCACAGAATCTGAAAACATGAAAGCTAAAACTTAAGGTATCAATACTTTTTCTGTTTGATTTCTGGTGTGATGCCCCTGAAATCAAATGGCAGTGGTGGGCAGCATTCATTCTGTGCAACCATTTATGAACACATGGGTTGTCTGCACATGACCTGGGGGTACAAGATCTAACACATACTCAGGTTCTTTCATTTCCATGAGAAATATTAAACTTCTTTTGAGAAAAACTGAAAAAGAATGTTTTTCTGTATATTTTAAATTGCAGGAGTTTAAAATATTTAGTCATTCATGTAAATGTTAAGCACAGCTCTAATATAACCCCAAATATCTTGATTTCTAAGTTGTTTTTTTTTTTCTGGTTTGATTTTGAATATTAAAAAAAGCTCTGTGATTTAGATAGTGGTAAATTCTGTTTACAGAGAGAGCATGAGAGCAAGTATTCTGCATGTCTGTGCAAAAAAATAGGAATCACAGAACAAATGTTTGTGTCTTAAATTACATTGAATGTGTCCTGGAACTTCTTTTTCATTGGCTGACCATTTGACTCAGAACAAGATAAGTGAAGTGATTTTACAAATTGTATCACATATTTTGACTCACCAAGAGAAGAATGGTTTTTTTTTTTTTTTTTTTTTTTTACATACCTAATTATTAACATATCAATAGATCTTGACCAAAATTTGATTAATATTATTAAATATATATTGAAGGCATATGAAAATGTGCCACTTGGCAATGTGTAATTGAAATCACAATCCTGAATTTGGACCCCAGAAATCACAGAAATTAGCTGTCATTAATAAGTTAAGTATGGTCTTTTGGTTCTTGAACTTATGTCCCTTATAAATAGCAAAGTGTTTGGGTTTCCTTAATCTGATCAAAATAGAAATGAGTGTAACATGCAGTAATACATGTACTATATAGTAAAATCTGAATATTTCTTTGACACAGACTTTGATTTAAAATATCTTAGTGAGAAATGGATGTTTAAACAAATCCACCCCAACATGAGGAAAAGAATCTGTAAATAGCCTGTAGAAATAAAATCAATGCATATAAATAGAAGTACTATGTAATGGTTTAACAAATATTTCTTTGAAAAATCATTGTATTGACTGGATCATGGATATTTGTAGTTCATGATTTACTGATTGGTTGTTGTTAAACTCTGTGCTTTTTAGTTCAGTCGACTTTTCATCCCCTCTATCTTACATCTTGGACGTACAATCCATTGTTTATTCTGGATATAATATATGATAAAACATTTTTGACATGTAGTCCAAACATCCCAAGAAAGATAATCTTTTTAGATTGTGGGAGGTCTTTTTGCTGCTATGTGTTTTGATTCAGACTTATAAATGAAGGATGTGTAACAGTGTGGGGGGATGCACTGAGACTACAAAGTATCTTTATAATAATATACCTGATGGAATGTTCCATGAAGCTTCAGGAACTGTCTGGACACGGTTGTCTTCATGGTTTTGGGGTTAGAAGGGTGAGATCTGAAGGAGTGGATAAGAGAAATACATTTTTAGATATATAATTTATCTATTTTCTGTAATATCTGTATTTTCAGGACAGTGTATTTAAAAAAAAAGAGCCAAAACAAAAACAAAACCCCTGAGGTTAAAATTTTCACAAGTGGCTTCTTTTGTCTAATATTTTTCCTTTCTGTATTCTAAAACAAGCACTTTTGCATTGATCTCAAAGAGTGCTTAATCAAATATATATGTGCTTTTGATTTTTAGATAAGAAATGAACATTACTGAGTTGTTATGTGCTAGAAGAAACTTAAAAGACAGAAAACTCCTATAAAATAGTGTGGTCCATCTAGGAAAAGCATAGGTCAGTGAAATCAAGAGAAACTGATGATTTTGGGATGTTGATAGAGGAGAAGATTGATGTGGCCCAGGTAGGTCAAGGGAGAATGGCTTTAAACAGAGCCTTATATCTATAACTCCTATAAGTCTATATAACTACCCTGTTATAGATATCCATATATCTATAACAGGGTAGTTATAGATCTATGGAAGGAATTGTTTACTGTGAGGGTGGTGAGATACTGCCACAGGTTACCCAGAGAAGCTGTGGCTGCCCAATCCTTAGAAATATTCATGGTCACGTTAAATAGTACTTTGAGAAACCTGGTGTAGTGGAAGATGTTCCTGCCCATGTCAGAGGGATTGGAATTAGATGATCTTTAAGGTCACTTCTAACCCAAAAAGTTCTGTGAATCTGTGATGATCTAAACATGGATATTTTATTTCTTGACTGTAAAAGTAAAGATGTTAATAACTATTGCAGTGAAATTTTCAGATGAATATATGAGAGACCAAGGAAATTAAAGCTGTATTGCATTTACAAGATCTATATTTCATCTGTGAAAAGAGCTGTTGAGAGTGGGCTGCTGTGCAGTTAGTTACCAGGGAAGGGTGGGTGGAAAACCAGCACAGAACAGAATGTGTATGAAGTTGAAAAAACCCTATTGTGCTGTAAGAATGATCACTGGAGGAAAAGACTATGTGTAAGGAAGAGATCACTGTGAAATTGTGAAGCTCAAATAAACAATACGTAAGGCAGAAAATTAGATGGATAATATTTTACATTTGTTCAAGCTCATGGTGATATTTTCAGTAGTTTATTTTATACGAATAATTTATCTTCCATACATTCCATTGTTTAATCTGAATATTTATTTTAAAGTGGTATTAACTTCTTTGTGTAGCTTAATGGCATTCCAGCTTTGTAGTGGCATTATCCTGATCATATCTCAGTTTATGATCACTTCAGAATGTGTTTTGTTTGAATATTCTGGAAAATAAGGGGTTCTGGGTCAAGACTATGCAAGAGAAAGAGCATTATATATATATGGAGTCAGTCTTAAAAAGGGCTGGCAATTATTTTAAAATGAGCATCTTCTGAAGAAAAATGTGAAATGAACTTGCAATTTTGAATCTTGATTTCCAATCCACATTCTAAATCTGAGGTTAAAAAATTGTTGACTCACAGGATGCACTTGACCAGGGTTTTGGGGGAAGTGAGGAGAAGATTATAATTATGAATGAGATTAGTCTTGAATCTCATCTTGAATCCAGTCCCATGAAAAATGCAGATATGTAATATGTATCTAGATTTATTTTGAGGAATAAAAATGAATTAAAGCGGAAAATATGAAATCCATATAATCACAATTAGGTATAATATCTATATGTTTGCATTTTTTAAAGTATTGGTTCCAAAAAAATATTACTCCCCTTCAATTATAAATATTAGCTCTGCCATGAGCCATTATATTATTGCACTTTTCTTGGTACCAATAGCACAAGGGATATTCAAAGCAGCAAAAAACCCCATTTTATTATAACAGAGGGTAAAAAAGCAACACTAACCTACTCTTCCCCACTACAGACCTGTGTATATAACTGCAACTATTTTTCAGCTCACTATTCTTCAAATTTATATATTTTTTTAACTTTCAAAACTTAATTAATGGGAAGAATTTTCAAGAAACAGGCAATAGATTAATTCTTTCAAAACAGACTCTTGAAGTGTATGGGAGGAACAAACCTCCAGGAGTTTTGCCTGCATATCACATAAATTTTACTTTGTCTGCAACATTTATAAACTTCTAGTACACTTTGTGTTGCTCTCTCCTCCCCAAGTCAAAGTGAGAAAATATGTAGTGTATGTCCATCTCAGTAAACTGATGTTTATGCACTATGTCATATGCCATACTTAGCAGCTATAAATAAATGGATTTTGAAAGAAATCTGGATAAAGCTAAGGGTCAGATCCAAAAAAGGATTTATGCATCTTAAGAAAGACTTGGAAGAATTTTGTGTCTTATTGATTCTGAGAACTACTAAGCTGCATCTGTTTAATTCCAGAGATGGTTAAAAAACTATATTTTCATCTACTTTTGAACACTGCATGTAACTAGATACCATGGCCTGGTTCTAGATCTACCTCAATTTGACAAAGTGATTGTGCCATTGAGTGTTTAATTCATGCTTTGTAGATGGTGTCTTGATGATAAAATGCCTTTGGACCCTTCAAGATAGGGAAAGAACTGTGACTGTCTCTTATTGGAATCAGCTGAATCAGAGGATAATGTTCTCTCATAAGATTATGAAATCATAGAATTCTGTAAGGGGTTTGCTTGGAAGGGACCTTAAAACTCACCTAGTTCCAACCTCCCTTGATGTCTCAGGGACTCCTTCCACTTGACCAGGTCACTCAAAGCCCCATCCAACCTGGCCTTAAACACTCCAGAGATGGGACACCCACACCTTCTCTGGGCAACCTGTGCCAGTGTCTCCCCACACTCACAGTAAAAAAAAATCTTCCTAATATTCAATCTAAACTCATCCTCTGCCTGTTTAAAGCCATTACTCCTTGCCCTACATGCAAAAAGTCCCTGTACAGCTCTCTTGATGGTCCCTTTCAGGTGCTCAAAGGATGGTTTAATGTCTTCCTAGAGCCTTCTCCGGTCTGAACAACCCCAGTTCTCTCAGCCTGTCTACATAAGTGAGATGGTACATCCCTCTGATAATCTCTGTAGCCCTCCTTGGCTCTCACTCCAGCAGGTCCATGTCCTTCTTATATCATGATCTCTTCTCTGTCCATAGTAATACTTGTAAGAAGTGTCTCAGTTTCATAGGAAAGTAAGGAAAACCTCCTGGGCTAGCTAGCCTGGTGAGGAGATCAGACACTGAGGAGGAAACAAAAGGGACCTAGAAATAACTCAGAGAGCAGAGGGAATCAAAGGCTCTGTCCATCTACTCTACGTGCTGTAACACCCAAGCTACTGTGAAAAAAGGCAGCTGCAACATTTCAGATAAGGTTTTAAAATACCAACATTTGATTCATTTGAGAAGGAAAGGAATGCACTTTAAGCTCCACAAGAGAGGTCCATGGGTAAATACCTAGGCAAATAAAATATTTCCTCACAGTCCTGACTATCACATATTGGGTGGGAAAGTTGGTGATCCACTCACCAGTTAGTTCCAAGGCAGTCAGATCTGATCAACCGTAGAGAAGACCCTATTGCCCATGTGGGTGAAAGATCCTATTTTATTGCTTAGAAACCTTCATTTTTCTACATTTCAGTTTTTTACTCCATTTTTATCTACCATCTGATGGTAATTGCTGATTTAGAGTTTTATCTTGGCTCACCTCAGGCCAGTTCTTTAACAGAACCTGTAAAAGCAGGGTGCTGTTCCATGATAACCTTTTTCTCAAAGGCATTTTTTCTCCCTTAGTCACAATGACACCTCGAAGAATATTCTGTTTCTGTTGGATTTTAATCATAAATTAAGAACAAGAAATTTGAGGACCTTTATTCATGCTACCAATTCTTCCAGTGCCTAACAACCTTCAGGTGTATCAGTGAATGTGTACAAGATGACTGAACCGTTTCCTGAGGAAATACACCCAGACAGAAATATGCAGGAATAAGCCTTTTTATTATATTTTTGTTGAAGATTTGTTCTTTGGCACTTGGCAATCAAAACTGTATGCCAGAAAACTTCAAAATGATCCCTTGTCACAACAAAAGATATATCAGAAACAAATCAGCCTGATTTCAAAATGTTTTTTCCTACTCTTCTGTGTCCTTGCATGAATGGAGCTCTCCCCAGTGTCTACAACTTACCTAGATTTGGAAAAAATAACTTACAGCATAGTTACCCAATTTAATCAATGCAATGACTGATATAGAAACAGTGTCATGAAGACCTGTTTTAAACTCTTAATTTGAAATGAAATTGCTGCATCTTCTGTTGCTATTCTGGGAATTCAGGAATTTTTGAAAGACTATCCAAGATTTCAGTATCTTCATTACAGATATTAAAAAAAAAAAAAAAAACAAACCAAACAGTTCTGCACTTGTAAAAGAGACATGCCCAAATTCCAACCTGGGCATAGTACACCCATGGACACTGGGCTGCTTGCAATGAGAGAAAAGTATAAAAGCCAGAAAGACCATAAAAAGCTTTATTTAGTCAGAAATGTCTCCTTGTGTAAATCCAGTTTAAGAGCCTTTTTTGAATTTTGTGGAAACAACAATTAGATGGAGAAAATAGGAGCTTTCACCTCTGAAGTGCATATAATTAATCCCTTCATTTCCTTTCTTCCTCTTCTCTGTTGCCACTTTATGTGAATATTGCAATAAATCAATTCCAAAAGTATTTTCAATGCAGCTCATTATTTAAGCATTCAGTCTAGCAAACTCTGGATGGAAAAGAGCTTTTCATAAAACCCTACAGATGCAGAGGTGAAAATAGATGATGACAGATAAATATGAAGAATGTAATTTTAATAACTGATTTACCTCTAAAGTGTAGCTGCCTTTTACTGATGGTGGACAAGTATGCAGGGAAGTCAATGAGATAAATTTATTTCTGACTGCTAATAAAGTTTTTCTGAAAATTTAAACAATATTAAATAAAAATCTTTTCACAGTGTCTAATAACGCAAATCATAAATATTATATGTGAGCATGCAATGAAAATTTTATGCAAAAAAATTTTCAGAATTATAATGCATTATGTCAAAATCAATAATTTCTTTTTCACTTAAACGAAATTGATTAATTCGGAGTACTAGTTTACAAATAGAAAATGAAGATCTCTTTACAGATAAAACAAAATTACACTCAAGTAAAAGAAAAAGAGTTCATTAGGCAGTTTTGTGTTACTTTTTCTCATGCCTGGAGAAAAAGAAGGGAGGCTTTACTGCTCTCTACCTTAAAGGAGTGTGTAGTGAGGCAGGGGTCTGTCTCTTCTCCCAGGTAACAAGTAATAAGATGAGAAGTGTGTCCAAGTATCCATGCTTCTAGTTTTATTGTTTTTTTCATTACAAAGTCAGTTGGGATATAATGTAAGGGCTTTGTATATTTTCAGGGGTTTGGAGCTTTCATTAGCCTAGCCAGATCTGAGGTCTATGTGGGCAAATGAACCCTGTGGCACAAACTGAAAAATCTGCCAATGAGATAAAGCAATAAAACGTTTTTAAGCTGACATGATGGTTAATTTGTCTGAAGAAAAGGCTGCTGAATTATCTCCCACTCTCTGCAAGGCAATCAGTTCTGTTGCTGTTGTCTGGAAATGTATTATCTTCATCTTACAAACAGATTTGTTTGAGAATATGCCCAGGTGGGTTGAATAGGTCTTCAAGGTCTACTGGAAGAAAGATGGACTATATGCAGATGATGGGTATATCTTAATGGTAGGCATTAATCATTAAGCTTCCCCACTGCACTGTTCTCTAGAACATCTTTTTCCATGTAAGGCAGTATCTTTACTCACTTCTGTGATATATCACAGGGTAACTGTCTCAAGAGGTTGTTAATGCTAAATCTATCCTAAAAGAGTTTAATTAAAAAGATATTTTGCATCTTTAGTTAAAAGCAAACACAATGGTGCTTGCAAAATTGACTAGCCCATTTAGGCATGCAAGCCATAATAAGTTCTTTTTCAAACACCTATGATGTTTTATTTTGATATATAATTTATTTTCATGGCTTAAAAAATACTTGTTACACTATAACCAGATTTCAGTTAGATAGCCTGAAAGTAAATAAGATAAAAAAATATAATGCTCAAAAGACTTTTTTCTTATTTTCAAAGTGGGTGCAGTACAACATATAATTAATGGGGAAAAAAGGTTTATTGTTATTTTTGAGTATAAATAAATCACGTCTTCTTTAAAATCTCTTTCAATGACCTACATGGAATATTTCATAAGAAACACTTGTCATGTAAGAGAGTGCAAAATAATATTTCTAAAGGTTTTACATATATACATGCATATTTAAAAATAGATTGAAATACATAATACTGGGGAAAATACAGTGCAGTCAACACAATAAATGTTTTGATATAAACTACACCATTACACTGCAAAGCACAAAAATACTAAATAATGAATTTGACAGTAAACCACAAATCTAAATTGTATCTAGGTGAATATAATAAAAAGAATTCTG
Organism: Cisticola juncidis; assembly: GCA_013400215.1. Lineage (NCBI taxonomy): Eukaryota > Metazoa > Chordata > Aves > Passeriformes > Cisticolidae > Cisticola > Cisticola juncidis. The sequence continues at coordinate 62,488 of VXBR01000285.1, read as the reverse complement.
AGAATAAATGTAAAAAATAAATAAATGAAGAATAAGGCCTCCTTTAAGTCTTTATATAAGAAATTCAAACAGTAAAGAATAAAGTGAAATCTATTCTAAGACAAAACTATATAACTTACTATTCATAGAAACCAAATTGGGTGTGGCTTTAAGTAGTGGGGATTTTGTCCCTTTTAATTTTTGATCAAATATCCATTCCAGATACATAGAAGTAGTTCCTACTATTCTCACAACACGAGGCTGGAAGAGATGCCTAATTAGTACACTTAAGCATTTGATAAACAGATTTTTCTGAACATACGTATGTTTAAAACTTTCAAAAATGAATAGTGAAAAATTCAGGCAATAAACCATGCTATTTGTTTGAGAATTGAAGTATATACTGTCATTCAAAAGCAATAATTCTTCTTTTATGTTTCCTTGACAAATGTTTTATCTCCTACCCCAGTTTCCAGGATTCATAGAATCATAGAATATCCTGAGTTTTAAAGGATCCACAATGATAACTGACTTCCCACAGGGCAACTTAAAAAATCAAGCAGATTCTAACATTTTTTTATACATCCCTTATTTTTGAAATCAAGAGGCACACAGTACTTAAGGTGAGGCTGCAAGAATGCTGATTGCAGTGCAAAAATCACTTCTTCCATCTGGTTAGCTATACTGGGCCTAAGGTACCACAGGATACTGTTGGCCCTTTGGCCATCAGGGCACATCCTTGACTCGTACAGAACTTGCCAGAACTTCTCTATCTGCAGGGTTGCACTCCAGTCTTTTGCCCGCATCCAGGATTACACCATCCCACATGGAGGATCTGGCTTCTGCACTTGTTAAAATTCATGTGGTTGGTGACTGCCCAGCCCTTTAATCCATGAAGGGATGTAAGGGCTTCTCTAGCCTTGAGGAAGTCAATAAGTCCTCCTAATTTAGCTAAACTGACAAGCTTAGTGTGCATTTAATTCCAGCATCCAGGTCTGACAAAAATGTTGATGGGAATTTGTCATAAAGTCGAGCCCTGGACAACATCACTAGTGATTGGCCACCGACCAAAAGTTGCTCCATTTGCTATAACTCTTTGTGTGAGTCAGCACAGGCAGGCAGTTGGGACAATCACAAACTTGTGGCTAGCGTGGATAGAGTACATTTATTTTGTTATCTTGTGAACCAGGTAAAGCAATACCTGGGCAGAGGTAAAAGCAGAGATACAGGCACTGTTAAACAGGGTTCATGCTAGAAGATCCCTGGCCTGCTGTTTTCTCACAGGCTAATCAAGAGTTATTCCCAATTGAATGGTCACTTGAGCAATTTCCAGTCTCCTCACGAACCTCTGCTTTTTAACCCATGCCTCCCAACACTTTCCGGGTCCAACTCTTCAGCCAGCTGGTCACCCATTGTATTGTATGCATGACTGGATAGTTTTATAGAAGGATACCATAAGAGAGAGTATAAAAAGCCTTAGCAGAAAAAAACACCCACCAATTATGTCTGCTACCTTCTCGTTATCCATTAGTCAGGTAACCCTGTCATAAAAGGAAATTAGGTTAGTGAAGCATGATTTTGCCTTCATGAACCTATGCTAAATTTGAGTGATGACTGCATTGTCTTTCAAGTGTTTTTCAGTAATTCCCCCAACAGTCTCCTCCATAATTTTACCAGACACTGAACTGAGACAGACAGGTTTATAATTACCAAAGTCTTTCTTGTCCTGCTGAAGATTTGGATAACATTTGCTAGCTTCCAGTCAGCTGGAATCTCTTCATATTCCCAAAACTATTGATAAATAATGGAGAGGTCTCTCAACAGCATCCACCAGATCTTTCATTAAACTGGGATGAAATGTCATTGTTTCCAAATTAAACCATTAAATATTAGAAAACTATCCTAGCTGTCGTACTTAATTTGATCTTGCTGAGGAAACTGGACAATACTACTCTTATCTCAACTCCAAATGTTTATTCTCTTATCTGTAAAGTTATAAAGCTGCAGGAAATACAAGTACTACAGGTAATCCCATTCAACACATCAGGATATACCTAAATAATTTCTGACAGAAATCCATCCAAAACAAAGTGATATAGACTCTCTAAGCTTATCAGAAAATCTATACTGGTATCTTTAGAATGCCTTTTTCTTTGTATCACCCACATATTTCTGCTAAAAGTTAAAGCCTAAATATAAGTAACGGTTCACAGTCCTCCAACATTTGTTTGAGTAGGCAGCTATCATTAATGCAGTTCTTGTAGGCACCAAAGAACATCAGATGCTGAGCATCTCTTAAAATAAGTCCATCTCATGCTCAAAATTGACACAAATTTCACTACCGATCTGTAACAACCAAATAAGTAGTTTTCATTTAATTAGTAGTAACTTTTCACTCCACATTTCTATAACTAAGTCTATATTTCCAGTGAGGCTGTGGAATATTGAAAGAAATCCATTGTACATATGCAGTTTTGGAAGCCTTGGCCAAGGTACATATCTTCTATCTCCTCAGATGTTACTGGATTGTGAAAATGTTGGCAAAAACTAGGGAATCTGATACGGGTATTGCCCAACCTCTTTGTGGAAATGTTGAGTACTTAAACATAAATTAACAGAGTTTGAATAACTTACATATGTTCCAGCGTTAAGTAATGTTCATTATTGTAACACAAACTTTTTGGCACGTGACAGAAAAGTTCTTTTTACTGAGAAGAACTTATGATGCTTTGTCTCGGTTTATTCTGTGTTTCCATTTAGGTAACCTGGTTGATCTTGTTGATAACTACAGCATCTAACTTGTGTCCAGAATCATTTTTCAAAACATTAGGCCGTGTAGAAACTTCAGAAAGTCTTGCCTTATACATATGGAAACAAAACTAAGATATTTTATCCCAAGCATGTCGAAAAGATTTCTATCATTCCTTTTCTATTCTGTCTTCTGCTTTTCAGTAGACCATTAAGAAACGAGAATCTAAGTTTTTTTTCCCCCCAGCCTTCAGAGATGTGAAGTTAACAAGTCTTCCCTACCCTAGGAGTTCCTAATGCCTAGCACAGGATGCTCAGTGAAGAGGTTGCTCACTCCCTTTCAGTGAGGTACTGGCAATCCATGTAAATGTTAGCTGTAATTACTGTTTATGTCTGTAATTTTGTGACTCCTGAAACTACTTTTGAGTAGTGTAAGTTGAAAAAAACCCCAGTATTTTCCTCTAAGTTAAGTGTTTAAAACCAAAATACCCTTTTAAGCCTTGATCCAAAACTGAAATAATTATTCTATGACTATTTAATTGATGGGCAAGTCTTTATGACAGATTTTATTTCTTATAAGTCAGATCATAAGTAGATATTCTAAACATTTTATGCTTTAAAACCCTCTTAAAAATGTGGTGATCTTTGATTTTTTTTCCTCCTACCCCAAAAGATATAAGAATGTTGTATTTATATAAAAAAATGCATACAACATTTATTAATGATTCCTTTTGTAAAGAAATTGAATGTTTCTCTTGCACTGCTTTGTTCTATCTCAATAACCAATGTCTACTAAATAGGCCATTTTGCACTATAAATAAGAATACTCTTTCCTTCTAAGAGATAACATGATTATATCACTACAATTTCCATACTGTTGTACACCAAAATTAATGTCTGCATTTTAAAGCAATATGGACAAAATATAGTGAAAATTGATTTTTAGTAATATGTATCAGCAATTTTCTGAGAGTAGGGCATCAATAGACAATCTTCTGAGCTCCAGCCTCTTCAAAAGAATTTTTTTTTAATTATCAACTTGACATATAAGTGATGGTGCATTTCAAGTGAGAAAGAATCTACCCTAAATCACTATTTTTGTTTTCAGGATGTATATTTGTGATTACAATTTTGTGATTTAAATTTCTTTAAAAAAGGAAATTTCTTTCAAGTAAATGAAGTGACTTTTTTTAAAAAAAGTCTTTCCCAAAAGGAAGATTTTGAAATAAAAACAAGTCATTATTTTGGTGTGTTTCAATGTCAAATATCTTGTCCTATCAATGATAATAATTTTGAGGTACTCATTTGATGAGTGCTTTTTTTCTTAATCCCTTCTCAGTACTTTTCAAATGAGAACACATGTATGAGAAAGTTGTGCTTTTGAGGGCATGATGCCAAGTTACTTCAGGAGTGCCCTCATCATTTTTTTCCCTTACACAATTGAAAACCATTTACTATATAAAAAAAAGCATTTTTAAAAATGTGTGAAGTTACCTGGCAGACCTAGAGAGGGAAAGCAAACCCTTGGCTTCAATGCCATTTCAATGTTCCCTTTCCTGTTTTGGGCATGTCTGGTGCATGTTAAAAACTACTTCCATGCAGCCCTTGAGATCAGAAAAGCTACAGAACAGACATAAGCAGCAATTACAGGACAGGAAGTCTCTAAAAGGTGATAAATAAGGAGCAGTTGAAATAGGCCAAAATCACACTGCTCAATCCAGAAGACAGCATCTGTCCATATTATTTTGAACCCTCCAATCCACAATTTTCCTGGAGAAATTATGACTAAGTATGTGCTGGATCCAGCTTCTAATTAACTTCCCAGTACTGTTGGCTTAGCACAGCCTTCACCTGTGGGATGTTCTGAAATGAGTAGCTTGGATTTCATTTACGTCAGCATTTGGCCTGACTCATTGTATCTGAAGAACTGAAGGAAGAGAATAATTGGGTACATTTTCAAATGCAAATTTACTCAGCACTCAGCTGCCCTCGTGCTTTTAAAACACTTTGTCTAAAAATTCATTTAGTCATGGCATAAAAGCCCTTGCCCTGTTTATCCTTTCCTTACTTTGTAAACTGCCCCGCTGACACCTGTTGAGGGGTGTGTCGCATGAAATTTTTTATTACAATATGTCCTTAGCTGTTCCAGGAACTAGAAGGCATAAACAACAGAATATGATTTCAATTAATGCAATAGTTCAAAACAAGACAAGTCTACCTAAAATATCTCTTCCTCAGATTCAAATAAATGGACTTAATTTTATAGAGAAAATTTCCAATGGCATACTAAAAAAAGAAAATTCAATCTCCTAGGTTGTTTATTTTTGGTTCTTTTTTAAAAGTATATTTTCAAGACACCTTTCTTCATCTGTTTCATTTCAAAATTTATTATGTTTTAGGGATATACAAAGCAAATAGTAAAATGTATTTCAGTACAGAGCTTAGCATAAGTCTCACAGATTAAATAGAGACTTTTGCTATGAAATTTGTCTCACCTTGTGGAGTATACACCTGAACCCAGTAGACTCAAGGTCCAAGGTAGGTTAGGGACATCTTGAGAGGAGAAGAGGAAAGATGCACAATCTGACCATGTAACCCCAATTTGTAAAGAAACCATTGACCTTGCAGAGAGGTTTCAGTGATTGGAGGAATAAATCAACAAAGCTGTGGAAGGCACTGTGGTGCTGTTGGTGCAGGGTGATTGTTTATTAAAAGGGACTGAGGTCCTCAGGGTAGGCTATGCTTCAGTGCATAATATAATCTGATTTGCAAACTTCCACCATTTACTGATCATTATATTACCTAAACAATTCAAGTTAACTGATAAATTGAATAGGTGTCCTAAGAGCCTATGTTGCAGGATGATGGGAAATATGACCCTTAGGGAGAAGATGACTGAAACAACTTGAGTTTTGTAAGCAAAGCTGTTTTTCCTTCATTTACTCCCCATCAGCCTTGTCCAACATTTACAGTGTAAAGGTTTCTGAGTTGATGCATTTAATTCTGAACATACAGGGTGACAAGTATGTTGGCCATAACAATCCCAGGTAGTGCTACAGCCTGGGGGAAGAGGTGATGGAAAGCAGCCCAGCAGAAAAGGACTCAGAGCTGTGGGTCAACAGCAGATGAATGTGAGCCAACAGTGTGCCCAGGTGGCCAAGAAGGTCAATGGCATTGTGGCCTGTATCAGCAATAATGTGGCCAGCAGGAACAGGGCAGGGATTGTCGCCCTGTACTCAGTACTGGTGAGGCCAAACCTGAAATCCTGTGTTCAGTTCTGGGCCCCTCACTACAGAAAGGACATTGAGGAGCTGGAGCATGTCCAGAGGAGGGCAATGGAGCTGGTGAAGGGTCTGGAGCATAAATCTTGTGTGGAGTGGCTGAGTGATCTGGCACCGTTTAGTCTGCAGAAAAGGAATTGCAGAAGAGACCTTATTGCTTTCTACAACTGCTTGAAAGGAGGTTGTAGCAAAGTGGGTGTTTGTGTCTTTAAGTAATAGAACACTCAGAAATGGCCTCAAGCTCCAGTAGGTTTGGTTTAGACTTTATCAGGAAAAGTTTCTTCATGGAGAGTGTTTTCAAACATTGGAAAGGACTCCCCGGGGAAGTGGTAGAGGCGGTAGAGTCACTATCCCCAGTGGTATTTAAAAGATGTGTAGAGGTGGCACTGAGGGACATGGTTTAGTGGTAGACTTGGCAGTGCTGGGTTAACAGATGTCTTTGATGATCTAGAAGATCTTTTGCAACCTCAATGTTTTTATGGTTCTGAGGATACGGGGTTCCTTGCCTAACTTTTTTTGAGCACTATCTCAACATCTTAAGGATGTGCCTGCTTATCCTGGCTTAAAGAAATGGGGTGATCTAGAAGTCTGTGCAGCACAGGATTTTGGAATCTAGGGTAAACAGCTAAATTAAAATTCCCTTCTCAGATATTTTTCTACCTACACAGTTGGTAAATTCCTTGAAGTGAATAGGATAATCCTGGTGTAAAGAGAGGAAAAGAGTATTTCTTTAGCTCTTGTAAAGAGTCCTTTTAGAAAATACTTTTAAAGTGTAGAGCTAATTGAGCTTTGAATGTTCAAATGTTTTCATTATGAAACAAATAGAGCCTTTGAAAAAGGCTTTTTAACTTTTTCTCTGTAATATTCAAAATTACCCTGTGGAAACTAGCTCTTTTAAAATCCCCCAAAAACAAAACAAAGGAAACTGAACTCTCCTTCTCCCCCAGAACCTTAGGGGTTCAAATTAAGTCAATCAAAATCAAGACCTTTTGTGGGCTGAAAGTAAATGCTATTTTCCTCTGTAATCTGTGACCTCAAATAGGCCCTTTTCTTTCTAATCACATACTTTACATGCTGTGAAGAATAAAATGCATTTAATTCTTTGACTCAGCCTTCCTTTATTCCGATGTGAAAGAGCTGCTGAAAACTGCAGATGAAGTTATGTAGAAAAGAATAAAGCAAAAAGTGGTTTCATGCACATTCCCCTATTCCTAGGGTCCTTGTAAGTGTACACACAGCATGTGAGACTATCCACAGCGATAAAATTAAAGGGTTTGAAAGAAATTAAATTCTGGAATAATAAGGAGGGAAAAGAACTACATTTTATTTGCTTAGGGTGGAAGAAAATCTTTGCATGACTGTAGGTCTGCCTCTTCAGTGTCCATTACAAAACAATGGTTTGCTGGGAAGGAACCTACAGCAATCATCTAGTCCAACTGCCTAAACAGCAGCACAGTCTTTATACCAGAGCAGTTGCATCATTTCCCTCTGACATTTGGGAAACTGCAACTCTTTTTTTATGCCATTTGGCAAAGCAGATTGCTGTGTATATGCCATGACTATTTGGGTTTTTCTCAGGGAACGTGTCTCCTGAACCCTTTCCTATGTGTCTACCTGTGGCTAAATCCAAATTTTTCAGGGTTTTGGAAGAAAAACAGTGACTTTTAGCCACTGCTACTCTTCAGAACAAGATGGATTGGTTATATCAGTAGTGGTAAAAGAAATGAGCTCAGGACCGTAATCTGGAACAAAGCATTTCATACAGACCTGATGAAATATTTTTATCTCCAAAACAGGGTGTGTGTATGAGGACAGCTTACTGAGAACGGTACTTGTATGGTAAGCTACTGAACTAGGAAGTGCATTAAAGCCATTTCAAGGTCCATCTAAATTATTTTTACATATCTAGTAGTATTGCTAGCACCCAGGAAAGTTTCTAGACACTGTTTAATTTCCTACTAGAGGTGCAACCATAAAAGACCTGTGGATTACCTGTGACAAGCACCCATTTGCAAATTGTATTCTCCTCTTTTGTCCTCCACTTTTCCATATAAACATCAATCATCTTCTTCCTGTTCTTCCACAAGTGCTCAATGCTTTCACTCCTCTACTCCCAAATACTAATCTTTTTCCCTGCACTGCTCTTAGTATAATTCTGTTTCTTCATTTTCTTGTCAGTCCATTCTTTTCAGCCATATGCAACTGTTACTGTACTCCCACATATGTATGATCTTTTTCCTCACTTCTATCATATTTTTGCTCAGCCTACAAAGAAGAGGTGGTTCTTCCATTTTCACACTTTCAGTACTTGTCTTTGACATTGCTGGCCATTTCTTTATCTCAGTGAGCAGTGTCTGAGATGCATAATTGAGAAAATGAATATGTGTTATAGAATTACTCTAGCTGTCTGCATAACAACTGATAAAGGCTTCACAAGGAATGGAGAAAAATCTGATGGAAAACATCTTTATGAGACAATGAAACAAGACTCTTATGGAACATTATCCCCTTTCTTCAGTAAGGTAATGCTAGACATTCTACAGCTGTGTAGAATGCCCACCACTGGTTCTGCCAACCACTCCAGGTAACACAGCTGTGGTTCCTTTCATGACGACAAAATTATCTCTGTCATGTTCACATTAAGATATCCATAGAAGCATGAAATTATTTGGGTTGTAAGGGACCTTTAAGGATCACCTAGCCCAACCCCCTGCTGTAGATACAGGCATCTTTCACTAGATCAGGTTGCTTCAAAGCCCCATTCAACCTTACTTTTAACACTTCTAACGCTGTCGGGGTGGGGCGTCCACAGCTTCTACAGGGAACTTGTTTCTGTGTTGCACCACCCTCACTGTAAAAATTCTTCCTTGTGTTCAATCTAAACCTAGCTTCTTCCACTTTAAAACTATTGCCCTTTGTCCTGTCAATTGCAAGTCTGCTAAAAGGTTTGTTCCTACCCCTCCTTACAGGTCCCCATTTGGGTTACTGGGAGGCTGCAATATGGTATCCCTGGAACCTTCACTTCTTCAGGTTGAACAACCTCAACTCTCCCAACTTTTTCCTCATAGGAGAGGTGTTTCAGCATTCTGAATACTTTTGTGTCCCTCCTTTGGGTCCACTCCAACAGGTCTTTCCCATGTCTTCCACATACTGGGAACCCCATGTATGGATGCATACTGCAGGTGTGGTGTCACCAGAGTGGAGAAGAGGGGCAGAGCCCTTTCCCTTGCCCTGCTGCCCACGCTGCTTTGGATGCAGGCCAGGATGTGTTTGACCTCCTGGGCTCAAGCACCCATGGCCATCTTTGTCTTCAGGTGGAACACAATGGAACAGAACTGAACTTTGCACATGGAGGCATGCATAAGCAGAGAATAGGAAACATGGAACATCAGAGGGAGATTTTCCATTGCCAGCACCAATCAAGATTTCATTTGGGGGGAATATTTTGTGATATTTCAAGAATAATAAAGGTAGATCACAAGCTTGCTTTTTAAACTAAAAATGAATGTGTGAATTTTGTTTTATTCCTCTCAACATTTTAAAAATGCCTCACTCACCTCTGATTTATTGATTTACATTTTTTTTTAATATAGTTAGTCCTGTCAAAAAATTCTGTAACATAAACAACAATTTAAATAAAATTTAAAAGATGATAAAACCCGGTGATTGCATATTTTTCTTCTGTACTTTCAAAGCTTGCATTATTCTTTCTTTTATTTTTTTTTAAATTTTTTTTACATAGGATGAACCTGGATTTCCTATTACTGAAAGCCACGAAAAATTTATAAGGTATGGAATACTTTAAACAGTTGGAAAAATAAAGGCAAATTAAACAGATGTTCACAATTTCATGATCCTTAAAAAACCAAAACAACTATTCCATACGTATTTGAAATCTGTGCTGCCTTTCTATGACTTTAGCAAAGTTATTTAAAGTATGTATAATATAAGAGAAATTACTGGCCTTTGTACTGCTAATGCACCCAGACCGGCTCTTACATGATTGTCTTCTAGAATGAAATATGTTTTACTTAGGGCACGTGTCAAGGCACGCAATAAAGAATAAATGAAAAGTTGACGAATGACTTGGAAATATTTGTCATTTAGAAAAACAAAACTTTTCATGAATATTTTTTAGTAAAAGCAATGTATAATATCTTTATGATAAGCAACCCAGTGATGAAACATGATTATTTCACTTAATGACACACTCAGCCACCAAGACCTTAAAAGCAAGCCCATTTCAACCTCTGGATAGTGTTACATATTCAGACTGCCAAGGCACAATGACAGTTTTCATTCAAAGCTCATTTCACTTAGTTATAGGCATTACAGTACAGAGAAAATTAGAAAACCTTGGGCATAGCCAGCAAAAGATTCTGCACTCTTTTGTAGACATCTGGTTGAAGTAGTCAATCTTATTCCACTGTCAGGAAACCCCAGATGACCTTTGGCTGGATGCTTACCTAAACTGCCCAAAGCTAAATCCCATGCAAAGCTTAGAGAGCAAAGAAGAATGGTGACACAACACAAGAACATTATTACTTAAATGTAAGTAATTTAAAGTATTTATCTTTGATCAGCAGAAATGGAGGCTTTCAAAACAGAGCCCTGACAATATCCTGAACTTTTATTTTTACTTATTGTCTTTATTTTTTTTATTTAGCCATTAATTTATTTTAACATGTAAAAACCTAGAAAAATCTGCATGTTGATTCTCTTCTTGTTTATTCAGGAAAACTTCCTGTTACTGATGTGATTTGGTGAACACTTGCTTTAGTCTAAAAGGAGACTGTAAAATCCCAATGGCTCCTTACATGAGCCATTAACTAGAAATCAACACAAAACTCTGTCTGATCATTACCAATTCACAGGTAGTCCTAGGTCAATGACAACAAAGCAAACTGTTCCAAATTGTTTTCAAATTACTCCCCAAGTTATACTCATTTCTATTAACAGCTGGCATATTTTGTTTCAGAAGAAATAATAAACCGTAAAGCACAGAGAAACTTGGGGTCATCTGAGGTGCAGAATATAGTAAACTAGACAAAACCTCCTACCAGGCTGATTCCAGTCCCATATTGGCAGCAGATGTCAGTATTTCTTAACGACTATGCTTATTAGAAAGGAAAAATATCTTGAGGCCTTGAACAGGATTCTGGGTACTTGTGAACACTCCAAGTGATCTAAATTTGTGAGCAACAGATTTTGTTGTTTTCATCACCTTTTTTTTAAAATATCTTGAAGAAGGTGCTTGCCACTGAACCAAAGGAATTAGCAATTCCACTTCTGTGTGGTCTCAGTTCTGAGCAATGTTGAGTAGCCTGAACTCAAACCTCTACCTGGGACTGGAGGAAGAGGTTGGTCTCATGCCTAAGCAGCTCCCATCACTGAACAGTCAGTGGAGGCATGATCTTGAGATATGGAAGAAATGTCATGATTTCAAAGGCAAGCTGCTAATCTTAGAGTGAAATGAAAAATACTTTGTAAACTTTCTTAGTTGAATTTTTTGATAAAAAAATAAAAGTTGAATATAAACTTTTCAGAAATATGATATTATTATTAAATAACTTGCAAGCATATGTATGTAAAAAAATATATTTTCATCCAGATTTTTTAATCCTTACACCGTTTACTCAAACATACATCTGTTGAATTATTTGGGACTATTCACAAGAGTAATTGTATATAAATCACTAAAATACAGTATAAGGATTACAGAATTTTCCTCATATCATATAGGCTTGAGTGACAAGTTGGAAAAAGATCCCTCCTATACAAATCAAGGAGCTTACACAATCCTTGAGCTTATCAAAAGAAGACAAATTTCTATTAGATAAGCTTTGAAGGTGGCTAGCAGCTGATGGTGCTTTCTAACAGTAGGGAGTCAAGAATGGCAAAATCTCATGTGATGCATTCAAAGAACAGTTGCAGAATGAATGTCAGAAACACTGTGTACTTTTGGAAAATGTATAATTAGGAGGGTAGCTGTAGTCAGAAGCAATGAAGACGTGGTTACCACCTCGGAGGTCCATGGTAGGGCAGGTATCTCCCTGCAGTCCAAGGTGGGGACCCCACACTGGTGTGTGTGGATGCCTGAAGGAGGCTGTGACTCCATGGGAAACTCACTCTGGAGCAGGTTTGCCAGCAGGACTTGTGGCTCCATGGGAATCCAAGCTGGAGCAGTTCAGAATAAACTGCAGCCCATGGGAAGGGCTCATATTGGAGGAGTTCATGGAGGACTGTTTCCCATGGCAAGGACCAGACCCAGGGCAGGGGAAGAGTACGGAGAGCCTTCCCATGAGGAGGAAGGTGCTGCAAAGACCATGTGTGAAGAACTGACTGGAGTCCCCATTCCCTGCTCTCCTGAGCCACTGATAGGGAGGAGACAGAGAATTCAAGAGCAAAGTTGAGCTCAGGAGGAAGAAGGGGTGGTGGGGTGGGTTTTTTTTTAAGATTTTGTGTTATTTTTCATTACCCCACACTAATTGGCAAAAAAATGAAACTTATCTCCCCAAGTCAATTTTGCTTTTCCTGTGATAGTGATCTCTGAGTGATCTCTCCCTGCTCTTATCTTGATCCTTAAGTTTTCTCTTATAATTTTTCTGTTCTGTGCAGATAAGAAGTGATTCAGTGAATCTGGTGGGCACCTGCCGTCCAGCCATGGTCAACCGAATAAAAAAACACCAGATAAAAAACCATCCTAAAATCTTCTCTCCAAAATAATTACTTTGAAAGATTAAATGTAATATGCTGGTGTAGTATGCAACAGAAACAGGAAAATGAGTCTCATTTTACTGTATTTCAAAGCTGTCTAAACTTCTATTGGCTGAAATTTTAACTTGAGCTATTGAGTGTAAATTGCAAAAGAATTCAAAAAATCCAAAGAAACATAAAAGGAGAAGAAACAGAAGAAGAGTAATGTGAGGGCATTCTTCAGTAATCTCTGAAATGAATGCTATTAAGGGCACTCAACTGTGACACCCTAGCTTGGTGGGTATATCCTACCCTTAATACATAGACACAGTAAAAAAAAAGTATTTACTAATCCTAAAAAAAAAAACCAAAAAACAATTCCTAAGTCCCATCTCTCATTATTAGGTACAAATTTCACCATGTGGGTTCAGGTTATAGGAATATTAAGGATTTACACTTTTAGATTTGTTCTTAAAATGCAGCAAAATATTTCCCCATGCCTGCAGTTACCTCACCTTCATGAGCTACACTCAGTTCTGTTTACAAACTGTGGCTAAGATCCTGCTTCTTTTGTCTGGGACTAGGATTAAGTCTCATAATATTTAAGGGCAGCCCTCTAGGCACTTAGAAAGCAAGTGGTGATAGGGGAATGGTTTTATAAACAATCCTGTTAGATGTTAATAGGATCAGAATGATTACCTCTACTATCATACTGAAAATGTGCCCATAGAGAGATTTTTCATCCTATTTATACTTAGTTAAGCTGTCTGCAGGAGTTTCAAACCTACTTTGAAGTACCATGAGTCTGCACAGGGCAAAGAGGTGTTATAGCCCATACAATGTGCAGTGAAAGAATAAGCTTTTACATAATCTCTTGGAAATGTGGTATAGGTTATGCACCATCCCACAAACCCCAATTCCTGTTTGTATGGAGTGAAAAGAAACAATTTTCAGAGAGCAGAGAGTTCTGAATAATTTGGCATAGTAGAGAGTTGTTGATCAAATAGTCCAACTCTAGTTGTTAAATGCAAATAGATGCCAAGCAGCAGAGAATATTGTCTTGCTGTTGAGCTATTCTCATTACATTTCATGAAATAAAATCACAGGAAGTCTATGGGACTTGTCCTAACTCTATAAGATTTCAGGTTCCATGACAGCAACATTAAAGGATATGCATAACAGTCAGATGCTTAAATCACTTTAATGCAGGTTTCAGATCAGCAGCTCTCCATACTTAAGTACTACATTAGAGGGAATGAGAAACCTGTACAAAGTCTGGAATACAGCAAGAAGAAAGAACTTCTAATATCTGGGAGTTATTTCACTTATTTTTACTACTAATCTAACCAAGTTACTACATTGATATTTATTTCCTTTCAGGTACAGAGCAATGAGGTCCCTTCTGAGCCTTTTATTTTTTCTCCAGACTAAACATTCCCAGCTCACTTAGCCACCCCACAAAGCTTGTGCTCCAGATAGTTCATCAGCTCTGATGATCTCCTCTGGACACACTCCATCACCTCAGTGTCCTTCTTGCACTGTGGGGCACAAAACTGAACACAGGATTTGAGGTGTGTCCTCACCAGTGCCGAGCACAGGGGGACGATCCCTGCCCTGGTCCTGCTGGCCACACCATTGCTGATACAGGCCAGGGTGTGTTGGCCTTCCTGGCCACCCTGCCTCATGTTCAGCTGCTGTCAGCCAGCACCCCCAGGTCCTTTTCCATCCCCAGGTCCTTTGATCAGCTTTCCAGGCACTCTGCCCTCAGCCTGTAGCCCTGCCTAGGGTTGTTCTGGCCTAAGGCCAGGACCTGGCACTTGGCCTTGCTGAACTTCATAGAATTGTCCTCAGCCCAGTGACACAGTCTGTCAAGATCTCTTGGTAGAACCTGCCTTCCAGCAGACCAACTTTCCCAACCAATTTGGTGTCCTCTGCAAAATGACTGAGAACACCAAGTCCTCATCAATAAAGTTGTTAAACTGGCCCCTGTACTGAGCTCTGGGGCCACCAGCTGCCATTGAAACAACTCCACTCACCACCACCCTCTGGGCCTGGCCTCCCAGACTGGTTTTTATCCAGTGAAGAGTGCACCTGTCTAAGCCACAGGCCACCAGCTTCTCCAGGAAAATGCTGTGTGGGATGATGTCAAAACCTTCACTGATGTCTGGGTGGACAAACATCCACAGCCTGTCACAGGAGATCAGGCTGGTCAAGCAAGACTTGCTGATTCCTGTGCTGGCTGGGCTGATCCCCTGGTTGTCCTGCACATGCCGTGTGATGGGATTTAGGATGATCCTGCTCCATGACTTTTCCCTGGTGCTGAGGTCAGGCTGACAGGCCTGTACTTCCTCCAGTCATTC
Source organism: Cisticola juncidis (assembly GCA_013400215.1). Classification (NCBI taxonomy): domain Eukaryota; kingdom Metazoa; phylum Chordata; class Aves; order Passeriformes; family Cisticolidae; genus Cisticola; species Cisticola juncidis. The sequence continues at coordinate 47,424 of VXBR01000285.1, read as the reverse complement.
CTCTGAGCCTTTTTGTAGCTGGGTGTTACATTTTCTAATTTCCAGTTAACTGGAGACATCCAATCAAAACTAGATCAAAATATATTTGTTAATTGGCATTGATTTAACTGATGATGATGATATATCTGAAAAAAGGCTTGGGACATTCAAACACTGAGAGGAAAGGATAAAGAGACAATATAAGCTTTACATAAGGACATTACAGGTACATACGTTAAATAGAATATTTCAACTGCGTACATCCAAAAATTACATACAAGTTCTTAGTTTATTTTCTAAACCATTTTGACTTAGTTTTCATATTCACTGCAGACTGAAATCATGGCATAAATGGGGTATAATTAAAAATATTATACAAAATATTTGTAGAGTATTGGCTTCTGTAACTTTATATCTAGGTTCCTTTAATTAACTCCAGATATGAATAGCTTTTCAACATTACAATTTCACAAAATTGTGAGATACTTCTTGAGCATTCAGGGAATATAAATTTAATTTCACAGAATTTGCTAAGCTGAACATTTCTTTGTACATCTGACAAAAATATATATGCATCTTCCAGATGGATGTTCCAGGTTTGCAACTGCTGGCGTTCTGAAAGATACTGTCTGGAGGAGAAGCTGAAATTTCTCTGAAATATGTAAGTGTTGTGCCAATACTTGAAAACACAGGAGTGAAAGTGGTCTAGAAATACCTGGCTCCACAATATTTTCATTTATGTCTTTGCAAAAATAGATGAAAAGCGACTACACACAACTGCCTATATTAAATATGCATGAAAACACATAAAAGTAGCTACTGCTACAGCTAAGACCAAAGCCTGTCTACTGACTAGTTTACTTTTCTCTCTGTTCTGCCACCATCAAGATTTTTGTGAGTGATTATTATTACTATTTGCTACAGCACTGGAAAATTTTACCACAGAAAGGGCTGAGACCCAGACTGTCTAAGGCAATAAGTAGAAAACTCATGCTGAGCTCTGACAGATCTAAGTGCTATCAAGGATTCAGGCCTGAGAAATTTTTCAGTATCTCTGAAAAATTTCATTGTACAGCACGTAATTTCTTAATGGATCTGTTGAACCATAGAAAAAGAAAAGTTAGATGGAAAGCATCAAAGTGAATAAAACTTCTCTTTATTTTAGCATATAGAACCAGAACAAAAGGAAACACAAAATGAATGCGAATTAATGAACTCAGTATCTGTAAACTGCACAGTATCAAGCCTACTGATTAAACAAATTAGATGAGGCATTTTCCTAGGATTTTATCAGGTATGCTTCAGCAGGGGTAAATCAATATTTTGTCAGGGGGCCTGTCAAATCTAAACATTCGGGAAAAGGTACTGATGATATATTATAAAAATACTGACTTTTCTCTAAAGGGAAACATTCTGCTAGGGAGGTAATGCATATTTCTTTGGGCAGATTCTGTCCATTAACATTTTCTATGTGGAATTTTATGCACTGCTTTTCTTCTTGGAGCTAACCTTATACCAGCAAAAAATATTCCTAGACATCTAAGGTAGAATGCAAAAACATTTCAGTTTTAAGCCTAAACACACTGCAGGAGAAATTACATAAAAATATGTTAGTTTTGAGTCAATACCAGCTAATTAGCCACACAGAAATCAAATATATCAGAATTGATGAGTGTTTGTATTGTACCTGTCTTCCCTGATGTCATCATTTTTTGAACAAAGTATTTCTCAGTACTTTATTTTCCCACACTCTGTGTTTCTTTTGTAATACCACATACTGACTTTCATGAAGTACAGTCTATATTTATAGACCCTAGTCTATAAATCTGAGCACAACTTTATGAAGAAAGCTGATTAAGAGCACTATAGAGAGAATCGTAACAATTGCAGCCAGCATTTGCACTGAGTGTTGTCCCCAATTCTTCCTTCAAAGCTCTGCCTCTTATATTTCAATCCTTCCTTCCACGCACTCACAAGTCACCACTTACCAAGAGGCAATGCAGTGAAAGGCTCACTGTGAGAGGGATCCTTATTTAACGAACCAAAAGCCTTTTTCTTAAGTTTTCTATGAGAAACCTTTTCATTTGAAAATTCTCATACCTCTGAGTTCCATATTATTATATCCAAGTATGCTGTTACTGCGTGAGAGTTCTTACCAAAATCAATAGATGGAGAATATGGAAGGAGCAAACACCCCTCAATAACAAAACTAAACACATAAAAAAAAGCAGAAAAATTATTCAGGAGGATATTTTGGAAGTGTTATCAGTTAGCATTTTCTTGGTGGCCCCTGGGCATACCATAAGCCCCAAAGAATACATTTCTGTAAGACAAATTCTATGGTAATTCTCAAGAAACTTTAGAAAAAGACTTCTCTGTAATGGCTACTCTATCACAAAACAATTGTGAGAGTACTCAATTAGTAAAATTAATAGGGTGTGCTCAGCAGCGTGAGGCAGCTTCACCAATCAGTTACTTTACCTTAAAATGCATTTTGCATTTAAAACAAACCAGCAAGTTTGAGTTAAGTAATTTGTTCTCTTTTGATGAGTTCCCTACTTCAGCATACCTTGAAGAAGGTGATCATATTTTAAAGCTGCCCTTCAATAAACTGCTCTTTTCTTGAATCTCCAGCAGTTCTTCTGCCCACCCCAGTTCCTGTTTTAAGTCACCATTTCACAGACATATGAATATGAAAAAATCCTCCTTCTCTGCCCACCTGCTTCTACCAGGAACTGTGAATGCCTCCCACATTCCTTATTTCATGCTATAATTAGAACAAATATTTTAAATACAAATATTCTCTACTTCTCCTCCTGAATTCTTTGTGGCTCTCTTGTCACTCTCTTGTCATTCTTCTGCACCACCTAGAAAGACTTTGAGTACTGAAAATCAAGTTTTCTGCTTTTTTTATCTAGGGTTTGATTTAATCAGCATAAGAGATAATTAATTTCTTAGTTACACATTCTTTCTTGTGGGTCTCTGCAGGGCCTGTATTAAATTAATGCGAAGTCTCCAGAAGATCCTTCAGCTCATTCTGTGCTTCACCTTCTCTGTATTTGCACCTTTGTGAGCCCTGAAAAGCAGATATCCATAGAGTAATTATTCCCTTTGAAGCAGACAACAGACACTGGCATACATTTAGTCTTACTAAAAGATCCTTTTATTACCCCAGAATGCTCCCCATTCTGGAGCTGGGCCATGGAATGTCCATCATTTTTTTGTTGCTTTTAGATCATACAGCAGTGCTCTGGGCACGGCAGAGGCTATGGGTGAGGGCTGTTCCCTGCAGAGCCCTCCTCTGCTGCCAGACCCACACCAGCAGTACTAGGCAAGGGTCAGAGCCACAGCCTCTCACAGGCTCACTCTCTGCTCTGCCCACCTTGCGCAGCAGAACCCAGTACTTCACCACGGGGACAGACCAAAGAAGGCAGTAACCTCTCTGCAGGCAACCTGAAGTAAGCTAAAATGCAGCAACAGAGCTACCAGAAATGAGCAGAGGGATAAGTTCATATTTTTCCTGTCAGTCATCTGTTTGGTTGAAAACAAAGAGCAATCTAACAGCAACATACCGTGCATCCACTAAGATGCTTGCTATGTCTTCCCACCCCCACTATGATGACTTCTCTACAGACTACTCAAGCCCCACAAATCTGCCAGACTGTGAGCTAGCAATAAGATATTTTAGGACAGCTGGAATTGTTATTGTTAGGTGTGGTTCAGGCAATAAAGGCTGCTTTTTATTCCCATTATGCCTATAAATAGTTACAATCTTTTGTTTAATGTTTCTGAGACTTTGACACACTTGAAATAAAATTATTTAATATTCTGAATTGGAAGGGACCCACAAGGATCGTCGAAGTCCAGCTCTTGGCCTGGCACAGAACAGGCTCAAAAAATCACACCATGAGCCTAAGAGCATCGTCTAAAAAATATTTTGAACTCTGTCAGGTTTGGTGAGGTATCTACTTCCCTGGGTAGCCTGTTCCAGTGCCCAAAGACCCTTGTTATCACCCACCCTGGTTAGCTTGCTTAAAGCTACCTTTGCTATCTCACTGCTAACCTTCAGAAGCAGCATCTCTTAAGGGAAGAAGCATGTATTCATCAGTCATAAAATATAGAAGACAAGTAAAACTTCTGTGTTTTCATTAGTAAATTTCCAGGCAACACTAACCTGAGAGCATGTATTGATGTGTTGGAAGGTCAGTGGGCTCTGCAAGGAGACCTGGAACAGCTGGATGGATGGGCAAAATCCAGCAGGATGAAATTTAGCAAGTCCAAGTGCCAAGTCCTGCATTTTGGACACAATAAACCCCTGCAACATTATAGGATGGGACAGTGTGGCTGAGCAGTGCCCAGGCAGAAAGGGACCTGGGGGTGCTGGTGACAGCAGTGAACATGAGCCAGCAGTGTGCCCTGGTGGCCAAGAAGGCCAATGGCCTCCTGGCCTGGATCAGGAATGTTGTGTCCAGCAGGAGCAGGGAGGTCATGCTTCCCCTGTTCTGGGCACTGGTGAGGCCACACCTCGAGTGCTGTGTTTAGATCTGGCCCCTCAGTTTAGGAAGGACACGGAGATGCTTGAGTACATCCAGAGGAGGCAAAGAGGCTGGTGCGGGGCTTGGAATAGAAACACTGTGAGAGAGAGCTGGGAGTGTTCAGCCTGGAGAAAAGGAGGCTCAGAGGTGACCTTATCACTTTCTACAACCTCCTGAAAGGTGTTTTTAGTCAGGTGAAGGTTGGCCTCTTTCTCCGGGCAACAGACAGAACAAGAGGACACAGTCTTAAGCCACGCCAAGGGAAATACAGGTTGGATATTAGGAAAAAGTTCTTTATTGAGTGATAAAGTACTGGAATAGTCTGCCTGGGGAAGTGTTGGAGACACCATCCCTGGATGTGTTTTAAAAAGACTGGATGTGGTACTCAGTGCCATGTTTTAGTTGAGGTGTTAGGGCTGGGTTGGACACAAGGATCTTGATGGTCTCTTCCAACCTAGTGATTCTGTAATTCTATGAGATTCTATGAAAAACCTGTTACCATAATAGTGAAGACCAAGCAACTGAGCTGATAGAAGAGGGAAGCAGTAATTTTGAGAGTGGCTGGTTGCTGCCAGGGAGACTCATCCTGATCTGCACAGAAGGGCAGAGGCCAATGGCTGTTCTCTGCCTGATTAAGAAAATGCCTGCCCAGCTTGAATTTGATGAAGCATCCCAGGAGGCTGCTAAGTGTGCCACAGCATGTGCCTTATTTATATGCATAGGGCCTGCATTCAGTATTGAGGATTGCAAGACAGCCAATGTTAAGAACAGATAAATAGATAAAAACCCTTGAGTGTCTGTGTGTAGCAAAGGTTTTCAGAGATACCTGACCCATAGTAAATCAAATAGATTTTCCACTGCTGCAGCAGACAGATGCAGAAAGAGAAAATAAGCACTAGGTTTCCTGGTGCCTTGTATATTGCTTTCAGTGATGAGTTCAGAGAGAAAACTTTTTCTCTAAAAACCTGTCTTGCTAGTGGGGTGTTCTTCACACAAGAAAACCTCAAGAAGACTGTTCAGAAGAACAGCACTCAGTGCAGTATTGTGATTCTGTTTGTGTAGCAGTGTACTGGCCAAAATTCCCAAGCAGGGCATTTTAGTAGGACTACAGGAATAGTGATCAATCTTAAATTGAAGTGCCGTAGATTATTACCTTAATTCTTCAGTAAATCTCTGTTTATTTTACTATTACTCTCTGGAATAAAATCACATTGCAAAGCTGCAAACCAGCATGTAACATTGTACTAGAGGGAATAGGAAATTTCAGCAAAGTCATCATTAAAAGGTTGAGGTTTCCTGGGAAAACCTTACCATAATATGAAAGGAAGTTTGTTCAACAAGCTTCAGCTGGTAGATAAAGAAACATCACGGTCATTAATTTAATGTACAGGAAAGATGAAATGGTCAGTGATCAGAGTCAGTTTTGAACATTTGGATTCCAAATGGGTGTGACTGGTCATGTCTGCCAGTTGTTCCTTGTTATGGTACTATCAGTTTCACCCAAAACGTTGTAAATTAAAACAAACAAATAAAAAAAGTACAGCACTGCAATAAAATTTTTATATTCAAAAAATGGTTAGATTTTGACTGTTGAGTGCATCAGTCTGAAAGCTTATTTTAACAATAGGCAATGTCTAAAGGATTTCATTCTTTATTCATACTTATTTCCATAATGCCATTTTCACACTTTGGAACATTAACATATATTTAAAAATTGCACTCTGTGGGCTTTGGCATTATCTCATACCTCTTCCAAAATTAGTCTAAGGCTTAAAAATAGTTTTTGCAGTACTGTAAAATAGCCCAAAGGAAGTAAATAGCCCAAAAGATGTAAACAGCCTGCTGGCTCCGTGTTGTAATCAAGGATGTTCTGGACTAAAGGGTTGTTTTCAGATATCATAATTCTGCTGCAGTTAGAAGTGAAATAAGTCTTGGCCTTTAGTTTCTCTTTACCATTCTTATGTGCCACAGAAATTATGTCACTAATTTCCAATTTTAAAGTTTAGGCTGAGTGACAAGACATTCAAAGACCTACTCATTAGTTCTCCTGGTGGTTTAAATAATCCATACATTACATGAGGTTGCATATAAAATGTTCATGGGATCATAGAACCCTGAAGACAAACAGCTATACAGTTCCCTTATGCTGCCTTCATATTAGTTTTCAAAAAGACAAAACATTAACATAAATAATGCTAGAGACATCTAAGATACATTTACTATAGTGAGTAAATGCATTTGTTTTTCACCCTAGTACATTTTTATGAGAGACTGTGAAAGGATTTTAAAAGCTTTGCTTTGAATATGTGTCCTAATACAGCTGTCTGATAAAACCATGATTTTGACAGGACCTAAAATGCATCAACCCCCACAGATGCATACAGAAACCATTAATAAAATTGTTCAGCCATTCAGATCAACAAAAATGGAGACAAAAAGGTGTATTTCCAGAGACAGTGCATGCACTTACAAGAAACTGTTTTTTTGAGTGGATCTAATGAGGATCATGAATTTTTTGGGGACTGTGGTGCTTATCTTGTTCAGGCAGCTGTACTGATTGACTGAACTAGGACCTCAGTTGTAACAGATACGAGCTGTCATCCCTGGTTAGCAATGTGGCTCAGCAGCTGCATGGTTTAGGCACCTTTTCCAACACTGAAATTATTCCTGGAGGTCTGACCAAGCTTTAGTGATTAGGAAGAGGATAGTAATAGTCTGGGACAAAAAATCATTATTCATGGGCAAATAGAAAATCTAGAATCAAAGAAGACTTTGTGTACTTCTGAAGGAATTAATTTTCTCATCTATGTCCAGTGAATTCAGTGGGAGCAGATCCAAGTTCATAAAAAAAAACCTGGTAAAACCTCCTACTAAACTTTTGGAATTTCTAAAAAAAACCAGTATGAATGATCTTATCCTTTTTGGAATATATGCATTGGTTTACATAGTTTTCTGATCTTGCTTTGTTTTTAAGTTAAAATTGTGTTTCTAATACAAATGATAATTTGAGCATTTTGTGTGTTTATCTATATGTATAAATATATACATTATATATCTAATCAATTTTCTTTCATTTATAAAAATGAAAATCTGCCCCTTAAGCCATTGAGTTTCTGTAAAATGCAAGAAACTGCTTCCAGAAAAGTCCTTTGTATCATTAATCATCAAGCTTTCTTCCATTATTTTCTTCCAGGGTGTCTCATTACTTGACATTTCAGACAGTGTTGCTGCCTGAAGTCAAATACAAATATACAAATAATACAAAGTATACATTTTATATTTTTTTATGTTTTACTTGAGAAATATATTCTAAAATCTCATTATCTGATAGATAGATGAAACAATGTGTGTCTTTTAGATTTTAAGTAAATTCAAATATCTCTGAAACAGTTTACAATTCAGATGGAGTCTTCTGGCTAAATATCCACATGTTTTAGGCTAGTTGACTTGGTAAGTTTATTACTGATTCTCTGTACCATACAACAATACAGGGGTTAATCTGCCTTGTCAAGGAGCTGGACATACTTTTTTATTTACGTGATGGATGGATATACCCCAGCAACCTGCACTGTGGGTAAGCTTATAGCCAGTGACAGCAACAGCAGCCCTGTACTGTTTCCTCCCTAATTTTACAAGCAGTAGTGAGCACAGGTTGGTTTGTGACTAAATGGTTTGTGATGTTGGTGGTGAAGGTCAACCTCTGCTCCTCAGAGAAACTTCACTGATTTAAGCTCTACCCTTCATAAATTGCTGGACTCCTCCTGAGCTTACTGGCAGTACACAACTTGTGCAAGCTGCTTCCCCAGGGCCACCATGTCCACTGGACCTGCAGAGGAAGATGCTGCATCTGCAGGTATGTAAACCTCTTGGGACCACGCTGTGGTGCACAGACAGCTGTGACAGTGTGGCACTCTTCTGGGCCAGGCACACACTGCCTTCCATGCACCTTCTCTGTCATTCTTAGCAGAGAAAACTTCAGGTCCATATAGAGGTTTAGGAAAAAAAAATATTTCTAGATGCATAACATTTCTTTTTGTAGCCCGGGCTGCACAGGCAAACTGCTGAAATTCACTCATGTATTGGAATTGGTCTGTCCCTTTCTTTTCCTTTCTAAGCATTATCTTGCTGCCAAGGAAACCTGGTGCAGGAAAAGCAGTTTGGATAGCCCACATATGGCTCCTGTTGCTAAGGAAACGCCTGATGATGCCTGTAGACCTCTGTGCAGAGCTCCTAAGTGCAGGTGTGCACTTGGAAGACTGAGATCCACATGGGTGAAGTGACTATGGAGAAATCAGAATTTCTGCTTTTCATTTAGCTTGATATCATGAAGGTCCTAAGCATTTAGTGTCTAAGATTGATTTTTTCAAAATCATAGCATTGAGAGCAATCTCCTGTATTCTGTTAGCACTGCTACCTGCCTGTGCCTGTAATAATTTGTTCACAAAGCAAATAACCAACTCACTCCTGTAACTGCCATATCCAATTCCCTCATTCTCATGCTCAGGTATTCTGAAGAGATACATATGAAGGAGAAATAGAGATATCATCTGTTTGGAAATGCAGATGATGACTCTTCAAAAGGTTTTTGCACATTTGTCTGGTTGGTATACCAAAACTTCCTAAGAACAGTGAAAATTATATGTATTGTAAACACCACATGCTGGAAGGATATTTGAGTAATTCTCAAGAGTCCCACTGATATTTCAAATGCATCTATTTTGAGCTGAGCTTATATATGCAAAAATCACATCACTAATCTGATGACATTTCCAGTCTCCCACAAGGACTGACACTTATCTGTTCATTATTTGACCTTCATGGGCTTCTCATCAGATATGCGTGGGTGCATTTTTAAGGTTCCAGAAAACTCACTCCAGATGGCTCTTAAAAATGGCTTGGGGTTGTTCATGTACTCTGAGCGAGATGCAAGGGAGAAATATTGACAAGATATTCTGAAGAGGTCAAAGCAACAAGAAACTTTGCTGGAAACTTCAGAAAATCAGACAACTTTGGGAAAAGTTTAAAACACATTAAACATTTCTCAAAGCCTTAACTTTGTCTATTCAAATGAGTAGACTCTGAGGCCATCCAATTTTAAGTTACTCGGAACTCTAAGAAGAGGGAATTCATCAGAAATAAATCGAACACAGAAGGCAAGAAGCAATTTCCTGTGTGACACTGACAATATTTTATAAGTCAATTCAATGTGTTCAGTCACACATTGAGTGTAATAGGTACACAGATCCTTAAGCCAGTCCTGTACATTATTTGCAATATATGAACTCTGGCTGTATATGCTGTTGTACCTACCCCCCTCTCTGCCTCAGTCTTTGAAACTTTCAGTAAAAATGCTGACAGGTACACAAGACACCATGCTCTACATCTTGTGGATCTGGTCAAATAAAAAGGAGAAGTATAAATTAATGACTCATGTGGACAGTTTTATGGGCTATCCCACTGACAGCAAAATAGGAAGCAGCAGCAGGAAATGAACTGAAAGACCAACTTTTACCTTTCTTATTAAAAAGAATTAAACATAAATGTAGTTAAGGTTGCAATCATGTTATTCTTTAGTACAATTCCAGATACCAAAATACTGACCACATCATGTATGATGAGAATAATTATTTTCATCTACATGTTCAACATCTCTTTGCCTACCCAGAAGAAATCTTGAGGTTCCATGACCTGCACACATGAATTCCCCACAAGGCAGGATCTCACTCAATTTTCTGTTATACCACCCTAAACTATAAAGTTCTCATGATAAAATTTTATCAAGAACTGTAACAATCTAGTAAAACCATGTCACAGAAATCAGTACAAAAGTTCAAAGAAGAAAGAAAAAAAAAAAGTTTTGCTGAAAGCAAAGTTTCTCTGAACATCTGTAAGCAGATAATCCTGACCCACATTGCATTGAGTGAGATATTTCCTTTAGGAGAGAAGAGGCTAGATGCAGTTCAAATACGAGCTAAGATATCTCTGTTTTTTCCTTGTATTTACATTAGTACTTCCCTTTACATCAAATGTAACTATCAGTCCATAGATTTAGATGTGCAATACTAAATAACAAAGCATGTGACTAACACAATAAAAAGACAGGAAATATTGAGATTTAGGATGGCACTAGGAACCTAATTGTGCTCCTGGTGGTGCTCTCTGTCTGACAGTATGATGGATATGCAGGATGCCCAAAGGGTAAATACCAGAATAAAGTTAGGTGTAATGAAAAAGATACACAGCTCTACTTAAATATTTTTTGTTGTTGTTTTCCACTATTTCAAACTTCTCCACTCATTTCAGTGTTAAATCCCACTCTGTCTGTAAAAAGAACTCTCTTGTCCTACTGAAGGATGCTTTCAATATTGAGATATCATGTATCAGTGTACTCAGAGCAAATCTGTGGAAAAATGACAGCAAAATGACACTTGTCAGCCAGGTTTAGGGGCCACACACCTGCCATAAAGGCCAGGAAGACTCCTGGGAAAGCTGTCGTCATCTCTGCCTTCAAAAATCACTCGCTGACTGAATCTGAGTCTGATGGGGGAGACTTTTATTCAGTTAGTCATTGATTTCTAATTAGTCAGCATTGTGAAATCATAGCAGTGACACTCTTTCTAACCCCTGGTGACCTGAGAGGTCCCAAAAATGCAGTTTCCCACAGCTGTGAATTCATAGGTTTAGAATCTGGCTGGAATTTATAAACAATGAAAATTAAGCACTCTTTTTGCTGTTGTACAATGATTTCTAACACATAGATAAATTTCCCAGTGTTTCTTTAGTGGTTTATCCCAAAATTTCTTATTTTCATGAATTAACACAAATTGTCATTTTACTTATCTACAAAAACTGATTTTTAGTTTTCATGCATACATCCAAAATAAAATTTCCACTCTGTAACTAGGATGTGTTGCTTCAACAGCTGTCGAGAAAAACAAAATTACAACTTGGGAATATTAAAACAGGTGTTTCAGAACTTTCCTGGTTAAAAGTAAATGATATTTATCTAAAATTATGATCAGTTATGCAAAGTTTATGTTAGAACATGATTAACAGACAGTAAAAACAGAGCCTGTAATGGCAATGGGGAATTGTTTTTCTCTGACAAAGCCAAACTACAATTCTGACTGGGAAAGAAAGAGATGTTGCTGTGGTTGAAGTGGAAACAAAAATGAGAAAAATGTTTCACTAGCTCATGATCATTTTCTTCACTTGATTTTCAATTAATTTAGTATTTGAATTTTCAGGGACCTAAAGAGCATTCACATTGAAGCACTGGTAAATGTGAAGCTCCTTTTATACAAAAATCAATTTACTCATCTTGAAAAATGTCTTTAAAGTGCAGATGAAACACACATTAGCAGAGTCAAAGGTACAGAGAGAAACATGTCTCAGAGCCTGGTGATCAAGGATGCCTCTCTTAAAAAAGAATAATCTTGCCACACAAATTCGAGGTTACTTACATTATTTTTCAGTAATCACCACTGATACAGAAATAGTACCTTTCCAGCAGATCAAATCTCATCAATTCACAGACTCTTGGAATGGAACAGGTTGGAAGGAAACTCTGGAGGTCATCTGGTCCAAGGCACCTGCTCAAACAGGGCCACTTGTCACAGGACCGTGTCTAGATGGTTTCTAAACATCTCCAAGGGGCAGACTCCAAAGCATCTCTGGGTAAGCTGTGCCAGCATTTGATCGACCTCACAGTAAAAAAGTAACAGACAGAGCTTTGTTACTTAAGTACCTTTTATAATAACTCCATGCAACAAAACAGACTGGGGTCCATCTGAAAAAAAGCAGCTTCGCAGAGAAAGACCTGGGGATACTTGCAGAAGCTTGAATCAAAGTAATTATGTCCTTTCTACTGCAAGCACTCAATTTCACTGCAAACCAACAGAAAACCCAAGTGAGGCGTATTTCAGTCAGATTTTTGCATTCTCAAATACTTTTGCATTTGGAAGCATTTAAATGTGTACAAAATCTGTGGAAATGTTGGTTTAAATTTTTGATTCATTTTTATTTAGTATTTATGGGCTGTTGACAAGCTTTTGTCCACTCATATGAAGCAGAGGAAAGTATGACTCTTCTGGTGCTGAAACTGTAAGGATTGCAGCAGTCAGAGCAGACAGTAGGAAAAACCAACTGGGAATTAGGTGATAAGAAGGGAAAAGCTAAGAATACCAGCTTTGGTTATGTATAGAAAAGTGCAGACACATCTTCCTGTCAAGATTTCTGAAAGTGTATCAGTGTTTGCACATGTAAGATGTAAAGTTTCTCACATCTCTTCAGGGACAATAACCATAAGAGGTACAGAATAAAGACAATATGTTGTCTTGACTTTTAGCTCCATTTATATCTATTTTTTAATTTTTTATTGCTTTGAGATTTCATCCACCATGAGTGAGAGTTAGTCCTACAGTTAGTTCTACTTGTGAAATTTGCCTTATGTCAGCACTTCTGTTTGAGAACACATTTCAAAACTGCACCCAGCTGGTTTTACTCGGAGGATTTGACTTCCCTCCCACTGACATATAACCAGCAATTCAGATATAATGACTATGTAGCTACCCTATTTTCTGTACCACTATAAGTTATCCTTAAGTACCAGTCCAAGCATCCTTGACAGAGGTCACAGTTTAGGCACCTATTTTCAAAGGATCACAGTGCCAGGAAACTTCCTCTCTTTTTGGAAATGGTCAGCATTTCCTAACTATGCTACAGTCTGTCTCTGTAGATGCACAGGTCTGAACAGTGAGATGACAACAACCAAATTATGGCAATGTTTCCTGGAGAGGAGGATGTGATCAAAACTTATTTAGTTCACTGACTCATGATCATCTCTGTGTACTGGACTTGGTCTTTACTTGCTGCCAGACACCCGTCCAGTTACTATATCGCTCTTCCTGCTCAAAAGGATGAAGGGGATAAAATAAGATAAAAAAATCTTGTGGGCTGAGATCACTTAAGAATTACCATCATGGGCAAAACAGACTCAACTTAGGGAGGATTAATTAACTTTATTGCCAATTAGAAACAGTGTAGGATAGAGAAAACACAAAACTTGAAATCTTCCCCCTAACTCCAAATTTTCCCAGGCTCAAATTTGCTCCTTTACTCTTCCACACACTGGAAGTGGGACTGGCACAGTGGGATGAGGAAAGGGAGTTGTGGTTACAGCATCTTTTCTCTGCTATTTTTTTCTTCTCATATTTTTCCCTGCTGCAGTGTGAGGTCCTTCCCACTGGAGACAGTCCTTCACATGTTGCTCTAGTGTTCATGTCCATGGGCTACAGATCATAACAGAAAACATCTTTCTTCGTGGGGTCCTCTCTATGTTTGTGCCTTTTTCAGGGCATACTCACCTGCTAAAGAATGGGCTCCTCCATGGACTGGAGTGTTGAGATTATCTCCTCCAAAGGCTGCAGGGTAATCTCTGCTCTAGTGCATGGAGCACCTCCTCCTTCTCTGACCTTGGCATCTGCAGGGTTCTTTCTCATATTTTTCTCACTCCTGTCTCATAGCTGCTGTGCAAGGTTTTTACCCTTTCTTAAATATGTTCTTGCAGCAGTGCCACCAGCCTCAGTGATGGGCTCAGCTGTGTCCTGTGGTGGGTCAGATGGACTGGGCTGGCACTGGCTGTGACTGACAGGGGCCCACCCCTGCAATGCCCCAGCTAACAAAACCTTGCCACATAAGCCAAATGCTCTGGGACAGTCTCTCTGCTATTACAGACAGGTTCACTCTTGATGTCACCTGATTTAAGCCCTCCCTTCTCACCCCATTTTCAGCAACATGGGAATGCGCACAGAGTCAAAAACATCTTACTGGAAGCTTCTGCACTACAGTGAAGCATATTTAACCCATAAAGTAATTTTAATAATACCTTTATGAAATTCTTTTAGATGGTTACATATAGTTTCAGGAACTTATCCAACATCTTTTTGTGAACTGCTTACATCACCCATATTTTTGAAGTGTTCTTAGTTGCAGCAATGAAAAACGATATACTTGATATGAGAAATTTGGCTGACAGAGGAGAATCAAAACCCATGCCTGTCACAATGTGAGAATTCTGCCTGTTTATCATCCACAGTTTGGATAAGGAGGCAAGTGATGGAAGATTGGCAAGTGACATTAAGTTATGAAATAAATAAAAAACTTTCAAATTTAAAGACTCAGAACTAGAAGGAAGAGTTTATTTTTTTCTATTACATATTATCTGTGGGACTCTAAGAGCAGCAGGGTGAAAACCCCAGTGTTATTTTTGAAATAGAAAAGTCATGATGACTCCAGGTGCAGGGAAGGCTTTGATCTAGTTCACACCTTTGCTGATATAAGGTATTTAAACTCCAAGTTACAAACCTGCCAGAGCCCCAGCTCTGTTAGTTCCAGTGGCTATAAAGCTAGCTGTTCTTCTCTCTGGTGCAGATTCTGTAATTCTAAGTTTCACATTCCTCTTTATTCCAGAAAGCAGATCCTTTATAATCAAAGGCTATTTAAATTTAAAGTAATAAGAAATCTATTTCAACCAAGAATGGCAGAAAATGTCCCAACAATATCAGTCTTTTAGCAACAGGCTAGCAAATGAAGGGAGTTTCTGCTGGTGTCCCATTGTGGAAAAGTTGTGCAAGCCCAAAATCAGGGGTCACACAGGCAGAAAAGCTCATCCCTGCATAACGATTCCCTGTGAAACTGGGCTTCTTTGGAGCTGAGTCTCACAGCACCACTTGCGAATGGGACACAAAGGAAACCCATGAAATGTATGGTGTTCTGTGGAAGAAACACTGCTGCTGTACCCACTTGGTGACACAGAGAGACACAAACACACACACACTCACATCAAGGTGTGAGAGAGGTGTAGTCACAGAGGCCAAAGGGAACAAGTTTTCACTTTATACACCTCAATTTACCTCAAACACTTTTTCATCTCTAGAACAGTGGCAGCCTGTGTAACAATGGTGTGTTTTAGTCTGACCTTTCCCCACACCCATGAACACAGGGTTTAAATAAGGAACTGCTACTGTCTCTGAAGGAAGATTGCAAGGAGGACATCTGTGTCCCCAGTTCATACTATACTTTCTAAAGCACTCCTAGGATAGAATGTAATTTCTTTTTTGGTATGTTTTATAGCCTTTTAAAAAGTTTAACATTGCAATATCAGCACCAGTAATTTGTTAGGTAGGGCAATCCATGAGATAAAATGAAACAGAACCATTGTTACAAAACAAGTGATGTCTGACATTTTCCCCTTTCTAAAATATGGTTTTCCAGAGACACCACTAGCTTGGCTGACAGGTTCTGCGTCCTGGAGTGGGTCTTCTTAGGAGACATCTGCTCTTGGCCAAATCCATCACGTGGCAGCCCCTAGCCATTCCTTGCACATGTGTTTTCCCTACCATAGCCTTGCCATCAACACCTTACAAGTATGGAAATAGAAGATGGGCATGTCAAACTTCGTTTTCTCTCTAACTTTTCTTCTTTTTAAAAACTTCCTGAATGAATTTGTGTATTCAGGATTGTGAAAACTACATTTAATTAATTCCTTTAGGTAACTAAAAAACCCGGCATGTAGAACCTGAATACTTTATTTAAAGTTAAATGATAAAATAAGATGATAAAATCCTAATTCTTTTTCTTGTCTTTTTATGGAGAAAACAAGATTTCACATAATGACCTCACTCAAAATGTAAAATTTTGTTGAGTAGTTTTATTTTTGTTTAAATAATTTCTGAAATTTGTTTTTCTTCTTTTAGTATCAGTTCATCCTTACACAAAACTTAGGAAGAAACTTTCCATGAAGAATAAACAAGTCAGAGAAATTATCTTCTTATACAGTCTGTCAGCATTTATGTTGGAAGTGTAAATAGATGCAGTAAGTCTCACCTGTAAAATCATAGTTACAGAACTAAATACCATTCCTAATTGGTGAAACTAGACCCTGAAAACGTTTTTACAGATTTTCCTTTCTAGTGCTGGATACCTGCTAAAATATGCTATGTTAAAAAATCAGTGTCCTCATTTTTCAGCTGAAAATTCCACTAACAGCTAGGCTAGTAGTTGATATAAAACATCTGTATTTATCTTTGTTTAGATTTTCATCATCATCATCACAATGTAATTTATCTAAACACATTAAGAAGGGAAACTTGCATTTTCTGCAGTCACCGTGAGTAAAATGCTTTTGCAAGTACAGCACAGCCAGGTATAGCACTGCTTTTTCTTTGGGGCTCTATTCTGACATTCCTGTTCTCCTCATTTTACATATATGGCATAACCTCATAAAGATTTTTAGAGTTTCCTGATGCACTTTTTCATCCTCTAAGACAGTCTTTACAGGCTGGTTGGAATAATCCATATTTTACTTTCTGGTGAAGTTACCACACCATGTTACAGGGAAATTAAGGCAGAGGATGGTTGTTGGGGAGTCCTGTGCTCAGGAGAACTAGAAAGCGGATCAGGAACAGGTGATAGCAGGAGCTGATGAAATGGGAGCTGATGCTGTTAGGGGACACACAGAGTAGAAAGGAAGGATGATGGACATGACCTGGAGCATGGATAAATATGCAGATTTTAATTCAGGTACTGTAATGCGAAAGGTTTTTGCATTACTGGGTTCACATCTTTGTGAGAAAAAGAAAGCTTTCTTTATTGTTGCTACTGCTTTTGCACTAGGAAGACATCACCTCCTCTTTGCTTATCTCAGTACCTAAGGAGCTTGCTGGGCCAGAAGCACTGAACTATTTCCGTGCTGTGTATCTCGAGTGCTGTGATGTGAATGTTTCTGTAAGATAAGTCACCTGCAGCTATCAGTGGCAATACACTGCAGAGAGCAAGCAGCCAAGACCAGACAGCAGCACCCATTTAGCACAAATCCCACCCACACCTTGCTCAGTGCCAATGCAACCATGATGTTTGTGTCACACCGCTCCTGAAGCCCCTGGACTACTGCAGATTCAAGGCAGCCCCTAACTTTCAGGTAATTCACAAGTGGAGACCATGCCACAAGGTATTGAGGATATCGTATTAAGGATTTGTTGTACACAACAAACATAGTCAAAAGAGATTCTGGTACTAAAAATATAGTTAACTTTCTCTTAGAAATAGTTCCTCCTCGACTGCTCTAACTCTTGACTATTCCCAGGTATTGTTTGAGAGACCTGAGAGGGCTTCATAAGAATGGGTCTTTGCCTCAATGCAAGACTAGTAATTTAGCTGTAATTCTGCATGACAATAAAGAACTAGCAGTGTAGATGCAGTGGGAGTGTTGGGTTCAAGCAGAGAACAAAAGCTACATGCCAGTGAGGGATGAAAAGAGAATGATTGTCAATAGAAGAAAAAAATTTTTTTTTTTTTTTTTTTTTTTTTTTTTTTTTTTTTTTGGTGTGGCCAAAATTCCAATCAACATCTGTCACTTTGGTAAAGGTTTTTTTGTTGTTCTTCTTGTTTGGGTTTTTTTGAGAACATAACAAGTCCAAAATCACATACAGGCTTTTAAATTGATCATGGGAAAATACATTGTGGGTTTTTAAAGTCTTTTTTTGTTCTGCAATATGTATGCACTGTTGCAGAGAATTTGTCTTGAACTTTAATATATTGGGACCTGAAGGTTAAATTTTCTTAATGTACTATGTTTTCCAATCATCTCTTCAATTAATCACTAATCAGTGGGATGAAAATAGATGAGTTGGAAAAATAACAAATCTACTTTCAAAACTGCCAGCTTTTGCTGTAGTAAAATCTTAAAAGGTTACACAACTTATGGTGCTGATAAATCTAGTCATTTATGATAGTGATTTAAAAAAAAGACCCAGTATGCAGGTATACCTTAGGAAAGAAATGATTTTTCAAAGAGGGCACTACATTTTAAATTACATTTTGAGCCTACACTTTGACCCTCATTTCGAAGTCATCATTAATTAGAGCTGATCAGAAGCTGTTGAAACAAATTTCTTACATTTTAATAAATTAGATTTAGTAAAAAAAAAAATCTCTTTTTACAGTCAAACCCCCAAAACTGCTCAAGAAAAAGAAACATAAATACTCAATAATAAAGATCAACACTGTGGTTACCTGTGGATCTAGAAATTATGGGGGTTTTAGCTATAAAATCAAGTTTTTATTTATAACAAAAAGATAACTTGCATACAACAATATAGTTTCTATTATGCTGCTTCCAGCTGAAAGCGACTCCTGAGAACTTAAAAGGAAAACGTATATCTGTGTCACAGACCAGATCCTGTTAAAGGCAGTATCTCAAAAAGAGCCAGAAAGGTAAATAAAAACCTGAAGGGATTGGAACAAAAGGCCTGAAAAGAAAATTACACAAGACTAGATGCCTAAAAAAGGCTTAAAACAGGAGGGCACTTTAGAAGTGCTTAGCTTGCTTCATGGACTGGCAAGGGTATTTCAACACTTGTTGCCTTCTGGCCATCCACTAATAACAATTAATTAAATTTAGATCAAGTCATACATTCTTTAAAAATCTCAGTTTCCTAAAAATGCAACCA
>VXBR01000285.1:0-28362 GCA_013400215.1 Cisticola juncidis | reverse complement strand
AAAAAAAAAAAAAATTAAAGCACCACTTCAACACTGACAAATATAGACAACTCACACACACTCCACCCCCAATCCCTTCACAACAGCTGCAAATAAAATTCCTAACAATGATTTTGTCCTCTAGCATTGTTCAGTCTATGTTTTGCCTGTTACCTTTCCCAATTAATATACTTATATTCAATTCCAAAGAGTTCCCTGTTGTGCAACACAAAGAACTGTGGTGGGTTGACCTTGGCAAGGGCTCATCAAGCTGCTCTGTCACTCACCTTCCATCAAAAGGATGGAGGGAAAAATAAGACCCAAAAACTCATGGGTCAAGATAGGGACAGGGAGGTCACCCAGTAATTACTATTGTGGACAAAACAACTTGGTGAAATTAATTTAGTTGATTGCCAATCAAACAGAAAAGGATAATGAGTAACAAGAATAATTGTAAAACATCTTGCCTCCTTCTCCCCTTACTTTTTCCCAGCTTCAACTTTGTTTCCAATTCTTCTACCTTCTCCATGTGAGAAGTGCAGGGTGACAGAGGATGGGGATTGTGGTCAGTTTGTAACACCTTGTGTCTTCTCTTTTTCCTCCTCCCACTTTTCCCCTCATTCCATGGGGGACAATCCTATGAACTCATCAAGTGTGAGTCTTTTCCACAGGATGCAGTTCCTCATGAACTGCTCCAGCATGGATCCCTTACACAGGGTGCAGTCCTTCAGGAACACCTGCTGCAGCATGGACTCCCCATCCCCACTGGTCAACAGGTCCTGTCAGGAGCCTTCTCTAGTGCAGCCTCTCACAAGCTGCAGTTTCTCTTAGGACAGATCTACATGCACTGGTAAGAGATCTTCCATGGACTGCAGAGGCACAGCTGCCTCACCATGGTCTCCACCATGGTCTGCAGGGGAGTCTCTGCACTGGCGCCTGATGCATGTCCTCCTCCCTCTGTGGAGTTGCTTTCTTCACATTTTCTAACTCCTCTCTTGCAGAATTTTTAATCCTTTCTTATATAGGTTATCACATCCAAGGTTCTGCCAACAGAACCATTGCTGACAGACTGGGCCCTGGTCTGTCTTTGAACCTCTGGTGTGTTTGTGCTGGAGCCGCCCCTGCAGCACCACCCACCAAAACCTTGCCGTGTAAGTGCAGTCCAGTCACATCAGTGCTTGCTGCACATCCAGGGCAAGGTAAACCAAGGTGAGGAATAGCTTCCAAATATGCCACTTGTCTGGGGACCATTAGTGAGTTTACATATGAATTTAGAAAAAGCAGACTTTTAAGAGTCCGAAAGTGAGGCTCTAGACCTTCCTTTCCTCAACTGTGATGCAAAGCACTGAATGCAGCTTGTTTTAAACAGAACATCATACATTTATAATAGTCTGTTCGGTCTGTCTATGACACAGGGTTGAACTTGGTGACTCAGAACTTGCTGTGAAATATCTGTGCTTTTATATCTGCCAATGGCAATAGGCTAATGACAAAATCTGAGTTAAAAGCGTTGTCAGCAGTATGCTTTCACTAGGAAACAAAAGGAGAAGATTTCATTCATATTCATCTTTCTGAAGAAGAAAGCTCTGCTTTGCGCAGCTAAACCAACATTTTAAAAATAAATTAAATATCTACCTACTGAAGACAAGATATTTCTAGAGATATCTTCTTAATAGGCATTTTAATTAAATTTCAGCACCCACATCATATCAGGGCTCACAAGGGAGCCTGATTTACAAAAGAAAGAGGCTGGTGTCCATCATCCAGACATTTTTACCATTTAAATACCAGTGGAAATTTAAATGGTTCTTAACCATTTAAAAAAAATAAGAATTTTTAAAGTATATTTTGTATGTAGTACTGAAGAAGAAAAAATTTCTTCCAAGATGCATTTGGGGTGTCAAGATGCTGTTTATTCCTTTTTCACTAATCCATCATATTAAGAAAAACGATTATAAAATTTATTTATAAGTTTTTCTCTTGGATCATGAGTCATGTTTACCCCTCTTTCTATCATTTCCTAAGGATGATCACACTCACCAGAAAAGTTTATGGTATGGCCATCTCCCATGACTCTGACCTCTTCTACTATTATTTTCAACAGAAAAAAATGTCTTGCTTTTCCTCAGAATAAAAATATATTGCATAAACTCCAGTAATTCGCACACTAAGAAAAATACTAGGGTCCAAAGGATCTTCTCTGATAAAATATTCACTCTTACTACTTTTGATAGAAGCTAATTCTGCTGAAACTGTGAGTGGGGATAATTAGAAGACTTTGGAATAAAGAAGGATTCAAGCACAAATGCTCATTAAAAAAAATAAAAGGAAGAGAAACAAAAAGGAGGATGATGCATTGAACATTAAATACTGTAGCATCATAGCATCCTTTAGGTTGGAAAAAGCCTTTAAAAACATCAAGTCCAACAGTTAATCCAGCACTTTCAAGTGACTATTCATTGAATGGAACTTTTGTTTTTGTTTTTCTGTCTTCTTTTATTTCTCAAAAAGATAATTGGTATTTATTTTCTTCATCAAATCAATATTTAGAAAATACTGACATGATGAAGTTGGCCTTAAGTATTAAACTCCTGATCCATAGCTTTTAGTAGCAAAAAAATTCCTGGGGCAGTTGAAAGAAAGAGGGAATTCTGTCTTATTGTAATTTATATTTACACCGTCTTCATTATATCTTAAAAAATATATATATTTGCATTTAAAAAGTAGTGAAGATAACTACAACATTAATTATATGGCTAAAAAGAAATATCTGGATTTAAAAAATAGTGTAGATAACTTTGGTGTTAATATATACGTTTAGCCAAGGTAAAATAATGTAGGCTTCAGGTCACAGCATATGAGAATGTGACAAACTGTTCATTCAAAAAAATCAATCTCAGACTGTTTATTCATTGGTCAAAAAAATCTGTAAACAGTGTTGCTTAATGCAACAAATCTGCACCTTGTGTTATCCTGTGCTTGAAGCATAGTTTATGTAGGCTGAATTAAAAAGCTACAATTAAAACTTTTATATGTCTTGAAGAATATGTATTCCCACTTTATAAACTCATTTTTGCACAAAATCTCACAAGGATTATTATTAGCCCCTTTGAAACTGAGACTAGGGAGTTTAGAAACATTCAAGTTTATAGTGTATCTGAGAGGGCCTGTAGCAACAAAGACAGACAAAAGACTGCAAAATAGGCACAAGGCCCACATGCAATCTGGGAACTGGGACTATATTCAGTCACTCATATTCTTGCTCTTCTTTGCTGGCACAGCCACAGCACAAAGCCATGGGCAGAAAGCCCCAAATTTGGAAACAAATGGTACCCCAGACTTATACAACACTTATGGATGCTATAGTTCCAGATAAGAAAAAATGAAGTAGAAGTCTGATATAATGCTGATGTTTACCATGCAGGGTTCTGTCTTTTAAGCAACATGGTCATGTTGGCAGTAGAGAGAAGTATGTCCTAGCAGGGCATTATTAACCTCTTCCTAAAGCTGACATTTGAAATAGGCCAGGTGAATCACTCCTAAGGAGTGCCCATTTTTCCCAAGTATGGGATATTGGTGAGAGAATTGGCCCATGTGTAGATCTCTGCAACTAAAATAGGTGAAATAAATCACAGTTTTGACACATTATTGTATATCATACTCACAGTATGATGTAGGAATTATTGATGTTTCTCTAAAGCCTAACAATACAAGTTGGTATTTTATATATAATATACCTATAAAATACTGTCTGAAGACATCTCTTTATCATTGGCACATCAGATACATAGAAGACTCTACCTCCTTACTTTAACTTGTTGAAAAATAAATTTAAGGGATTCATTAGTTATCCAAAATTAAAGGAGAGGCAAAGAACTTAGGTCATCTGACCAAGGAAGTAGGTCAACATATTCCCTAAATTAAAAGGAGAAAACAAACCAAAGACCAGCCAACTAGAGTAGCCTGATTTTCCTTACAGTTTCATAAATTATGGAAATGAGGGAAGAACAGAGCACCACTGAAAAATTAGAGCTCTCTCCAGGATGTATCAATCATTGTCATTTCTCACATACAAGCATAACACTGCCCCCATTTTGGGCTGCAAATTAAGAAAATGAATACAGAAACATGAATTTTGAATAAATTAAACTAGTGTGATGAATAATCTTATTTCTCCAGCTAAGAAAAGGAAAGTCTTCACAAAATGCTCTTCCTTACTCTTATTAGTCCAAGTCTGCTTGCCTTTCTGATGGCAACAGAAGGTCAGTTTAATGGCTTTGAAAGAATCACCAGTAACGACCCAGAACCAAACTGACCATCATACCATTAGCAGTCATTCAGCAGACAACATGCAGGTGGAAGGTGACTTTATGGTTCAGATTCAGATCCTATAAAATGATCCTTAATTTTCTCTGAACTGTCCCAAAATGGCCTGTAGAAGCGTTTGGAAACAGATTAGGGAGGATAGAAACTTGCAAGATACCACCTTACTCATCCATGAAGCGACTTCTAGAAAGGCATTCCTAGAGTTGGAGAAGGTGGACAGCCAACATGTTTAGACCTAGAGTCAAAACAGACTCAGCAACATGATGTACAGTTCCAGAATAAGACCCAACTTCTACAAAAAACTCTGTTATTCATCTAACTCTACTGTCCATCTATAGATGAATCAACTTTAATAAATACTGGTTTGCATTAAAATATTCTTAAGCACATTTAATTTACTCCTGTGGACATAACCTTTGCCTGTATGAGGTGAGTCCCTTCATTCTCTCTGCTTCATTTTTTTTGGATGCCTTACTCAGTCAGAAACTGTACAGATGTTTCCTCATATGTATTTCTTTACACAAAGACAAGCCTGGACACCTACTTCGGATAAATATAATGACCACTGAAATAAATCTGTAAATTATTTCAGAATCTATACATTATTATGTGAATAACTTTAAAAAAAAAAGCAGAAGTGGCCTATTTAGAACAACGTTGTTCTAACTTGTAAAATGTAAAATACCACACATGCATGTACAAACAGTGCAGGTTTTCCTCAGAAAGGATTTTTTTGGAGGAAGAAGGGACTAGAAAAATAACACTTTCTGTATACTTTGCATCCACTGCTTAAAAAAAAGGAAGAATAACAATTCTGATCTGAGGGGTAAAAGAGAGGAATTGTAATTTTCATACTCTTAGTCACTTGGTTCACATGAGAAATAACCTCTGTATGATTTTCTGTACTATATGACTCAGCTGTAGAGAAGCAGCAGTTCCTGCAGGAGATTCCAAGCCATCTATCTGTTTTGACTCCCTGTCTTCCTTGAGTGCTAATTATGGATTATCAAGTACCTACCTTTTCACAATAATACAATTTTTCTGTTTTAAATCAGAAGAAAATCCCCAGAAGTTTAAAAAAGAAAAAACAACTTTTCAGAAGATTTTACTGAAGACTAACAATTTGCTATAGTCATAATTAAAAGGGGTCAGCAGGTAAAAGTAGCTGCTGTGTTCTGCAATTTTGTTATTTCAAAAGAAAAAAAACCTGAGGTGTAATATTTATACTGCATCCAATGCTTTTTTTGGAAAAATATATTGCTAATTTATACATGGAAGAAAGCAGCTGTTGCATGTGATTGACCAGCACGTGTCCACAGTGGAGGAATTTTGAGGGATGAGGCAATACTTCCAGTGAGCTCAGAAAAAAAAGCATCATAAAGAAAGCTAAGCTTATCTCAACACCAGGGAGAATGAAGGGTAATGTTTTTAGATAAGACAGCTGCACCGTTGAATCATCAGGTTCCCTGAGACAATTAACACACAATTATGCCTTCCTGAGCTACCCAGAGCAGTTTGCCAGGGCTGAGAGGACATGCACATGCCTCAGCCCAATATAAAGTATAAAATCTGGTCAACTACTAGAGCAAAATTGGAAGACAGCTTGATCTGGCTTTAATCCATGCATGCTTTCCTAGGGACTGGGGATGCTCAGCATCCTGACAGTGAGCACACAGAGACCGGTAATGAGAAGCAGGTTTGTTCTCTGATTCAACCAGTAGGCAAGGGCTGTGTTATTTTTCTATTATGAATTCAGTACATTGCTGCAGCACTCTGTTAAATCAAAATCACAAATACACCAAATTAGTAGATTTGATAATCAACACTGAACCCTCTTCCTGGTCGGAGAGTATTCAGGGATAAATGTGGAAATGCTTCTCTCAAGATAAAATCAAGATCAAAGTTTGATCTGCTGTTGAAGTGCATCAAAGGAAGCTTCAAATAAAATGGTCAGAATTGAGAACTTACAGAAAGCAAGACATAAGAAACATACAGTACAAGCCGGGTTCTTATCCCAGATCTTAAGCCACAAAATGGATCAAGCCTATCCCTGAATTCTAGGAACATACCCATGCTCTAATCTTTCATTGCTTAGCTGTAGACTGGCAGGGTTACTCCTGAACAGAGAGTCACTCCAGGAAATGTAGACTTATAATATGAGCCAAGAAAAAAAACCCATAGCAAGTTTGTCAACCATGCAATTATAGAGAAAAAGAAAAAGAAAAAAAAGAAAAAAGGAAATAAAAATAGAAAAAATAGAAAAAATTAGAAAAATAGGTAGGGATAAAATGCATACTTGCCTCTGCAAATCAAAGTGATAATATGGACCCCAATATAAAAATAACTTCTTTTCAAAGTGTAAAGAACATGCTTACAATGTCACTTTGGAGTGAATTGTTGGGGTAAATCAGTCACTGGGCAGTTAGTTTCTGAGTTTCTTTAGTTAAGTGTATACATTTTCTATATAGATTAAGGGGTGTTTTTCCTTAGGGGTGTCAGGTTTGGTTTTACAGTGGTCTTTAATTAAGAACTTGTTAATCACGTCCCATTTTCAATCACTTCCCTTTGTAAAAGTGCAAAGCAAAAGCAAAAATAAACTTGAAGTTCTTTCATTCACAGTCTTGGACACCAAAGCTGGTGTATGAAGCCAGATGAATTTATTGCATGTAGCACATCTCTTCCCACACTTCAGTGAGGGAACAAGCCACAGCAGAAACAGGGTGACTCATTAGTGAAAGAAGCAAACCGAAGCACACTTTGACCAGATGAAATTAATGAGAGAGAAATTCATCTCAGTAATGAAGTAAAACTGTTCCGAACAGATAAAACCCTTGATTCTCTGGTTTTTGGTCATCATGACATATGTCACAAAGTGAACACATAAAGCAGAAGTTTACATTCCATACTGAAGTATGTGGGGGTAGGATGCAGGCACACAAACACATGTGTCACTGTCATTTAGGCACTGGTGGGAGGGAGAGTGGCAACTTCCACCTGAAGCTGGAGAAAGTTGCAGGCTGCCTGTAAATACCTGTCATCTTCACGGTATCTTAAATCAAAGAGGACATCCAAACCAGCACCAAATGCCTATAGGACAGGTCAGGCTAGTCCTTACCTTCTTTCCTGACCTTCTTTGATGAAGCATCTATATTGATGTGTTTCACTGTGTATACATGCACACAAATACATGCTGCAAAGTGCCAGCTGAGTCCAGAGCAAGGCTCTCTCCAGACTGCTGCACCACTCAAACCTGCTGTAAGTCTGGAGCCTCCCCATGGCAATTAATACAAAAATGCTTTTTTAAAGGTACATAGTAAGCATTTTAGAACAAGAATGTTCTCTTTCATACTTCAGTCTAGATGACCTGGTGTTCTAAAGGGGCTGACAAGTTCTTCCAGAGAAGTCTCAAGCACCATCTGTTTTCACAGACAAGTTCCCAGTCACCACTTCCCTGTTGTTGAAATATTGTCAATCATTTGCTAAGGTCTAAGATTTTTAATAGCGTTGGAGTATTTAAAGATCTGAAACTTCTTGTCTGCCAGAAAACTGCTTTTTTTTTTAAGCAGATAATATTTCGCTAAGGGAAAATTCACTCCTCATTACTGGACATGTCTCATTGCTGAACACGGCTTCTTACTCATCAAAGAAGATCACATTCTGAATGTGTGACTGCAATGAATGTGTGCACCAAGTGAGAAGCATAAAGGGGTTCTCGGCTCCTTGCCACAGGGGCTGCATTTGGTTGATAGCAGCAGGGAGATGGCAATGACTAATCAAGGGTGTCAGCTCCCCTCTCCTCTTTGCTGGGAGTGAATTGAGCTCAGTCTCGATGTTTTCTTCTGTCTCGGAGTGCTAGACAGTGTGCTCGGTTTGATGAGAGAGGAATTCAAAAAGCAAGGGAACTTGATTTCTTTTGGGAAGCAGGGCTGCACTTTCATAGAATGTGGAGAAACAGAGTCAAGGCTCTCCTTTTGAAGTATGGGGTCCTTTTTCCTGAGGCTCAATCTCCCACTAAGCATATACAGACTTGAATGTAAACTAAAATGTTCAGTAACTAATTTCAAATGCATACTACCTTCCTTTAAATAAAAACCCTGACACACAGTCAGTCATGCAATCAAATAAGCATACAGTGATTATAAATATATACCGATTATATTTAGGAGGGATGATTTGTTGTTATTAGAATAATTGGCATTTCTTTAAGGATTGCTTTCTATGAAAAGCCATTAAAAAAAACCTAAATGCGGAATGCAGGTTACATTTAAACCGACACTTTTATTCTATTTTAGTAGACTGATCTCAATTGAAAAGAAATGGATAATGACTATATTTTTCTACAGGATGTGAGGAATGTTGAAAAATTTGTTTTGTACTGCAGGCTTCCTTGGATCAGCCGTGTTGTATGGAGTTTATTTCAACTGTCTTTAGCCAGATAAGGGTTAGTCACCTAGTTTAACCTAATTTCGTTGGATTGTTTGGACAGAGATGGGCACCCACAAAAGACAGCTGTACCAGCCTCAACTCTTCAACACCTGTGTGATGAATTGTACTCCAACCATGTCTTGTGAGTAATTATAAACAAGGCTTAAATGGCTATTTTAGAAGATATGTTTAAACTTTACATCACTGAAGTTATGCTGTGAGAACCCCAGTCTGTGTCTCAATGTGACTCAGTTCTTTGTAGCACCCCAATTTCATAATTTCATTCATGTTTGTAGTGGGTTTGCCTGACAAGATTTTGATAGTGTGGACTTTCCCATGGGTGACTTCTGAGAGAAGCTACCAGAAACTTCCTTCATGTCCTTAGAGCGAGTGACAGAGGTGTCCAAGACAGACCTGATGCTGGCCAATCAGTCCACCAGAGACAGGGGTGTTCACTTATCTAAGTGGAGAGGGGTGAAATGGGGTAATGATACCCTCACAGTGTTGCTCAAACAAAGTAATTTAAAAAAGACCAATTTGAGCAGCATCAGTAAATATGGGAATGGCTGGCAGTCTGTTAATGAACAATTAAGAAAATGATTAATGCTCCAGGAAAACCCATTAGATCTTTTCCAATAGTTTGTTCTGTTAATGATCCCAGTTTGGTTAATAAAGGTAATGGATGGTGGTGTAACAAACGGTCACTTCTGTAATGATCATGACGCAATATTGCTCGACATTTTGATTAAGAACCAAAATGATATGGTATTAATATGAGGCACCAAGAGTGTATTAAAAATAGACATGGCATATCTCAAAATAATGAGAATCAGTCCATGCATTTTTTAGGGACCACAAGGATTCATAGAAGTTGATTCTTAGTTTTATGAAACATGCAGTTCTTTTGAACAACTAAGAATAAAGCCAAACAAAGCAAATTGATAAAGTATGCTGGTGGCAGGTACTTTTGAAAAATAATAAGTATGAAGGAGAGGATAAGTTCCCCCCCCCAAAAAAAAATTGCTTCATCTGATGAGTGAAAGCAGACAACAAGCTCTTCTATTCCATCGGTGGAAGTCAAATATCTGGAAAATAGGTGTTATTGAGAGAACAGGAGAACTTCTGCTGGTTGGCAATGGAAAGGACTATTGTCCCTTGAGAGGGCTCTGGAGAGATGCAGGAGCAACAGCTGAGCCTCTTGCAGGATATCTATAATGTACAGTACCAAGTTGGATTTTTGTGACTACATTCCTTTTGTACTGACAGAGCTGTAACTTCACTATATCCACATATACTGGTCACAACTTATGAGGTCTGTTTGACAATCTGGAAACTGAGAAATCAAAACTCATGCCTCGTAATGCCATCCTGGAAGCTGAAGCTATTTAGAACTTCAAAAACTCTAGAGTGATAAAGACTTCCCTTAAGTACCTATACTGACAGTAAACATGGATAGTGGGTACCTCAATCCAATTGCCAAAGTTACAACTACACCCAACCCATACTAAAAATTGGATTAGAAAGACGAAGGGTAAAATAAAGGTGTAGCTCTACAGCTTTCAGCCTTGGTACTCACTGAGAATTTACAATAGCTTTACTGAATGCTTAAAAGTAGAATGTGATACTCATTTTTAAAAGAGAAAGTCAATAAAAATCTTCTGAAATGTCCCATAAGATGTTACACACAGCCAGTGTTTTATTCTAGAAACTCTTAGTTCAGTTTTATAAACATCAGTGAATCAATGAAGTTGGACAATGGATGCAGGTACATTTATTCTCAAAAATGTTTTAAAATCTTAGCATCCAACGTTCAGTCACTTACCCTTGGTCACACAGAATGTGTGAAGAGGAATCAGAGACTGACTTCTGATCTGCAGGGCTCTCAACATACTCTTCTTTCTCACAGTTTGGGGATCATTCTAATTCAGCAGTGTCCCTGTTCTGCAAAATGATGTATTTTGAAAATAAGCAACAGAAATACAAATACAGTAGCAAAAACTTTTGCTTCTCATTCATTGTAAAATCACTTTTAAGCTGATAAAACAGACTTCAGTCCTGATTGGCTGTTATGCATGATATGGTTAACTAAATTGAGGTGGAGTTGTGGAAGTTATTACTTGAAAATTAATTAGTTACACCTAACTTCAAAACCTTTGGTTTGCATGCTTTATGGCTCTAATTTTTATTATAGACTTCCTAAGTCATCTTGGCATGCAGGCTATCCTATTTTCTGCATTTCAGAGTCTACCTAAATTTTGTCATGGCAAAATTTCCCTGCCATAGTAACAGCCAACACCTCAATCTCCAAAACGGCCCATGAACCCAGGCCCAGATCAGCACTCTATCTTATATACTTTTTTTAGCTATGTTCTTGGCACTATCTCATTATTTTAAATATAAGGGATTGTCATCTCTTGAAGGACAGCATGCCTTCATGTTTTATATTTGACTTGGACTCACAGCCAGGCATATGACAAATATAAAATAAAAGAGAATTGGATGTAGAACCCAGAGCTTGAGATTTGGTGTAAACAGGATGGTAACCAAGGTCCTTGTGACATACCATGACATGCCTTATCAAACACATTGGCTTGGACAGATAGAAACTGAGACGAGTGCGCAAAGACAATAAAATAAAAGTAAAAATGAGCTTTAATGCTTTGTTTCCTCGAGCCCACCTACACTTCAGATGTTCAAAAAATAAGGTCTCATACAACCTAATTATCTATTTGCCCAGATACAATCATCCATTTCACAGGATCTTTTTGGCACTTTTTTAAACCTCAGCTTTACTCTTTTAATTGAAAAATGACCCATTTTTCCCAATTTAACCTGAATGAACACTTGAAAGAAAACTTAAGTCATCTATTGTAGATCTTGAGGGTTTTTTCCTGACTTGCTAACAAGCAGTACTTAAGAAAGAAAAGACAGTGGTAAAAGAGTGGAACAGCAACATGTTTTTCAGGCATATATAAAATGCTCATCTGGTACACTGGTAAAGGTGTAGGTGGCTGAAATCTGTTAGGTATGTAGTAACCTAGCAAGAAAGGGTTACTCAGTGTCTCTTTTCATGTGGTGCAAATGTAATTGCTCTGCACTTTAAAACATTATCTCAAAACTTCCCAAATATTTGTTAGTGTGGGTGTTTCCTTCCCCATGAAAGTGGGTTCAAATCAGAACCATTCATCCATAGGCTTCCTGACAAGGAGGCTGAAGACATGAGAATACATGTGTCAGCCAGACTGCAAAACAAATCTGGCTCATTAGGATGGGTCACATGCAAAAAAAAAAAAAAAAGCCCTTGTTTTTCTCTATCCCTGACCCAATCCACTAAGCAGTTTTTTATTATGGTCAGGAGGACTTTCATAATTTAGGGCTTGTTTTTGGTATTTCAAACTAGCACAACATAATCAAAACCTACTGGCTTCATTTATCTTCCATCTAAGCTATTACATTGCAAAACCATTACAGAGATATAAAACTCTTTGGGATCTGGGAGCACTGTTTGCAGTGCAGGAGACTGTCTATGAAAATCCCACAGCAGAGTTCATATCAGTCCATGTTGCTTGTCAGTGATGTTTCTTCTCAAGTGTATTAGTCAAAGCAATGTCTCCAAATGTTCCAAAAATACCCAGCTCAACCAGGGGTCGAGACTTTGCATCCAGAATGCTCACCTTTAACATTCTGTGAGTTGTGTTACCTGAAGAATTACCTCTTGTTTTCCAAAGAGGACCTCTTTGTAACCATATCTTCAGAAGCACAACATGGTATATGAAATAGCAGCTATTTTGTCCTTTTACAGACACATCTATCTTGACAAGTAGCACTGGGGAAGGAGATTGATCATTTCTGTCATGGAAGATGTTTTGGGGAAGATGGGTTTGGTGTTGTCTTATTCTACCAGATAAGAGAGAGGATGACAGAAGTATTGTATAGTGTGTGTACCTTTGCATCCACTCCTAAAGCACAGCTACCTGCAGGGCCCACATCCACTTTAATACAACTTTATTAGCTGAGAGCAGCAGCACTGAAAGAATTAGAGGAAAAATAAGAGTTGTTTTCTCTGGGAAGCCAAATTTGACACTTGGAGGACCTGATGTTATGTGGGGCTGGAACTTAGCCCCTCACTCATGTTTGTCTTTATGTCTCAGTATTTTAAGGCTGTCAGTCCTGGAATAATCTGTAGCTATCCCAGGGTCAAACCCCTGTCATTTCATCAGACTAATATAGGTTTAGGAACATACTGATTCCACAGTTAATTTTTATTTTCCTAAGCAAACGTGCCAAACTGCTTAATACAGTCTAGAAACACTGAAAACACAATTTATTTTCTTTTTTGTGAGGAAGTTCATTAGGGATCCAGATAAAAATACTTCCAACCTGACATGCTAGAAAGTAAACATTTCAGGCTCAAAGGACTAGAATTTTCTGTCAAAACAGATTTATTCTATTTTTTTTTCCTACTGTCTCTAACATTTTAAGTCATAAACATTGAATAAATTCACAACACTGATATGTCAGGAGCATTTCTGCAGGGCAATCAATTTCTTAGGATATCTGTTTCCGTGGACAACGTATAACTTGTAAGTAAATGTTTGTAATAAGATTTGAATAGCTGAGGCAATAAAGTTCCAGCAGTTTTTAAAATTCTTGTATCTTTGTCAATTGCATCTGTTTGTCTTGAAATGTTGTGGGGGGCTTTTTGTTTTGTTTTTGTTTTGTTCTGCTATGTCTGAGAAGTCTGTGACATGCAGCTAACAGTATTTGTGATTTAAATATCTTCCTTAGAGTAACACGTTATCCAAACTGGGATAATATGGTTCTCTATTACAGCAAAAGGATCATTAATAAGTATTCAACATCTGAACAACAGAGTTTATGCAAGATTTGTTACAGAACCAGACTTCAAAGGAGCCCCTCTGTGCCAAATCTCCTAATGAAGACAATTTTTCATGTTGCTGTATACTGTACATGATCCAAAGCCCTGAATGCACTTCCAGAAGATTAGAAGAGAGTCAGCCATATCATGTGCTGTGGATAAAAATAGCAATGCAAAATGACAAATCCCACACTCATAAGATACATGTGAATAGTTCTGACACAGCAGCAAGGATGACTTACTCTGGGTTTGTAACCTGAACTTTCTGCCACCCCAGTGAAGACAGAGGAATTGTCAATGAAGCTCTTCCCTGGTGTGGAATTGTACAGTGCATTTTTAGTGAAACAACATGAATTTTGAAACTACAGCCTACAAATGGCGGCATTTAAAGAGTCAATATTCATAGTTAAAACAGCAAGGGAACCTTAAGAAGCAAAGTTGTTCAGCTGCCCCACTGTCAGCAACCTCTGCTCTTCAAAAGCCAGCCCAGGAGTGGTCTTAGCATGATCACCACTCTTCCCTACTGGCATATTTAGATTCCATATTCTCATTGGATCTCTTCCCAATGTTTATGTTACTCACCAGGTTTTTGTTCCCAGATTACTTTAACAACTACAATATTCAGAGCAGATTTATATTCCCAGATAATTTTAACAGTACTCTGAGAGTGTCATTTGCCTCAGTACAATCACCAATTGCAAAGTAATGCAGTCAGGACCTGGATTTTTTTTTTTTTTTTAAGTTGACAAAGGTTGTGCCTGGTAATGGTCATTTTTCTACTGACTTACATCCTCCTATGTCTCAGTGACCATTTTTATGACAGCTCTTGAGATTTTTTATTTGGTCTGGAAATGGCATATCCAGCAGAGATTTATTAGGTTTTTTTATAATTTTTAACTAGCCCACCTGAAATTCTGCCTAAATTATTAACTCAATTCCTTGTGAAAATACAAGTTTAAGAAATGTACTCAGAAAAGTGGAATCTCTAGATTTTTTAGAAGCCAAAACTGTATATATTCATGTCTCAGAACAGGCTCAAATTATCAAAGTAACCTTAAGCTGCTTTATTATTGCATATTATTCTCATGTACAAAATAAGTCATTTCTTGGGGAAAAAAAAAAGGAAGAAAAGAATGTTTTTGTACCTGAGAGTATAAAAAAAGTTTCCAAGGGGACAACAAATGTTACAAATTTGAACACTTGAACAAGAAGTCTAGCAGGTAATGTGGATGATGGTGACCTCTTCCCTAAAATCTAGGCTCAAGATTTGCCTGTTTTTTTCTTTTCCTAGTTACTTTTTACACGCATTAGTACACTGATCTTATCATTGGATTTCATTACATATTTTGGGTTTTGTTACTCTTAAAATTTTCAGGGTTTAAAGTTAACAGCAAGGCTATAATTTAAAATGCTAGTGTTTCTTGAGTATGGGTAGACTCAGATAAAATGGTTAAATATATCAAAAAATATATTTACAGGCTATAATCCATTACCCCTTAGAGTCATCATCTACTACAACCAATGGCAGTTTTTAATGTGAGAAAAAACCTGACATATCTTTTGTAAAAGTGAGCATGCTTCCCTAAGCAACAAACAGTAGTGAACAAAGGAAAAAAAGCCAATATTTCTTTCCTTGGTCACTATCAAAGGGGAAACAAAAAGGCCACATATTGTTAATGTGGGTCTGCAAGGGACAAGGCACACCAGTGGATGTCAAAAGTGGTGTGCAGCATGTATTGATTTACAAGGTAAGACACACCAGAAATTAAGAACAACTGGTCCAGTTGCAAATAAGTTACATTTGCTGATTTTCTGAGCCTTTGTGTTTTAAGTCTGGATTGCTGCAGGACCCTTACTTTAGATGCCATTATGACACCGAAAATTCATACTGCAAAGTGATCAAATTATCCTCACTATGCTCCCTCTTTGAAGATGTTCTTCACATGGCTAACTTTCTTACCTCCATTCCTTTTTGGGTACTCTGCCTCTGGTTAAACCTAAATCTTACAGGTGTAAAGGGCAGACACATTTCCAATGAGAAGAAAACAAATCCAGTCTCAGAAAATACGATTTTCACAGCAGACTCCAATCCATACTCATAAGTTCTACAAGATCCTATGAGTTATTGCAACTCCTCTTTTCTCCTCTCACAGAAAGGTAAAAACTAAATCAAGTCTTTGATTTTTAAGTAAATATTACTTCAATAAAAGTAGGGGGAAGTTTAGGCATTTTGGCAACCTATTTGTCAGAATACATGCGAGGACATGTAAGTAAAGGCAATAATTTTTTCTGTTTCTTATGTCATTCCTTGAGCTGGAGGAGGAAAGTCTTTCAGAAGGCAAACATTAGGGGCTCTCCACTTGAAGGTTGGTGCTAGAAGGAAACCACCATCTTTTTTTTGCCCTGAGAAGAATGCTACGTCTCATATTTCTCAAAATAAACCTCAACCTCTGGGTCTTTGAAATAAAATTTTAAAGAAGTTCATTCTGTTTTGCTTAAATAGCTAATCTGCTTTTTCAGGTCTATCTCTGTTCCCACATTGTTTTGTTCATAGGCTCACAGTTTGGCTAAGCTGATGAATGGCCATTAGCATACATGCCTATTTCAAGGCCTATTATGGCTCTGTCTTGGCATATGTTATAGGAGGTGGTCATCTTCCATTCATTGCCTCATATCTCATCTCCACTAGACTTCCCCAGGAGCCAAATAAATTCTCCATGGTGTGATAAATGGTTTCTTTATAGTCTGAAAGGATTTCTTTTCCTAAATATAATGGTTTAGCTTTGCTGCAAATTTATTCTGTCATCTAGATGAATTTCCTGGAAGGAGAAGAAAATCAAAGATTAAAATCATTTGAGCTGCTGTAGAGCCATCAGGAAAGATGTTTTTTTAAGATGAAAGTGTCATAAAAGGAGACACACTTGTATGAAAAGAGTAAATGAAAACACCTCTGATATTCTCCTTTTCTTTTTCAGGATTAATATTATACAGAAAAATGACACTGTTTGGTGAAGCTGAGGAGCATCATATTGATAGAAATGTTTTTTCTTTTGATAAATAGAGTTGGAAATCATGTAGCATTATGGACATTATCCTGTGAATAAAGCTCACAGAACACCTTGTCTAACTTCAAAGACTTTGTACATTGTAGAGAGCTGTGACTGACATGAAGGCTTTCTGATTGCAGTACATCTGTTCTAAAGAAAAGAGAATATTTCATTGGTTTAAGGAGTTTGGGATGGGTTGTTTTGGCTGGTTCTTTTTCTGGCATGGTTTCCTATTTTTTCTCCTTTTTTGTTGTTGTCATTTGTTTGCTTTGTCATGATTTTTTTAAATTTTTTTATTTTTTTTTTTAACTCTAGGATGGGACTTTGTGCCAAAAACTTTGATTTTTTTTTTTCCAACTGCATCAGTTAGTCTAATTAAAAAAATCTGTTTGGTGAAAGATTCAGTGGATATAAATACTGAAGATTACTGATACATACATCAAAACTATATTTATGCAACTCAATAAATAATCAATACATTGGCTGAGATAAGCTGATATGGTACTATTTACCATTTTTTACCTCCAATTTTAAATATTCAGTGCTACAATGCACTCAGAAATGTTAATTAATAACTGAATCTGATATGAATTATCATTTTCCAGAAAATAATGGTTCCCATATTACTCATTTTTAGACATGAAGACAATCTGCCGTATGTCTAAATTATAATCTTTGATTTTACACTGTTTAAGAATAAACTGTTATCTGAATCAGTCTTTTTTAATCCTTCATGTATAATTGAAGATCAAAAAATCTGATAAATAATCTTCTGATGTTTAATTTATTCACAATGATAAATAACTGTTCTGCTTCTTCATCTGTTCTACCAGGATGTGAGAAAATAAATGTGATTTAACCATGAATAATTTGAATTATTTGCATGTTTGAAAAACTATTAAACTTAGAGAAATTGATTTATTTGCACAGTGAAAGGAAATATTTATATTCCTTTTGGAAACATGGATCATTTTTTTTCCAGAACATAGTAGTTTGCCATTAAAATAAGCACTAAAAAGTTATTGAAAAGACTAACTTTGAGAGAAAAAGTATTTCTAAAGTTACTGTATTGTAAAGTGTAAGAAGTGATCTTTTTTATCTAAACTTAGATATAACTGTGATACAAAAATAGGTCAACCTCTGGAATCAGATTGCATGAGATTATGAATGCATGAAAATGAGTTTGAAGGGTTAATAATTGCATTTGGAAACAAAATAGTTATGTGCTGTAATTACAGTGTTAAAATACAGACTTCCTTCAAATGCCTATAAAGGAGAAGAAAGTATATGTGTTCAGAATGTTTTTTAAACATTATTATGTCTAGCATTGTCTAGTTTGATTAAGGGCTCCATTCTGCTAACCTTCCTAATGTTAATCTATTTATTATAAAGGACTTTTCCAAGACTGAACCTTTTAGCCTGGCTGAAAGTATTAGTTTGCATTTTGCAGAGCATTATTATCTCATTTTGTATTTGTCTATATTGCTCTTTAACATGAAAACAATGCACTTTCTATCCATATTTTTTTTACATTTTGTACTGTGTATTATATTTTTACTCATCATTTCTATGCTTTACATTAACAATTAAAATGAGACTATTATAGCTATCTGTAAATTCAGTACAAAAGGAAAAACGGATAAATCCAGCTAGAAGCTATGTTCAAGCTATGCACGAGATTGCAAATACTGGGGGTTTTTAAATCGTGGCTGTGTAATAGAAGTGAGAGCCTTTGCTAGTTTCGATGTGCATGCTCTGACAACCTCTCACATCTCAGGCTCCAAGGCAGAGCCATCCTGTTATTTACTGTAGTCACAGACCACAGTTCCAGGGCATGTTGCCATATCCATCAGTCAGTAAGTACAAGAGCAATCACAGTCTATGTGACTAGCACCAGATACTCAATTTCCTTGCAGCAGAAATTAATGTTCTACCATAAAAACAGCTTTCAAGGCAAATTCAGCATTGGATCTAGATGACACCAACTTCCCACAGATAGGAAAGCATATGAATCAGTGAAATTCAGAATTAAGGCTACTGAATACACAGAATTCCAAACTATCATGCTGTTTACCATAGTTCATAGTATAGAATAGCACTTAGTAATAGTATATTGCACTGTGACAACACTGTGACAACACAGCACACAGGAGAATAGATAGAAGCTATAGAAGCTATAGAATAGAAGCTATAAATTTCTTTAAAGCTCTGAAAAAAAAAGTCTAAAGAATTAAGAAAAGACTAGTGTTTTGCCCACATTGCAGATTGTTTCTTACAAGCACCATTCCAGCCTACACACCAGCTGTTGAGCTTTTGCCCTTCTGAGATCTAAGTAAAACCTTTCTCCTCATTTGTAGGAGAGTGGTTGCCCTTCTTTACCAGATGGTGGCAGAGGTAACAAGTGGGGATGTGCAGAGGCAGAGAGAGGAAGGCCCAAATTCGACCCATTCCTGCTAACTATTAGTGGTAGTTGTACCTTGTACTGCACCCATGCCGTCGTCAAAGTGCTTCTTTCAGTAGATTTTCTTCATTAGGTCAACTTCCTTAGGAAGTTTACCAACCAGAGGATGAAATGAGACACCATTTTATTACTACATTCTCAGATTCCTCCTCTGAGAGGAATTTCTCTCATAGGCTTCTCCTTGAAACAGGTGGTACCAACACACACGTGCTGGGTAAGTGCATCACTGAATCTTCCTTCCCCTTCCTTCCCCTTCCTTCCCCATCTGCCAACAGATTGGTAGGCAACAAGGAAACTGAACTAAACTTAATGGGACGTGGTTTTAATTGGATTGATGTGGCAGTGTACCATGATAGATTGACACTTAAAAAGATGATCCTGTATGTTGTAAAAAAATTATAACAGGCTGTGTGACCTAACTTAATCTATGTTGATGTTCAAGTGCATCCATGTGGAGCAGCTGTCCTGCTTTTACATGACATTTCCCTACATTTCCCTCCAACCTATTTTGCTAAGGCTTTCAGCTTTACTGATTGGTAATCCTGTGT
Source organism: Cisticola juncidis (assembly GCA_013400215.1). Classification (NCBI taxonomy): domain Eukaryota; kingdom Metazoa; phylum Chordata; class Aves; order Passeriformes; family Cisticolidae; genus Cisticola; species Cisticola juncidis. The sequence goes on along the minus strand of VXBR01000285.1, from coordinate 8,697 downwards.
GGATTCTGTCTGCAGGAGACAGTCCTGACTGAATCTTTGCTGGCCAGGGTTGCAGGAAAAATTAGTTGAGACTGAGACAGTGCCAAGAGGTATTGGATGCCCTCAGAGCAGGGAGCAGGCTTACTCCTGCCCCGGTAAGGTGAGCGATAGACAAGGTGCAAACCCACCCTCTGGCCCTGCTTGCTCTGTGATGGACATGCACTCAGGAATTTCTTGCACTGTTTTCTGTTCTAAGACTTCTAGTGATAAAACACTGATTGAACAAAAGCTGTATCCATCAGGTTTGGGTTGCCAGTTTAAAGCTGTAGGGGAGGAAGAGACAGAGGAAAGGAAGGAAAACCAAGCCATGAACAACAACAAATCTAATGGAAAAGGAAATTATGTGGGATGGAGAATTCCACAACCACAGAGGTTTGATCACTTAGGACCCAGTTCATAGCCACTTCTTTGCGGAAAATGTGGAGNTTTTTTTTTTTTTTTAAACAGGATGAGAAATGGAAATGTTTTTGAAGTCTTGAAAGTTTTAATGGGCTGAGAAATACAACAGTTTGCCCAGCACAGGTCGATTGACATATGGGTATTGCCTGTGAAGATATCTTCCTGAAACCTTTTAAGGTCATTCCTTTAATTTTAAAGTTGTAAAACCTCTTGGTTTTATCTTCCAACTCAGATGTAAACAGTGCTTTTAAAGTCAGAACCAGGCCAATTTGAAACATTTTGTTCTCATAGTCAGGAGGGACTAAATTTAAAAGTGCTAGTGAGCCAACACCTGCTACAAATAAAAGAGAGGCTCAACTTCATGCTCCAAATTTATTTTTCACTGCATATGGGAGATGTGAAAAACCTCCATAGGCTGCTCAACTGTTTCAAGGGGAAAACACAGATAAGCAACAATATTAGGAGAACACAGTATCATGATATGGAAAGAGTAATTCTTTCAATGGGTTATTGCTGAGGGTCAGTCTACATTTGCAAGCATTTTGAGAAGGAATTTCTTTCGACACAGCCTGATTAAATTGTAGAAACAAAGAGCATAAATCTGCTTCAGAAGAAACTGAATGTAGAGAAAGAAAAATCAAGAGGCTATAGCAATATGTTGGATTCAGAGACATAGCTGATGAGATCAGACTTTTATTTGTACTTCTCAGAAATGGCAAGGGATAATGAATCATTACATTTGTGTTCTGCCAATAAAATGTACATTTACTCTTATTATATACCCAGAATAAGATTTTAAAGTATTGTGTATGTTCTCCTTTTTTTTCTCCTTGCAAGAGTGAATGTCTCACTGAGAGGACTGACTTCCTGTGTCAATAACAGTCAAACCCCTCATATTTTGCTTTAGATACAGTTTGAAACGTCACTGTTAAAGAAATTATTTTTCTATACTCAATTATTTCAGCTTTTCTGTAGTTTTGTGGGAGTTTTTCAATTACATATTGTTGTATACAGAGCTCCTACATAGTGTCACAGTCCGAAAAAAAAGACAGTCTGAATAACAAATCCAGCTGCATGCAATCACACTGCTATATTATCCTTCCTAGATCCCTCCCCAAAATTCTCTGTGCCAGTATGTCTGCCAAAATGAGAAAATCTAGTTAACAGGTTTTCTATAACCACTTTAATTATGTTGATGAGTAATTATTTATTCATTTTTTGTATTCTCCATATTAATTTGATTTATCTATATGTGTTCAGGAAGATAAAGTACTCCAGTCAACTTTAATACAGGCATGATGAGATAGACATCAGTGAAATCTCTAGAAGAATAGCAGGAATCCTAAATCCATGTCTACACCGCTACTGTATGCTGAAATCAATAGTGAACATGATTATTGCTATTGTTTTGAGCCCTAGCTGCACTGAGGTGGACATTGTTATGACAAAATGAAACATAGTTGTGTTTTTTGCTCCACTGTGAATAAAACCTCTAAGTCAGTCCTCAAGACAGAGGTAATCAATTCCTTAGACATCAGAGAATCTAGTTTTGACCTCAGAGAATCACAATACTAATATGAGTGTCACTGCTACTACTAAGAAGTACCTGAAGATGTTTAAAATCTCAAACCCACAATCTAATAAGGAATCAAGAAAGGTAGCAATGTAAATCCACTCCAAGGGCAGCAGGGTACTGCTGTCAGACTGGAAGGAAATTATACAGCTTTTCATTTTATTGTAGTCTCCTGACTACAGTTTCAGAAATCCCTGGAGTTGTCTCTGACAGGGAAGTTTCTGGATGGCATCTGTTTAAGCAATATTGGAAAGAAAACACATTGTTTGTTTTACTGCTCTTCTAACAATGGCCTTGACAACATGCAAATTACAGTTTGCAGAACTAAAAAAGCAAAGCAGATATAGATATATCTGTCCTTTTTCTGCTTTCTTGCTGCTTATACTTTGCAGACATTTAACTTTGCAGTCATTTAACTTTGTAGTTAGTGATCCTGTGCCACCAGTTTTAAATTACAAGGCTCTTTCAGGTTTAGAATTGAAATGCTGAAATGGTACTTAATGTACTAGAAACTTAGAGTATTCCCCATCAAAGTAGGGCAAGTCAGACCATGACACTCCTATTTCACATTCTAAGTCCAAGAGAGACTTTTTATGTTGGCTTTCCTTTGTTTCCATCAATAATTTTCCATCAATAATTTTGCTATGGCCTGTGTTTTATAAGGTTTCTAAAATCAGGCTTAGACAAAGTTCCTCAGTTAGGGTATATTCACAGATCCCCTCTAATGGAATTTTACCCTGTTTTCAACAGTTTAATCACACACATTTTAGGTGCATATTTCACTGTGTTATTGTAAATAGGCAAACATACTTGCTTCATAGGGTCATGAAAAACCTCTCAGCATTGGTTCTTTGGCTGTAATTTTGTTTGATGGGAACTGTTGCACAGTTTTGAAAGTTAGATATTATGCCTCTCCTTCTGACTTCTAAATCTCATGGCTATCAATATGAAGAACTAATTCAAATGAAAAAATCACCTCTCAGTTACCTACAGAAATGTCTGCTCCAACATTCTACTTTGTAATGGCTGGATTTCACCTTAGATGACAATGAGATGCTATCTAAAAACTATTCTCATGCCTTCTAAAAAGTATAATTAGAGCAGGCTTACCATAGCTGCTATATATTTGGGCTTCATCCATTCCTGTATGGATAAAAGATTCAAATGCAGATCTTTTGTTTCAGCAGATATTGATGACAGCTGTTGTACCCCCTCATAACAACTGTTTATATTTAATTGAAAAATCAAGTGATGAAAATACTTAAAAATTTGAAAACAGACTTTTTTATACAGAAAGACTGTGACAGCTTTTACCCCAGACTGATAGTAAAAGCAGTTCAAATGCTGTTATTGCCATCCTCCGTATGACAGATTCCCTGGCTAGAATACATTTTCTGTAATGCACTATTGCCTCCTGCTCCTAGGACTTCTATCTTTAGTGAATCATTGAAGACTGAGTCTGACTGGAAAATGCAACCAGAAGGAGAAAGGAGTGATACCAGGAAATCACACTATAACTTCTAGGACAGAAGCATTTTTAAATGGAATTACATGTTTTCTGTGAGTTTACACCAGACTCCTATGTGTAGAACTCCAGTTTTTTAAATTAAAACTTTTCACCTAAGATTGTCTGGTTTTAAGAAAAACACACTTAAAGCTCAGTTTCCACTAGGAAGATGTACAGTTTAGTTGTTCAGGTTTGTTTCTCAACTACAAAATGTAGATGTAAAATTCAATGAGAAAACAGGGTAGAATTGTTTTAAAATCTGCAGAACTCTACAGAGTACTTTTGTAGAGGCAGAACAAGCATAAACCATTCTTTTCAACACTTACCTGAATCCCCTTTCCATGGCAATTTATTTCCAATACATTCTACATCCTCAGCTGCGCTTCCACAAATCCTACAGGGCCTGAAATCCCTTCTTTAGCTTCTTCAGTGTTCTAAGAGAGATAGAACCTTGCAAGTTTTTATGGTCATAACTTTCAAGCAATCAAAATTTAAAAAAAAAACTGACTTATTTCAAAAGACCTGCAAGAGATGTTCCACATCAAAGCTTCCTCCTTCCACAAAAAAAAACCCCAAAAACCAGAAAACAAAACACAAAGAAACAAATAAACAAAAACAAACAAAAACTCCAAACAAAACAAATAAAACACCAAATCAAACAAAAACAAATTAACTGTGAATCAATTTAAGGAAAGTATTTTTAGACTCAAATGGTATGATTTTTATTGTTTTATTGATTTAAGGAAACAATTAGGAACATATTTTCACACTGCTTTGTCATGAATTTGAAAATATCAGATTGCTAGTTATAAGTCAATATTATGGAATTCACATTTATTCAAGTAATGAGTTGACAAATAGTATTATTCTGCAGCTTTTCTAACTGCAGCTCTTACAAAGCTTATTTTAATAAAACTCTTGTACTCAACACCTTTGCAAATACATTATTTTTACTTCAGGATAGGATAGTTAATTGGATCTGAATATGAGGGGATTAAAATACTCGTGACCATCAACACTGCAACAGAATGAGCCAAAACCTTCTCAAAAGAGTTGGACAAGACACTTCAAACAGAAGCTGGAAAAATGGATCGGGCTTTTGCTGGTCTAGATCTGATTCTGAGGAAGTGATTAAGAATATGAAGATGGAAAGCGATTCATATGAAAGAAGTTCCAACAGAAATGTTTGTGATTATAAAAGAGGAAAAAGAAACCCCCGAACAGCAATTTTCCAAAAGTTCAAGAAAATGAACCATCCTGAGATGGTGTTCCAAAGGACATCATGGTTCAGGTGAGCAACCCGATTTTGAAGGGAAGTGTCATGTGAAAGGGGGGAATTTCCCTGAACTCTTTATATTTGCTATTTGATCAATCTATAGGTACTCCCAGGGCAGTCAAGACCCTTACACCTAACCAGTGCCCTGTTATGGAGACTCCGCTGAACAGCCCAGTGAATCCCAGGGTGGTTTCCCTAAATCTCATCAGGGTCACACAGCAGCAGCATCCTCACACTTTGCTGATGTATTACCAGTTTTGTCAAGTTTGGTGTCAGTCTATTGAGAGAGTCCCAAGGCTGCACAGAAAAGCCTGTTGTGAGGAAACCAAGGAAAATGAAGTACATAATGAAATATACAAAGAATCATGTAACAATAAAAAATGAACAAAAGTACATTAGGAAACGTTTCTCTTGGTAAGGAAGACAAACAAGAGACAGAAAGAGAAAAGTATAGTAGGTAAGAAAGCAAGAGAAAAGCATGGATGGGTTGTAATTTTTGTGACTTGGAAAAACAACCAGAAGACATGAATACCTCTTTGAAAAGAAAATGTTGATGATGATTTATTCCATCTGTTCCTTATGGTCACGATATACCAACTTACTTCACAGAAAATCTGATTTAAAAGAAATATTATTAAAATTAGTAAAAACTCTTTCTGATTTGATGCTAGCTAAAGCACTTAAGCAAATTGTATCACAAGGTCAGAAAATTCAAATAAACTGGGTTTTCAAGAACTAATTAAGCAAATATTTTGAAGGGCATCATCGTAGTATATACTAAATTCTCTCTTACAATCTAAAATTAATTTCAGTGTCTATTGCAGATCTCCCTAATCCTCCATTTTTATTGTTATATCTATATTGAGCTTCAACATCAAACTGCTTTTCCAAGCTACAAAACAATGACCTAAGTGTCAAATTACTTGCATTGGTTCATGTTAAAGTAATCAGCTAGATACTGCTGTTGCTCCTGATAAGACATTACGTGGGCAGGAAAAAGAACATAATTTTGACTTGGGTTTGATACTAAATAAATACAAAATATATAAACTTCTCAGTATTATGGTTATTTATTCTCTGTCTCTTAGCAGGTAAACAGTCATCTTGGAGATCTGAGGAACATTTGTGTTCCTTATTCACAGTACTCAGAATGAAATGAGGACCACACCTAATTTCATATTTAAGAAAGAAAATAATGATTGAAATGATTTAGGATTTGTTCTTTCATTAATCTTTTCCTCCCCTGCTGTTTTGTCAACAGCAGAGGGTAACACAGGAGCAGCGAAGAATCTGACACTTCAGCCATTCATAGAGCAAACAAAATCAAGACTGAATGACAGAGAAGTCCTGCGTGATTTTTTTGTTTTTGGTTTTGGTTTGTGGGTTTTTTAATGGGAAAGAATTATATTTCTAAGTCAGTATCTGTGATATTGAGATATACTTCTATCACCAATTCAAGTATGTGCTCTTGTCATTTAACTGCAAATTCAGGAATAGAATATTTAATGTTACCCACCACAGTCAGTAAGATGAAGTCATAATAATTATTACCAGAATAGTACGAACTTCTCTGTCAGTAAGTGACAGGATATAACAAGGTGTGCTTTGTTGATCTCTGTTAAAGTGCATTGACGTGCCAATAGTTACTGAGAGACTTCAGGAGGTTTTTGGGTTTTTTTTTGTTTTCTGTGTATAAGTTGAAATAGCAGTTTTGATAAGTTATTGAAACTCTTTTGTTCCTTTTCTCTGTGCTCATGCTGGCTCCTAACTATAACCTTCCAATGTGATTTAAATAATCCACAAAACATGACACCTGCTGATACCAGGGGAGGATATGCTGGGGAGGCATTGTGGTTTCCACTGGAAACCTTACAAAGCTCTGTAGTTTTACATGGGAACATTAAATATTACCCTATGTTTTCCTTTGAGTGTAAAGAGTTTTATAAAGCAAAAACTCCCAGAGTGAGTCTGAGCAGCAAAAGAAAAATCTTACATGAAATTTAGGAAGCCATTTGATGATTGTCACACAACTCTGTTAATGAGTACTGAAGTTTTCAAGACTTTGGATGGGAACCAGTTTCTGCCAGTTCACATGTATTATCCATTGGTACCATTAGTGCTGGAAAGAGGAGCTTGGAATTCCTGTTATATTCCAGTATTTTGATGCTGCATGTGGGATCTGACTTTTTTCCCTTGGATATGGTCCTACTTTTCCTTCAGAAACACAGATGAGCAAATTTGGAGATGATTTGTGTTGAAAGTGAATCTTAATTCATTGGTTCCTGAGTCTTCTGTCACTAGCAAAGAACCCATTTTGTGAAAATTTGAACACCCTAATTTCTAACCATCATATGATTTCCCTTTATCTTTGGGAATATGTAACACTACCATGATTTAGGAAAACTTTCATGTGGCATGAATAAAGCAGCACCATTCTCTTGGAGGAGCACCATCAGTGGATCCCGGATTGTTGCATTTTTTTTTGGATGACCCGTCACTACCTTCACAACAAGAGCTTTAGGTTTTTCTACCATGGCCACGTAATTTATTTCATCTCGCAACAGGCTCCTCCACAGCTCACAGAATACTTTGGAGTATCAGAGATGGGGAAAGGACCCTTACACCATGCAGATGTGAAGATTGATTCCTGCTGGTTTATGGAGAGAAAGCAGCATTGTTCAAAAAACACGCAGATGTAGGATGCACTGCTGTAAAAACTCCCATCAGTGGAACTGTTCATAGCAGTGGGATGATGGACCTGATTCTCGGTGGGAAATTGTGTTGGATAATCGCATTCTGCATGCCACAAATATCTTTGAGGTTCAGTTGAGTGTGCAATTCTTCTTGCCTTACTCAGTGGCATATTATTGTTTATGATCTGTTTAATGACTGCTTCTAGCTCCTGTTTTTAATACAGATATTTTTATTTTATTGGTAAGAAATGCTTTTTTCTCAGTGAATTCTTGTCCAGAAGCATGAATTTCATTAACATGTGAAAGATGTAAAATTTTATGAAAGATAAACCAGAGTATTTTGTTGCTTTGTTTTGCTTCCCTCCTCACCCCTTGTAAATGAAGGATTATTATATTTACTTTTGGAATTTTTCACCAAATATAAAATAAATGTAATATTAAAAAAAACAGTGTTCAGTAATGCCTCTACTTTAAATAAACAGAGAGGTGATAAGCAAATGTTTTTAAAAGGAAGGATGGAAACCATGGTTAATAAATGAATGTATTTTCATTAATTCATTATTGCCATATTTCTTTTAGACTAAAGCAGAAGAAGGCCAAAATACCAGCTACAGTTATAGATGTGTTAAGATTTTTTTTTTCAAAGAGGTGCTGAAGCAGAGATTCGTTTCTGCAGAGATCCTTGCCCATGGCAATAGCAAAACATGTAGCCCAAATATTTTGAAAGATACAATGCATTTCCAGAAATCTTTAGTAGAATGGCCATGGAGACTATTTGAATATGACCTTCAGCAGCAGTCTTCAGGGCTATAGGTCATTGCAGCACCCTGCCTGCACCAGAATGAAAAGCTTCACCTGTCAGCAGGCTAGAAGCAGAGTTGGCATCCTTCAGTAACCCATGCTTGGGTCAATTGCAAAAGTATGTTCATTAGGAAACAACCTGATCCACAATGGGCAGGCCAGTTCCACGTGTCTGGTCTTGCACAAGGGACTGGGGAGAACACTAAACTCTGGGCATAGGTTACCTAGAGAGAAACCATGTTCACTGTGATGTCCCTTTCAGGTTTGGTTGATTGCCTTCAAAAGTTTCATTCTAAATATGTATTAAGATGCTCTCACAACTGCACCCAGGCTTAAGTTTATGGGTGATGACCAGTTGTAGGTTAAAAGCTTTGAACAAGAGGATTCCTTTCTATTTCTTAAAAAAAAA
>VXBR01000283.1:2370034-2433190 GCA_013400215.1 Cisticola juncidis | reverse complement strand
CCACACAGCCACCCTGCTCTCCAACCACATAGCCACTCTTCTCACCCTCCACTGGACCCATTCTGCTCCAGGGTGCCCACATGTCCCTTGTTTTCAGGAACCCCAAGCTGGATGTGTTGAATTCCAGAGCTAGTCTCACAATTGAAGAATAGAGGGAAGGCTCACCTCCCTCATGACACAAGGCACATACTCCTTGGGACTTGGAGAAATCATTTTGGTTGTCTGTGTACTCATTTTTTGTTTGTGAAGTGGGGCTATCCCTGTCCCACAAGTCTGTTGTCCATATAAATTCTGAAGTGCTCAGACAATGTAATAATGAAAGGTGTATACACACTGTAAGAATGACTATTCCCAGACTTATGTCATAACTATGATTCTTGTCATGCTTTACTTCTTTAACACCAGCTTTTTGTGAAATTATTCCTGCTGTGCTTTCCAGTTGTTTTCTTCTTCAGAGACTTTCAGCTATGTTTGTAGGATCACTGTGCAGTAAACAATTTAATATTAAACTGTAGGAACAACAGCCATTTACTGCCTAACCTTTTCCTTCCTTTATTACCATCGTTAAGCTATGACTACACTTCAGGGGTAGGATCAGCCTGTTGGTAGGATTAAACCTGCATACAAACAAGGTAGAAAAATCTCTTGATTACCACCCCTGCCTACATACTTACTTTGGAAACCTTCAGAGGAAGACTTTTTGCCACTCCAGAGAGATCAGCCTGATCACTGAACACCTCTGTCACGCCCATTTTCTCAAACAGGCTCTTAACATCATAGTAACCGGAGACAGAGAATTTTGGAAGATCCAAGTAGATTTCTCTTTTGAAAAATAAATAAAAATGTGGATTTGTTATTACAAGATCCCTTGAAGCAATATCTGTTGCAGGTACCCATCCCAAACACCCATGGAGCTAAGACTTGGCTTTCTAAGACAGTGATGAATCTCATGTTAGAGAAGCAGAAACTGAGGTACTTGTCCCACCAGCCACAGTCTAATCTGTGGTGCAGGGGTAGAGTAATGGTTTATGAAAGTGACTGGAAAGTATCATCCAGATTGAAGAAAAATAAATTGTATTTTCTTTTAACTGGATTCCTCCTAATGAAGGCAGGTTCCTGGGGGCAGTTACCTGTGTGCAGGATCCTCACAACTGGGAGCTGTGACTGGGGGAGCTGAGAGAGTTTCCCTTTGGTATGAAATAATAGTTTGTCTGAGTTAAATAAGCTGAATGGTGCTTGTTCCTCAGAGCTGTACTTAGCAAGTCATCATGGTATCCTAAGCTTTACCCTTCCTGGATGAGTAGTTTTGGTCTGTTCAATATTTAAGCAAAGCCACAATTAAAATATTACCTTATTTTAAGTGATCTCAACCAGTTAGACACTGTTTCTTTTAGCAGAGCATCTTCCACCTGTTTCATTGTCCCTTCATCAGGCAGAACAAACAATGAAGTAACATTTCCTTTGTATGGGATTTCTACTACCCAGCAAGACAAGTTCTCATCCCTGTGGACATTAAAGTTCATGTTTTTATGCATCATTTTGACCTTGACAGAATTTTTGGCATCCAAAAAGAAGTCATCATCTCTTGTGTTGAAACTGTTGAAAGGTCTTTCCCAGGAGCCTTTGAAAAAAAGTATGAGTATAGAATTGAAAAAAAAAAAAAAGAAAAAAAGGGGACTAATAAAGGCATGTCACATTAATTGATGCTTCAAATAATATAATTGAACTGTAGAGACAGCAACAAGCCTATCTCAATTTAAGGGTGCTTGTTCCCTGGCCACAGAAAGAAGCTTCACCTCTTTTCAATGGTTTTAATAAAAATCACAAGAAAAGTACAGATTGAAGTGGAAAAGTGGAAAAGAGATGAGCCTTTGCCTGTTCAGATAATGGTAAATCTTTCACAGCCTCCAACTATACAAGCTTCAGTCTTATTCCTTTCATGTGTCATCTGTGTTTGACTATGTCCTGCATAGCCAAACACCTGTGCCTTTCAACAAATGATCATAAGTTCTGAATATCTTCAGCTCTGAACCTGGTTTAAAATTTATATAACATTAATCAGTACTTATGCTGGTTCATTTATTTTTTTCATTCTTTTTTTAATTTCTCATGTAGAAAATTATTCTTCTCACCTATCTTTAAAATATTTTCCTGTGTAATTTAAAAATAGAAAGATGTGTTTAAAATTAGATTATAGGATGTGTTCACAATTGAAAAAGTTTTGCTTCTTAGAACTTCCAGAGCTTATTTGTATAGTTGCTACCCATGTCTGTTACTCACCGTTAAAGAAAATGTAGTTAATGAGAACCATCATGGTTTGCGGATCAAGACTCTTGACTAAATCAACAATTTTGCCATGTGTTTTTGTTTCCACGTACTCATTGATTTCCTTGATAGCCTCTGGAGGGTTCTGGAAGTTGCTAGAAACAGCTTCAGCATAATAAAAATTTTTGACCTGATCCAAAAAGTTCTGAAGCAGTTCCACTTGGTTATTTACGAACAGGGCATTGCCCATGCTCAACTGGACCTCTCGGTGAGGGTTGTTCAGCAGCTGCAGGATGTGCCGAAATCCCTCATGAACCTCCTGCTCCTCCATCTGTGTCAGGTTGAAGGCGAGGCCTTTGTGCAGCTCTCTGAGCGTGTTTGATCTGGCCCCCAGGCTGAGCATTGTGAAGGCAGTGGAGATACTCAAAGGAGAGAAGAAAATGTTCTTGTTGCCCGATTCACTGCTGATCTGCTGGTAAAGCTTGAATGCAAAGTCAGCGTTGCTGGGGGCTAGCTTGACATAAGGCAGGCTCTCACCATCAGCCTGGGACTGGTCTTCTGGGGGATGGTGTATTTGTTGTTCCTGCTGTTGAGCCTGGACTTGAAGTCCAAGAAGCAACAAACACAAATACAATGCAGATTTCATTGTCCTGAATAGTTCTGTTAAGAAAAAACAGAGGAACTTTTAGATCTACAGAAGTTTTTTTTTACTGGATAAAAAAATTTTGTATTCTAGATACTGATTTTCAGATGTCAGTCATTAGAACTATTTTTCTTCTTAGAAATACTCTTCTACTTGGCCTCTGGACAGTCTATTACTAATCAGTTCTCTTAGTCTGTGACCAAGGGGCAAAGGAAATGAGCCAATAATGTGGTATTGCCAGGGAAGAATCAGCTTTTCTGAGATATTGTGTGTGAAGTAGTTCTTGCTTCTGACCAGCATCCCTAAGTGCCTTGGGGTACGTGGCTGGGTTCATATATTGGCACCCATCTATCTGGTAAGTTCTTTGGCAGAGGGACCAACTATCAGTGCTGATATGCTTCTGTGGTACCCATGGTCTTGTTAGGACTTTGGTTTTCAAGCACTGCTCAGTTATAGCAGTGTATAAAATCCACATAAATGCTCAGCTCTTAAACTGTTTATAGATTTCTGCCTCTTATATAACAGCTCTGACTCAAGACCTATATTATTGCAAGATTTTTACCTTAAGTGTTTCAGCAAATTGAGGCTAAATTGAGACAGTTTATTGACACTATATTGCACATAAGCTATCCATAAAGTTGCACAGCTCAAGACTCAAGAGCTTAGGAAAAGCTACAGTGGAATCTGCCTTGCTGTGTATATATAATTTGACGATTTTTCATTTTCCTTCAACGGACATAAGCAGATTCTGCATAAGCCCAGAGTCTCTCTTCTGTCATTTTTGGGGAAGAAACCTGTGACATATTGGAGAAGAATGCTCTCCGTATAGTGCCTCACCTAAATTATCTCAAATGACAGAAACTCAAACCCATGAAGCAAGCAGTGACCCTCAGGGAAAGAGAGTTGGTCTGAATACTGTTCATAGCAGCTGTATACTTATTCTGGAGAATGAGATTCTGCCCAGAATCTGTCTCAGGCTGCCAGGTTCAGGTCTTGCACCAGACTTATTATGGGGAGTTGTTATTTCCAGATATCCCCTTTTCTGGATTTCCATTATGAAAAACTGGAGGTACAAGCTGTTGAAGTGCTAAACATGGGAGCTATGCTCAGCATGTCCAAAATGCTGGGTATAAACACTGTCTCAGGATTAAAGGCATTCTAGCTCTTGATAATTCATTTTGTTCTGGTAACAACTCATTTCATAGTTCCCCAAATCTGCCTTTGAGAGAGACTGATTTCTCTTCCAGGTCACTTGACTGCAAGTAGGCTGGTCTTTAGGCACACTAGACAGAAATGAAGCTACTCTCATTAGCCCTGCATCAGCCTGGAATAGTTGCAACACTGAAATTTCAACTAAATTTATTCCTCTGGGAAGGTTTTGTTCTTCATTTTGGTACTGAATTTTGGTTATTCGTTTTGGACCTCATTTCCCTGTCCTCCTGTTACTATAGTTAGGAGCTGGATCACTGAATGAATTATGCTTCAAACATTCAGAACATGCTTCCAGAAGCTAAAATAATTTCCAATTACTGTACAAAACAAACTAATCTCAGCAGTAAATAGCAGGGATCACACACAGCATAAATTCAAAGACTTCTAAGAAAGTATAATGTGGTACTTACTGTGCTGGACTTTTCTTTCACAGTGCTTCTTCCCTCCTATTCATTTTCTTCCTAGTATTAAATGATGTCCACTGGTAAAGATTAAACAGGGCAAATAAGAGTTATTTGCAAAGCAAAGATTGAGTAAAGTCCTTTTTTTTCCGGTTGTCAAATATTTAAAGTCTTTTTCCCATTACACAGCCAGAATGATGCCAGCACCTAGGACTCTAAAGGGAGAGAAAGACCAGGGACTTTGCTACTCTTGGCTCAAACTGAACTGTCAGTAAAAGCTTTACCAATAACTGTGGTGAATGAGCTCCTGAAAACAGAAGAACTGGAAACCTAAAAAAAGGCCAGAAAACATGGGTTCTCTGTCCCACTGGACTTTCTGCACATGCAACAATGCCATCTAATTAAGTACCCAAGGCAACAGCAAGTTTTTTCAGGTACAGCTCCATGCTGCCCTAAATGGAATGCCATTATTTGATGGATTTAGAACACTGGTTAGCCTTTTGAAGGATCTTTAATGAGTATTAGAAACTACTGAAGTGGAAAGCAAAGCATAGCATGCCTTGAAAAATAACCAAAATAAGAAAACAAATGGAAGAATGAAATAGGCAAACTTTTCCACAGCAAAATGTTAACTTGGGAGAAAAGATCTTAACCCTTTGTGCTATCTATGCATAGGATGAGCATGAATTACATATATATCATACATATCTTACACTGGGATCCCTCTCAGAGGAAGCTGAAACAGGCACAATTTAGCTATTTAGGAGGTTATTTAAGGATGAGGTGCATGGCACTTATCCTAATTAGCAATGACTAATTATTTCTGTTGAATGTACATGACTTCGCCCCAGGTAAACTTAAAATTTATCTACATGTAGGAATCAACCATCATTGTTACTGCTGTGTAACTGCTCTCTTACAAGACAGAGGCAGGGTTGGTCAGAATATATTCCTACAGAGGGGTTTTTTTCATGACATGTGCAAGTACACAGAAAGTTTATTGCAGTATTATGTAAAATGACCGAGTCTCAGTAGCAGCAAGTATGCTGTTGCTGAACTCTAGCAAAGAAAAGATATTTTTCTCAAGCCTAGGCCTGCCTAGATAGATAACATTAATCTTTCAGGCCAGTCCTAATGCTTGGCTAACCATCTGAAGCATGCCACTATTTCTTGAGATGAATTTCTGGGAACAGCAAAGCTGCTGCAGTGATTCCTCTCCTTTCTCCCAGGAGATGCAGCAGCACTCGGCATGTCAGGGAGATAGTGGAAAGCTGCTTTTGTCCCTGCTCACTCCCAGGCACCAGATCCTCTGATCCTGGCCCAAGTGTCTTCCTAGACAAGGTTAAGACCAGCAGTTACAGCAGACCCACAAATGATCATTTTCCAAGAATCAGCTTTCCAACAGTTCCAGACAGATCAGCATGGTTAATGAATCCATCAGTCGCACCCAGTCCTTTGAAAATCTCCCTTAGGTCACAGGTGCCAGAAAGAGAGACTCTTAGATAATATATATTGCTTCTGTTGAAGGCAATGGAAAATGAGGCTGAATCACCACTCGTAGGTATCACCTGCATGTCAACCAGGTGACAAGTCTGTGAAAACACAGGGAGAGGAGAACAGTTTGTTTCTTCGCTGCGTGTTCCTGTTGTTGAAAGTGTCTGTGTCCCCAGAACACAGGGAAATGCAAGGCCAGACTGGAAATTTGGTGTAATTTTGCAAAGGAGGCATCATGGGGAATTGCACAGAAGACAGTGTGGAGTTCCTGGATGCTTTGGGATAAGTGGTGGCTGGGACAGGGGGACTCTTGCTCCAGAAACCAGGGGAATCATAGAAAGGACTGACAAACATGTTTTTCCCATTGGTCTGGTAATGATCTATATGGAAGGAATTAAGGAATAATTTCATTATCTCTCTCCCTACTCTCTGCCAGTGACTCTGCTCAGTTACGCAGTGTGTCTTGGTTCCTCCTTATAGGAGCAGTTTCATCCCATATCATTAACTTATTTCTGTTTCTACTTGGTCATCAAATTATCATATTTCAGTTGCTGCTTGGTCATCTAATTATTATATGTTGGCTTTGCAAGTTATATTTGAGGGCTTTCCAGGGCAAAAGATTTCTGACTGTAAAAACAAAAGATCAGCAAGATAACTGTGTACATTGTATGATAAATCCTCATGCAGCCATTTCTTTTTTTCCTATAAAGATGTGTATGGTATGTCTACGAAAGTTCATCTAAATTGATTTCTTGACATACCTAACTCCATTAAAATCAGGAGATTGGTATCATTGCAAAACTGGTGTGAGTAGATTAAAAATCAACTCCTTTCAGTAATTTTATTTTTTTCTGTAGAGGGCATCCTAAATATACTCTCCATGTCTTACAAATATTTCATCCTGTTCTCCTCAAATAATGAAAGTACTTTAGGCTCCCATTTCAAAACCCAGCATGACTAACAGAAAGAAAAAAAAGCTAAAGGCTAAGCAAAAGTCTGTGACAGAACTGGGAATGGAAACTAGACTTTTCCTACTTTGTTGTCAGCTTCTTTCACCAATGCAATTGGAATCTTTGAATTGAGTTTTCATATAAATTCATAGTCTGCTAGAAGAAAGCTGTATGAGTAGAACCAAATTCTCTATTTTTTCCTTCTGTGTTATGTCTCAGAACAAAATAGCCTTTTATTATTAGGTGTGATTCCTTTTCTCATAACAGACATTTTACTTCAGATGATTATTTCATCAGTGCTCAGAAAATAATATTTTATGTTTTCTACTTTGTCCATATTTAATCTCCTAGTACTGAAGGAAAAACTGTTTCCAAGAGCATACAAGCATTTAAGGCCTGATGTGAATTCCACTGGAGTCAATCAGCCAGAATTGTAATGTTCAATATGGGTAATCTGTCACTAACAGCTCATCTCAGATTTTCCTGATATGTTTTCCATTAAGTTCTCAGCTGAGTATAGTAGAGTTGTACTGACAGATACCTGACACGACCAAAACTTTTTAAAACTAGTTGTTAGAAGTTTTATAAAATCCAAATAAAATGGGTGAAAATACGTAAAAGTACGTAGAATTCAAAACCAAAATTTTGCTCTCAAAATGTATCTTAACTTGAATTTCTTTTTTAAAAAGATACATCAAACTCAAGTAGTTAGGACTACGGACCAAACCCCTAAATTAATGACAATGGTGCGAGAACTTAGAGCTGGCATGTGTAACTTCCAGAACTGAAATAAGTGACAGAAAATGAAAACTGTTGTGCCCTCCTGAGTGCCAGGGAGGTTAAAGGCTGTCCCTTCCAGCACCTGGGCCTCGCTGGTCGCTCCAGGGACCAGGGACAGCAGAGTAAAGGCATTGGAGAATCTGACCAGGGAGAATAAAACTCTCTTGCCAGGTTCTTGGGCAGTCAGTTGCATGTAAGGAAGAGTGGATGTTTCTGAGGGCTATCCATTGGCAGCACCCAAAAGGATCTCCATTGTGGGCCTGCTGTTCCTCTGGAGCTTAGTTTTCTTACTCTGCTTGTGGCCACTGAGCTGTTGACAGTTAAGGACAACAGGCTCACATTCAGCAAAGGAGCATTTCATGCAGACGTGGATAAAGAAAAAGTAAAATTGAAAATAGATTTCTTATCTGGGTACCATGCCAAAAACAACTCCTAAATTCATCCATCTGGCCCTTCGAGAACTTCTGTAGTTATTACTTTATCAGGTTATAGTCACATTCATCATTCTGATTTGTCAGTAAAATAACTTCTAAAAAAATTTAGCATTCAAAAAATATGAGTTTCCCTTTAGTCTGGCACTGTCTTTGAGAATGAATTGATCACCTGAGATTTGCTTATATCTCTCTGGCTCAGCACTAATTTGGCAGTAGTTTAACTGCAGTCATGCTCTGCTTTAACAACACTGCCAGGTCTGAGGAGTGGGGAGCTCTGCTCTTTATCACCTCCATCTCTGCCTGCTCTCTCTGCCTGCCTCTGCACAGCTGTTGGAGGGGTAGCTGCAGGATGTTGGCCTTGGGTGCTGAGCCTTTCTCAACA
Source organism: Cisticola juncidis (assembly GCA_013400215.1). Taxonomy (NCBI): domain Eukaryota; kingdom Metazoa; phylum Chordata; class Aves; order Passeriformes; family Cisticolidae; genus Cisticola; species Cisticola juncidis. The sequence goes on along the minus strand of VXBR01000283.1, from coordinate 2,424,629 downwards.
AGGTGTCCACCTGCCAAGGGAGACTCTCCAGTGGTCTTTTTCTGCCAGTTCATTCCAGTTTGCAGCGTCAGGCCACACTTAGCAAGCAGCTGGGTCCTTGAGCTAGTGATAGACTTTATGGATCATAACAAAAAACTGGGTTTCAATATTTTTAAGGAGGAGAGGTGATATAGATGATGGACAACGCCTCTGCTTCCACAGTAAGTTGTATCACATTTTAAATTGCATTTGAGTTCATTTACGTTACAACGTAATAGAATTAAACGTTCATATTTTCTGGTTCATGGTAGTTGCTATGTGCTCAGCTCTGAAGTGTTTCTCGTATCTGCATCATGAAAGCATTGCTGTGCCATCTAAGGAGCAGCACAAATCCTTAATTTTGGGGGAGCAGCCCTTTGAAAATAAGCACTCACATTTGCTGTGAAAATAAGCATACACAATTACAGCAAATGCACAGGACTGATCAGGAGAGACCACCCAAACACATCTGTGCTAAGTACGTGGGAGTCTCGCAGTCTGTGACTGGAAGTAGTTTTGAAGGGCCTTTATTGAACTGCCCAGTCTTATTCCATGTCAGGGTCTCCAGTTCCCTCATTTCTAAAAAATAGTTGTGAAGGCCTATCAGCATCACCTGGACCTTGGTGTCACTCACAAAAAATGCAGCTTTCCAGCAGAGCTCATAGGGCTGAGTGGTGAAGGGACACTTTCCCACTCCTCTGTTGTTCACTCTGGCTCCAACTGTCCCAGCACACAGAGCAGTCCTAGAGAACAGACCTGGCCATCACCTGCAGATACTCACATTCTTGAACTTTTAGTACAGTTTCAGACACATGCCACCATATGATTCTTCCAAACAAGTGCTAAGCATGTTTTTGGAGTTAGCACAGGCCAAGGGACTTTTTCAGTAAGTAGATGGGATGACTTGCAGGGTCAGAGTTAAGCAAGGTGGATATAACCTGTGATAAGCCAGTTGACCTCATGGTTAGAGAACAGATCTTAGAGTACTTTATTTACCAGCATGGATGTAAACTCTCGAGATAGGATTAATCTCAGTGTTTGTTTTTTCCCCTTCCTGGTATTCGTATCCTATCTCTTTTGAACATCCATTTACAAGGGACTTCTATTTCCAAGAAGTTCAAGATTAAATCTATAATGCAATGCCAGTAGAAACTTTTGGATATCTAGCCAAGTAAAACATTTCCCAGCACTGCTTCCACGGAGGATGTTTGTATAGAGTTTGTTACATTAACAGCCAGCTCAAAGAAGCCAACACAATGTGGGTGGATGCCATCAGCTGTGAATATCCTAAAGGAGAGTATGGACTAAGACTTGACCTTCAAAGGAGGTACCTAGGCCTGGTCTAAAGTCCCTGACTCTCCAGTGTGTCATTTGCTGCTATGCTTTCCTTCTACTGCAAACCCTACCAATGTCAGAAGCCAACCTGTAGTTCATAGAGAATTCATTTGGATTTATCCACTCAAATTTTATTTACTTACAGTGTTTTAACTGAGTTTCTCAGCTGGATATTACCTTGCTTTTGAAAGATGGCATGATCACTAAAAGGCTGATTTCTCAAATTCTTCACAAATCACTAATAGGTATATCTCAGTGGTTATTTTCTGTAGAAGGACAAAGCAAAAATAACATTTCTAAGAATGCACTCTTTCCTGATTTCTTTGGAAAAAAAATTGTTAGTAATTGTTGGGATATAATTTTAATCACAATGGACAATAATTCCATAAAATGCAATTCAGATCAATAAGACCAGCCACTGACCAGTCACTTTTCAGTTGGGTTTACAATTTTTCCCATGAAGAGGATGCTCTGAGTATACTGATCAATGATCAAAAGCAAGAATGGATGATTGAATTTAACAATGGGAGGAGCAGAATAAGGAACAAAATTTATGCTGCTGGCTGCTGCAGCCTCTGTGCCATTCTCATGAATCTTCAGCAGGGCCTTGTGAGTAGCCTACAATAAAATACAGCAAGAATTAATGTATGTGGAAGATGTAGTGTGAAATTATTCAAATTAACACAAATTTAATTCAACTACTGTCTTTCACAAAAATTGCTGTTAAGCCAGGAACCAGGAAGAAGAGTGCTACAGCCTATTGTGGTTTTTTTTAGCAATGTTGTCTCAATAAGCAAATATTTACACATTGAGTGTTCCTCACCCCAAGTGTATCAATGCAGACCGTAGCAACTGCACACCTCGTGGAATTAATTGAAAGTAAAATAACCAAGCAAATTCACAGGAATGTCAGTTTAAAAGGGAAAGGAAATGGGGCTCCAGAACTGCTCTGTGAGTATTCCTAACAGCACATGCATTACAATTTAAGTAGAAATTCAATCTTGATACCAATTTTTTTGTTAAATTATTTTTGGGAATTTTTAATCCTTTTTCTTTTACTAGCCCCCAAAAGTTAGAAAATTGTAAGTGCTGTTTTCCGAATGGCTGTAAAAATGCTAATTTTTATCTTCACATTATTTTCAGTAAATGGGATGTTTTCCTCAAGTCTGGTCCATTTTACATTGTTAGCACTCAATGGAGCCTTCATTGGTAACAACAGTTTCTAAAAACTTTAAAATTATAGAATGTGTGTTAAAAAGGGCCACTTTTTTGATGCATATGCTGATGCAAGACATGCCTGGCAGAGTTATTCATAGGCATTTCTGTTACATGCAGAAAATATGCTGTGTTTGGGTTCCTGGTTAAATGCTAAACCTATCCCTCCATCTACCCTCCACCTTTGCTTGTCAGACAAAAGAAAATATCCTTATTTTCAGATCTTGGAGAAGTCTGAGGGACTTTAAAGGGAATTCATCAGCTAAATGTTCTATTTCAGTCAGCCCTAGCAATAAGTAAAATTTCACAAGTGAGCTTAGCGTAAGTCAATTGGCTGTTAAGGAATCCACAGATGGTTGTTTCTGCTGATAAACTTACTTTTGAAACCTTCACATCACGGTTTCCTGTGATTCCAGACAGATCAGCCCGATTAGAAAACACATCAGTAACACCCAGATTCATTAAGATCCTCTTCAAGTCATAGGTGCCTGAAATTGATAGTTTTGGGATATACAATTCCATCCTCCTGTCAATTCAAAAGTAAATGATGGTGGTTACTGCAATTAGAGCATGCCTTGGACTGAAGATTCCTTATTTGCTGGTGGTTCTCATGTGCTAAAATGCTAGTCTTTTAAATTAAAAAACATGGCAAGAAAGAGAAGATAGGAAGATGCTGGTCTGGAGGATAGGAAAATGTGGAAGGAGAAAGACATCAGTTCATATTTCTTGTATGATTCTGCAACAGTCACTTTATGACAAGTATCCCGGCATTTCTGGGACAAAGTTTGCATTCTTTTTCTAACCTTGAAGGTTCTGCTTTTGGAATTCATACCCCATTCCCTCTGGGGGATCTGACTGCTATATCACAGTATTACCACTCTTAAAGTATTTTGCTTGAAACAAGGGAAATGGAGACCCTTAGACCTTTAGTTGATACCTTTAGTATCAACTAAAAATGTTTTTGGGGAAAAGAATTAAATTTCCCACCTCAGAGATCTCTTCTCTCATCACAAGGCAATGCTGGTTCTAATTTTTGCTGAAAGTATCAAATCATTTGGTCTGATCACTTATAGTTATTCTATTGTTTAAACCTCCCATCAAAAATACAAGATAGTAACTGCAAAACTTGACCATAGCATTCAGACTTTGGATTCTGACTACCTTGCATCATCAAATCAAAATACTCTATTTACCGTCTTTGAAGAGATCTCTTCCATTTAGAAACAGTGTTTTTTGTCAGGGCACGTTCCAACTGTTTCATTTTTCCTTTACTGGGCAGGATAAACAGTGCTACAGCATCTCCTTTGTAAGGAATCTGCACCACCATGCAAGACAGCTTTCTGTCAGAGTAAGCTTTATAAAATCCATCTCGAATCATCATCTCCACTTCAGCTGAGGTCTTTGCATTCACATGGAAATAGTCCTTGTGAGTCCCTTCAATATTGAAAGGATTTTCCCAGTAGGCTTAAAATCAAAAGAGAAAGAATGGAATTGAATACTTTTTTCAGGGAGAATATATTAATATAGTACAGAAAAATGTGAAACAAATAAAATAATATCTGAAGATGTACACTTATACTTCAGGATAAAAAGTATTCCAAGTTTATTAAATATCTTATTCTCTGTAACAATTAAATATCACGGGTTAAATTTTGTATGGAGTTGTATACCATCTTTCTAAGTCAGATAAATTAAATGAAGTAACTTCATCGTATTATCTTATGTTTTATTTGAAACAAATGAAAACTGTCCAGAATCCAGGGATTTGCTGTCTGTTTTCAGAATATTGCTTGTAAAACAATTTTCACAGTGGATGTCTGACTTTTAAAAAGTAGCATGTTATGCTCTTTACATGGTTTTTTATATGTTTTTCATCTTGTAGCACCAAGGAAAAGCTTACATGCTAGAGAAACTCAAACTTTTGGACCTGAATATAACTGCAGTGTGATAAATGGAATGGGGGCTCAAGGTCTTTAGTCTTAAAAATGATTTGCTCTTGATGTTTATTCAATTGAGTTTTCTATGATATTTTATTTTGTAATAAAAGCAGATCATTCTCTAAACAAATAGACAGGGATTACAGCTTGTCATTCTGTATGTTTTTTGGCTTTTTTAAAAACATTGAATAGAAATAGCCTAATTTGAAAAATAAATAATGGAATGTAAACTCCACAGTATTCTGGTTACTTTATAAGTTTAAGCCTTCTCCCTTGCCCTCCAGAAAAGAAATGCACTCTGGTATGGTACTCAGACTAGGGAACCTGAGATTAGGGCACCCAAATTTATAAAGTAGTTGAAATAAAATCTTTTTTTTTTATTTTGCTGAAAGTTCATAATTTCCAAATATTTTTCAAATATTCCTCTCTGAGAGGGAAATTCCATGTATGTTCTGCATGCTCCTACAAATGAACACCCAAGAAGAAGTTAATAATTTCCAAAGCAATACATTGAAATACCTCTTGGAATATGTGTAAAATGATGTCGAAGTGTAGAACATTTGGATTCAAACTCCAGAGGTACCTACCCATTTAATAGTCATTGACTGTAAGTAAATTAAAGGTTTTGGCAATTTTTGTTAATCATCATCTTCAAAACTTAGTTTCCTACTACATTTCTACAAGTACAATGTGAAAACAATTTAAGTTTTAAAATAATAAGTAGATGAAGTTAGACAGGATAATTTAACAATGCATGAATTTTTTGTGCTTTGGCAATTCCCTGAATCTGAATATTGTAACTTTTATGCTTCGAAGTCTAAATACATGATAAAAAAAATTAGATGTGGTAGAAGTTTAAGAGTTGAAAACTTTCAAATTTTTTTCATAATAGTCTCATCTAAACATATTCATTTAAAAATTATTCAGAAATAACTTGGTGTATTTGTTTTACTTCAGGTGGAACAGCACTAAGTAGATGTACTAAGTAGCATCCCTGTCACTTACCTTTGAAATAAATGTAGTTAACAATTACCATCAGAGTGTTTGGATCAAGATCCTCAAGTATTTGCTTTATATTCCCGTGAGTTTTATTCTTTACATAATCATTGATCTCTTTTTTAGCTTTAGCCGTATTCTGGAAGCTAGTAGGGAGAGCTTTTCCTCTGTACAGTTTTTTGATGTCCTTCAGAAACGTTTTCATTGGCTTCAGGCGTTTGTCCATGAACAGGGTGTTCCCCATGCTCAGCTGCACCTGGCTGCCAGGGCGGTTCAGCAGGAGGAGGAGCTGGCAAAAGCCATGGTGGATCTCCTCCTCCTGGATGCTGGTGAGGTTAAAGGCCAGTCCTCCCAGCACCTGAGCCTGGCTACTGCCTCGGGAGCCCAGGGCCAGAAGGGCAAGGGCAGCAGAGATGCTGACTGGGGAGAAGAAAATGTTCTTGCCAGGTTCTTGAGTGGTTGCTTGCCTGTAAAACTGAAAGGCAAAGTCTGTATTGCTTGAGATTATCCTTTGGCAGGACTCAAGAGGATCTCCCTCATGGGAGTGCTGCTCCTGGGGGTCACTTGCCTCAGGCTGGTGATCAGTCTGGGTCAGGCTGTGGACACTGAGGTGGAGCATGGCCACCAGAAAGCACAGTGGGAGCATGGCCTTCATCACTCTTCACAGGTACTGTGTGGACAAAGAACAAAAGGTCTTGAATGCTGGAGGTTGGCTCTATTGACATCTCATCTTTTATTTCTGTCTGCTACTGCCTTCAAGTGGAAATCACTGTTATCTCCTGGCCTCTTCCTTTGATATGGAAGTGTTTTTTGAATTATTGTGCTTCTGAGTTTACCTGTAATTCCTATCCATTGCTGCCTACATCAGTTCTACTTTACTCCAGCTACAAAAGTTCCTTGTTAGTAAGGAAAGAAACATGTGAGTATTAAAGTAATGCAAGAGTCCAAGGGAGAGAAGGAGTAAAAAGGTGAATTTTTTCCTTTTTTTAAATGGCAAAACAACACATTAAAAACATTCTGATTAATTATTTTGTGTTAATCTCTTAAAACCTCCTAGGGTTATTGTGCTGTTAGGGTTTAAATGAGATTTATATTCTATGGTAGTGCTATACTGCTATATCAAAAGGAAACAATATGAGATTGCAGAATTCAAAAGTGCTGTTTTCTTTTATTCCTGACTAATTTTACCATACAAAGTGACTAATCATAAGAGCCAGTAATTTTTTTGTTTCAATACCTGATTAAATTAGAATGTGTTTGTCTGTTTTAAATGACCACTCATCTGTCACTTGTCTTCCAGACGGGTTCCTTCTTGTGTGTATCCCATATCTGGTTATGGGAAGGTGGGACCATTGGTGTGGACTTGACCTCTCCTGTCTTTCCAAGCTTCATATGAGCAGGAAAATATCCTTTGTAAGGTAAATATGCCTAAGGCCAGACTACTGCTCAGCAGCAGGATTGGATCAGGGCATCTTGGACATTTGTGGTGGCTGTGACCACTTTTTGCCTTTACTTGGTTTTCTGCTTTCTCTTTTACCAGTTGTACTGAGAACATGCTGGGATGATTTGTGGTGTCTAAGATACTTAGCCTGTCAGAAAACAAGTAAGAGCTATTCCCATTAAAAAAATGTCGTACCAGTGATTAGAGAAGCTCTAAATAGCCATCACTTAATGTCCTACTTGAAACACAACAGCTTCAGGCAGAAGATCACAAGCTGCCTGCTTACCCTGCAGTCAGTGGTAAAGGCATTCAACGACATGGGTTCAGCAGAGCAGATGAGATGCTTACTGGATTTTCTCCACCCTGGGACAGCACTCTGACCACAAAGGTTTGGGTGAAAAGGAGCCAGCTTGTCTTTCTACAGCTTGGCTTTCTGTCGTCTGGGTAAACTGGAATTTACAAAGGACAATGGCATAGCAAACTCAGTTTGTGCATCCTGTCTGGGCCATCTTAGTGTAAGCAAGGCACTTACTCATTGACTTCAGTTTTGGTTATCTGATTGTAAGCTTTAGGGAAAATTAGTAATGATTAATAAAATTGGCAGTTGAAAAGTCAGTATGCTTCTGTTATTGAAGCTTATTTGTTCTAGATGTTTTTGAACTATTTGGGATAAATATTCAGAGCAGATTAATACTCTGTGGAGTTGCTATAATGAATCGCCAGAATTTGCTATTCTGTATTTCTTGAAATTAAGTTTCGCTGTCATTTGAGTACTTAGAAACTAGGTTTCACCTTGAAAGCAGATGTGCTTTATGACTCACTTAGCTAAATACTGTACATTGGGTCAAAATCATTAAGGTAAAGATAATGGGGTACTTACTTTACATTCAGAAGGCTCTTGCTCTCAATGGGCTCTGCTGTTTCTTGCTGCTTTACTCGTGCTGCTGTTTTCCTCTGTTAAACATTACATGGCTGCAGACACAGATTACCTAGAAGAATAAAGCTGAATGCTGATGAAGCCAGTGTTCTTGGACCTTGTATGCATATGTCCACATCTCTTCATCCAAATAGAACAAAGACCACAGGCTGCTCAGTAGAGCAGAGTGTTTCATCCCAAAGGCTATGCAACTCCTAAGCAAATATTTATTGGAAATGATATTTTGGTGTCAAGAGCAGCTACTCTGCCCTAGGTACTCTGGGATGAATATAATCATTTATCTGGAGACACAATTTTGCCCAGCACTAAGCTCTGAAGGCCAGAGTGAGGGAGCTGCAAGGAGCACTGCTTGTCCTCAGTCATGCTGGCTGGACTCCACTTATGTGTCAATATCACATCTTTTATTTCTACACAGTAGAAACAACATAGGTCACTACTCAGCAGCCAATGAGTCCTCTTGGTCTCATAAATAAAGAGGGTACCTCATTCAGTCTTGTAGGAATGGTGAATTTATGTCTGTGACAAGTCATTGAATGGTCTCTTCACAATCAAATTATTCTTTCTGTATCTCTGTTAAGGACTGCCTAGCCTACCAAGATCTGAAAATTACTTAATTCAGCTCTTGAAAAGGCTGTATAAAATACATGCCATCACTGCAAGTGCCCAAAGAAAATACTGAACTGCTGTAATATATCCAGCAACCTAGTCTCAAAGACATCTAACAATAGCAAATGATGGAAGAGAGTAACCCAGAGATGTTAACCAGTACTAAATCAAGGCAGTCTCAAACTGTGAGTCTCACCCTTGTAAAAAAGATGTATTTCTCAGGAATCTTTCAAAGGAAGATGAAGGTAAATGCTGTGAAGCAGGTTTACCACCATTCACAAGTGGATGAGCTGTTAGGATGCAGGAGAATGCCTGCTTAGTCTCTCAGTGCCTCTGCTACACATGGCAGCCTTGTTACTGTCTGCTCAGCAAGAGACAGCACAATCCCCTTGATCCTGTAGAACCAAGGAGATGTGAATGTAAAACTGTGTAAGCACAGCAGTCCCCAGTCCCTGGCTATGCTGCCTTCAGAGGTCACTCTCTACCTGCTGGGATCCATGGCCTTGGTCATGCAGATAGGTTCCCTGTATGGTGTTTACAGACTCAACACCTCTTGTTGGGTGTTTTTTTTCTTTGGTTTGGGTTTTTTGTTTGTTTTTTTCTTTTTTTAAATTTCAGAATACAGCTGAACTCTGCGTGTTCACCTTAGATAGGGCCAAAGTTTGCTGTTAAGTATTTTGATTTTTAATTTGTATTTTTTCTTATTAGAGTACCGATTGCTGCTGTCCCTTGGAGCGCTTGTGAAGGTCAGGTGAGGCTTGATGGAATAGCCTGTTTTGGTTTACTGCCAGCCACAAGAACTCTGCATTGAAATTGAATGAATGTGTAAGCCAGAGTGCCTGATGGCACAGGTGCAGTCTTTCAGGGAAAGCAAGAGAGGTGCTCATGGTGCTCCAAGACAATCAGGCTGTTGGTGGCTCTGGGCGCTTCTTTAGTCATAGAGGTGAGCAGTGTTAAATATTTGCACTTCTGTTAAACATTACATTGATAAAAAAACCCACCTGAGGACACAGATAAATGCTGATGTAGCCATGCAGAGAAGGTAGGAGTCAGTGCTCCCCAGGCCAGCTGGCTTTAGTGTTTGTTGTCCCCAAAGATGCATAACAGCCACCTGCAAACTCACACTGAGGAGGAGAGGCCCATGGCCATGAGCAGCTGTTCTACCAGAAATACCTCCCTAGCTTGTGGCCAGCTAGTGACACAAGTGCTGAGGTGTGTCCTGAGGTGTGTTATGGCCTGCACTGGGGCTTTAGGCTTTTGATCATGCAGCTTGGGCACCTGCTTCAACATGGTACTAAGAAGAGCAGATCAGAAGAGGTAGTTAACATGTAACTTGTTTTTTTTCCCCACAAATGAACCTGGCAGCAGTTCAGAAACTGTCCTGCATTCAGAGGCTTCCTTAGACCCTTGGTTTTTGGACACAACAGCAGAGGAACCCTGGGCAGTGGACTCCACTTGCATCTGCAGGGCCAGCTGAAGCAGAAGGTAGCAGGAGAGAGATAGTGTTGTAAAGAATTACATGCAAACATCGGGGCTAATTCTGGATTCCTTCTATGACTCTGAGGTGAACAAAAACATGCTTCAGTACTGTGAGAACACTGTCAGAGACACAAACACAAATGTTTTGCTGTTCAGACATTCACCTCTTGTTGAAAATTGGCATGAATTGATTTTTGAAACTCTTTCAAAATCTGCTTCTGTTTGCTTCAATTATCCTTGTTGTCTGAGGTGGTGGCTTGAAAATGAAGTTCATCATCCTGCCAGGGAGGTTCTCCAAGCCAACAGCTGGTCCAGGTCTGCTTATGAGACAGCAATGTGTAAAGCATGCCTACACTGCTACTTTGTTTTACACCTTAGTTCCTTCTTAAAAATGTGACTGTATTCCTACTATTTTACTTGAAATGCTTCTTTAAAAAGCTACCTAGCTGCTTCCATCTGCAAATACTCAGCATGCCTTGCCTGCAGCCCCAACCATACCCCGCTGAGTGCAATACAAAGCATCGCTCTATAGAAACATTTTCTCAGGCTGTTACAAAACTTTCCTGTCATCCTGGGAACTCTGAAATAAAAGTAATGGCACTGTCTCAAAGCAGCAAAATGTCAGCCTTGGCTGAGGAAGGACCTGGATGAAGTATTTGCAGAGCAGTCCCAGCCACCCCACTCCAGATCTATAATATCCACCTGACGAAATACATACCTGGTGTGGGTGTGAAACCCTCTCTCCTGGCTGGCCCAAGGCTGTCTTTGTGTCCTGACTGCATAGAAAATACTTGCATTACCAAAATTCACCATTGCTTACCCTGGCACTGGGCTCCAGCTGAGAGGGTGCAGTGACCATGGAGGAGTGAGGGGTGGTGGCTCTGGGGCAGCAGTCAGAGCTAGGTTGAAGAACTTACCTGAAGTGTCTTGAAGGCATCCATGGCTGCAGTCAGATTTTCCCTTTGATTTCTATTCCTGCAACAGGACTGAAAGGTCTGCCCACCCCTGGCCTTCCAGTCAGCAGGGAAGGAAGAATGCATGGAAGGTAAACCACACTGTTCTGTCATGGTTCATGTAAGAACCTTTCTTGCATTTGTTTTCCCAAAAATATTTTTCTTATTTTTGTTATCCCATTTGACAGAACCCGTGTGCTGGCTTACACTGTAGATGGAGATTAATGTTAGGAACTTTTTGCTTTAATGAGTCTTTAATAATTTGCATAATTTGGGAGGTAAACATATCCATTTCAAGCAATGATAATAGAAGCTACAGATGATGAATGGTATTGTCAAATTATCTGGGAGGAAGATAGATGTATGATTCACCAATGTCAGTCAAATATAATATAGCAGGAGTTCAGTTTCTGACTGCTATTACAATCATTACTTTAGGATAACGAATTTTGTATTTAATAATTTTAAAATGTGTTCAATATTTTCTCTAGTTTTCTTTTAATATTCATCTATGTAAAAAGCTGTCTCAATTTGAGAAGCACAGTGAGAAACACAACTCAGTTATAAAGAGATGTGCAAAATCATTGTGATATCATTTTCATATTTCAAAGCCTTGAAAATAATATTTCAGAATTAGAGCCTCAGGAAAGAAAGGAGATGATCCCATTTTGTTTCATTCATTAAACTCTCAAAAGTTTACTTTCTATCTATTGTATTTATTGATTCTGAGAAGAATCAGAATTTATGTGACAAATACATAGTTTTCTGTCTTGTGTGGAAAGTGAACTTCTTAAATCTGGAAACAGATTTCTTAAATCTGTGTTTATGAACCAAACAAAAAATGTCGTAATAATTATTCCATACTTCATGAATACATTTGGCAGATGTTTGAAATGTTGAGGTATTTGATATTTGCTGCCCAAGTCATGTTTTTATCCAAGAGCCCTGTTGTAACCAAAAGAGTATAATTTTAAAACTCCAGCTTTGAAAACTCCAGTTGTGCTAGTGAAAAGTTTGTCCATGAAAGTGTTACTTTTCCTAAGTATTATTTTTTTTTTTTTAGTAGTAGTAATGATTGGCTTACAAGAGACTTTAAAAACACGGGCTCTGGATGCACTGAAATTTCTCTCAGTGATTTGCTTCCTTTTTCTTGTTTGCACACTTGTGAAAGAAATGTAACTTTGTTCTTAGTTCTAATACAAACACAGGCTGTGTGCAAAGTCATTCTGATTTGGTGTTTTGTGTTTATCCTTTCAAGAGAGACAACCATGTTGATTTTTTGTCACTGATACCAAAGAAAACCCTCCCCTCATGTTTTCACTTGCCTTGGACTGTCAGCACTCCTGAATTTCTGTAAGCAGCTACAGTGGCTGTTCAATGAGCCATGCCTAACAAAGTAATAAGGTTTAATTAGCCCAACTTAATCTGACAGTGTGCTGCTGGCACACTATCTGTTTGTACAGCTGGCTGGTGATGCATGTATGCATATGAATTAAACATCACTCCTTGAAATTTTTCTCTTATTCTAGTATTGTGTAATTGCAATTCAAGCTGTCTTCTCCTATGGACTCTGCTTCCCTCTGTACAATATAAAAACATGTCTCAGTTAAGCAGATTGGCATGTGCTTCAGTTACAGTTTGATAGAGGCTGTTTTGAAGCTACAATTTTCTTATTCTTATTGTTTAATCACAGCAAAACTTGGATCATACAAGAAACCAAAATCTGTGCAGCCAAGCCCCTAATCCTTAATATCTCCAACATGTAAAATTGTTTCAGGGTGCAAAAGCTCTTAGTGCAGCACACAGGCTGCTTAAGACAGCATAAGATCTGCACAGAGATAATAATGGAATAAAGTTTACAGCATTCTTCTTTTTACTTCAAAAATAAGATTTATTCCCTTTTTTTTTTAATGATGTTGATGTTCATCATGCCTTACATGGATTTACGAACTTGAAACTCTGAGCCAACTCTGTTTTTTGCTACAGACAGTTTAACCTACAGCTGTTATCAGTGGTAAGTGCTGAGTAGTGAGAAGATTCAGCAGCCCTGGCTAGTGCAGCTTCACTTTGCATCCCAGCAAAATTCAGGAGGTCTTTGTGAACATCCTGCAAAGAAAGCAGGCAAACAGAAACAGGTTGGGCAGTAAAAGTGCAAAGGGAGGTTGCTGATGCAGTGGATCCCTGGAGAGATTTCATCTGAGGAATCCCAGCCCAAGGACTGGAAACACTCCCAGCTAGTGGAGAGCAGGGAACTGGAAATGCCAGAAAGAGGCTGAAGTGAAAAAGCAAGAGAGATGTTTTGTGCTTCTCTAACAAAACACATGTATGCACTTAGAAATAAAATCTTGTTAAACTTCTCTCCAGCTACATTGTCCAATGGTTTCTTGTAGCAAACTTATAATCAGTATAGCTGAAAACATTAAAACTTGGGGATTATAATCAGACACTGAATGTATTTCTAAAAGATAAAATATTTCCTCTCTATAAAATGTTTTTATTTTTGGGAACACATCATCAACAAGTGTCCCAGAGTGTTTTCCCCGCAGATTTTGTGCCTTTGCAGCAGAATCTTAGAATCAAAGTCTAGGATGGAAGAAACCTCCATAGGCTATCTCCATAGTCCAGCCCTTTGCACAAATCATCAGGTTTCTCATGCATGTGTCCCCCAGCATAGCTTTTGTACAGCCTCTCTGGACTACGTCTCCTAGTGCTTAACCACTGCATGGTAAAAGCATGTTCCTTATTAGAATTTTCTACATTCAAACATTCTGTTCTCTGATCTTCTCTTCAGTGTCTTTCAGCTCCAGCATCATACAACTCTTTGTCATGGTCCAGGAACTTCTGGGCTGTCATTTGCAGAGAAGCCAGTGCATTTTCTCAGCTGGACCTTGCTTGGGATTAGTTGAGGGAAAACTTCCATGGATCTCCTGCTCTTCCATTTATCTCAGGGGAGGTTTTTGTGAAGCCAAATCTGCATGGATGCTTTACCACCCCTACCCCAGGAGTGCCTCACAAAAAGACTCAAAGGAGAACATTAAATGTTCTTGTCATCTGTTATTGCCTAGATCTGGTTGTAATGCTAAAATGTGAAATAAGCATTGCTGGTGCCTACCCTCAGTAGAGTCAGGTTTTGACTACACTGCTGCTTTCCAGGAGATATAGATAATTTGCAGCTCTTGAGAGGTACTATTCAGGGGAGTGATCATTTAGTTTATGGGATTGAAACCAAATCACACAGAGGACTTTTGATTTGCTGACTGCCATTTACAAGGTAATGAGGAAGGGAATTAACATCTGAGTGAGAAAGCATAATGGAAATTTCCCACCTCTGCATAGAAACCCATCGATATTTGCTACAGAGGTTAATTTTATGCTGCTTCGGATGTGTGAACTCAAAGACCAGAGTAAAAACAATGAGGGAAAAAGGGGGTTTAATTAATGTCTTTGAAGTAATTTCTGAAGAAAGATTAGAACACCCAAAAAATCCACAGAGTGCCAAAAATAATTCCTCATTTTTCCCACAGAAATGAGTCACAAGGCTTAGATCTCAGTGGGCAGTTCACTGTTGCCGGGCTCTGTGAATACTGAAGGGTTTAGAGAGGCTGTTTTCCCCTTAAACATCTCTTGACCTTTCATCATCTTCTCCCACCCAAATTCCACCTCTATCCAAAACAGACATGTCACATCCAGCTGGAGTGCCCTGGAAAGAAAATGAAGTGGGGCTTCTTGGGGGGATCAAGGGAAGAACATTTTGAGAATCAATGTCACTAAGAAAAAAACTAGATAAACATAGATTTTACTTTGAATGTAGAAATAGAAGACCTATCTGATTGTTCTTACTGCCTCTGAACTACCTGGCCCTTTTAATTTTGTTGTGTTGAATTAAATTAAGATGTATATCTGTGGTACCTACATCTGCACAGCAATACAAGTGCAGAAAAAATACACCTTTTAAAGAAATAAGAATTAAAACTCTGTGTTTTTTGACTCCTCTTTTTCCTAATTTTTTAGTAAAGAAACTGAATTATTTCTTTAAGGGACCTCCATGTTATACTACCCAAAAACTGGCCAAAAAGTGAGACACCTCAGATTGGTATAGGTCTGAGTATAATTTGTGATTCATAGCAGTGTATTGAATGAGTTGGAGCCTGAACTAAAGACTGGGTTTAACCCTACCATACCAGATATACAAAATCAAAAAGAGAGAGGGAGCCATCACCTCCCTAAGCCTGGCAGGCAGCAGTCTTTGAGCAGATAATGGTGTGGGAATTGCTGGCAGTCAGAAGAAATTTCAATGTCTCAGGAAAGAAACTGCTGCAGTGCTCAGCAAATGCCACATGGCTTGGTACAGGGAGAGCCCCTTGTACTCCCAAAATAAGGAAGAAGGAGCAAGAAATGTTTGTGTCACATGAGCTGTCAGCTCCTACCCATGACCTTGCCTTCAGGAAAAAAGTTCAGGAAGTCAGTGCCAAAGACTTGAGGACATGTGAGGGTCAAAATCTTAAAGCCTTATATATGCTCTAAAGTACATAAAAGACTATACAAATGAAAGTGTCACAGAATGACACTGGAGTGGAAAGTTAACACAAGGGCAGGATGTTTATTTTGAGTGTTTCCAAGTTTTAAAGCCTTAGGGGTCCTATGTGGCCAGCATGTGACATCCAGCCAGACTCTGAGCTCCAAGCAAGGCAGCAGCACCAATGCAGCTGCACTTGCATAGGTCTGAGCCTGTGCCCTGTGACTAAACTTGTACTGACAGAGGTGAAAACTTTAGTGTTAAATCTTCTAACCTGCAATAATTTCCTTTTTTCTCTTTCCATTGGCATCACTCTCTGGCTTATTTATGCCTGTTATAAATACATATTATATGATTGGCTTTTTGCAAAAATTAAAATGAAAATGATATGTGTTATGTTAAAAAGTTATGTTGTATTAACATAGTCTCTTTTGGTAGTATGAGAAATATTATTTTAGGTCATATTAAAATACTATGTGATGTAAGATGCTTTTTATAACTAGCTTAAAAAATGGGAGAGACAATTAAGAAATTCCTTACATCATCCTATCTGGATAGAGATAACAGCAAGGACACCAAAGACTCCAAAAGGAAGAATTTATTGCCTTCATTATTAAGGGATTTGAGACTTTGTGGAGCCACAAAAAGATTTATTTGCAAAATAGAATGGTGGGAGAGAAAGTTGAAATTAAGCAAAAACACCTATAGTTGAAAGGAATGTTTGAGTCGTTTATGAAATTTATGAATATGCAATAACCTATTGTTTTTAAGGGGAAGACTTGGTTAGCAAGCTGTGCCTTGGGGGTGGAAATGCCAGGCACCCAGACATCTTCTGGGGTTTTTTATGTCTCTTATTGTCATCTCTTTATTATTAAACATTAAAAATTTTAACAAAGGTGAACTGTGTTTTTCACAATACCAAAAACTTTAATATCTGCTAATTGTTACTGTCAAGCCTTAGAAGACCTTGAAGTCTACTTTGCCTGGTGGTCTGCCCTGGCAGAGGAATTAATCAGCCCAAGTGTGCTGTCAGGCTGCTCTTGCTTTCCTTTCCTGTGTCATGGCAGCTGCAAGAGGCACCTCAGCTTAAGCCCCTGGTTCTCACAGCAAAATGTGGCTGTCTTGGTAATTCCCCTCTTCCTTGCATGTACTCCCCATGGAGCTCTGCTGTTTGGGAAAGAACAGTGCTCCTCAAGACATAACATGTTTCTTCACAGAACCTCCAGGGGTATTTCTGTTTTCTCACCAGTTCACAAGAGCAGCTATTTTCCTGGTCCCTCCTTTGCAGAGAGGCAATGTCCTTTAGCACCACTGTCAAACCCACCCTTAAGAAACTGTACCTGAGTAACAGGTAACATGAGCTCCAACATAAGTCATATCTCATGTTCACACCACTTGAGAGACCCTTAGCCACGGTGTCCTCTCTGCTCTTTCTTTTATTGCTTGCATTTCACACAGCATAAGACAACTAAATGAGCATATAAAAACAATCCTGGAGGCTGTAAATAATCTTCTGAGGAAGGTTACTTCCTTTTCATCATTTTTCAATACAGGCAGCTAGTGGTTTAAGTTTTTTTAAAGGTACTGGGATGAAAGTCCAAGATGTGCTTCTCAGTTAACACAAAACAAATACTTGCAGGCCCATTTAAACTGGAGAAATCTCACGAGCAATGTCAAAGTCAGCTACTGACAGGGAATGAGAGATCTGAAGAATGGATTGGAAAGCCAGCGGCCTCAACCAGATCATGCTTTGCTTATAGAGACATCCACTTCTGATTGACTTGTAAACCTATTTCTTTCCCAGCCCTTTTTCACAGATGAAAAAAACAAAAATGATCAAACCAAGAACTGCTTAGAATTATGGCTTTCCATGAAGAAGGCCTGGAAATGTTTGAGTGAAATGTATTTGTTTTGGTTTGTTTTGTTTTTTGTTCTCACTTTGATTTTTTGCAGTCTCCTAGTAGCCAGTGCTACAATTAAATACACCCCATTCTAGAAGCCAGGTTACCTAGCTCTGTTTCAGCCCCTCTAATACTTCAAGTCTATTAACTCTCTCTTTGAATTCATTTACATGCCACAACAGGTCATCAGCCTGTGCATGCTTTGTGCAGGTGCCAGCCTTTTCTCCAGTGGAAGCATCTGGCACCCATTGCAGGCTGGCACCTGCACTGACACCTCCTTCCTCACCAGTCCCATCTGGGTGGAAGCAGCAGGCTTCCCAGGGCTGTCCCAGAGGGCACTCTGGTTTTGGCTCTGAGGCAAGAGTCCACTTTTGCAGCATTTCACCCTCACCTGAGCTGTGGGCCTGTGGCAGACTGCAGTGCCCTCCCTGCATGCCCTGCCTGCGCCGAGTGCTGCAGCACACCCGATGTGACACGCCCTGGTCACACCCTCCAGAGCCATTTATACCTCCTGCAGATGCCCTGGCAATGTCCCCTCCCAGCCAGGCTGGCTCACAGGACTGATGGGCCCTGGGCTGCTGCTCGGGTGTCCCTGAGCACAGGGGATTCTGCTGCTGGTGACTCATTCTGATGGGCCAGGAGTATTCCAGGGCATTTGAGGTTGCCAATGCTCTGAAGGTTGTGGGACAGCTTTACTTTGAGGCATTTATCTCTCACATGGATTTCCTGAGCCTAGAGGTTGCTGGGATTGGCAAGTGATGGATTCTGGCTGTGGGGATCTTGATCATGGCACCTTCATAGCTGTCAAGTTCCTGATGGCAATAGAAGCCACATTTTCAGCCCTGATCAATCACAAAGTTCTTTAAAAACTGAGGAATTTTCATAGTATTTCCCAGGAATAGCTGTTAATTACTAATTGTGTGACAATTACTAGACTATCAGAAAACAAAATTAAATACAAGACATCATAGAATGGTTTGGGTTAGAAGGGACCTTGAAGATCATCTAGTTCCCAACCCATGCCATGGGCAAGGACGATTCCCACCACACCAGTTTTTCTCAGGGCCCCATACAGCCAGGCCATTGACACTACCAGGGATGTGGCATCCACAACTTGTCTGGGCAACCTGCTTCAGTGCCTTACCACCTCACAGTAAAAGAATCCCATCTTAATATTTAACTTAACCTAATCTTTTTCCATTTGAAGTCATTGCCCCTTGTCATGTCACTCCAGGCCCTTTTAAAAAGTCCCTCTCCATCTTTCCTGTAGGGTCTCTTCAGGTACTGCAAGGCTGCAATTAGGTAACCCCAAAGGCTTCTTTTGTCCAGGCTGAACAATTCTAATTCTCTCAGATTTCTTCAGAGGAGGGGTGTTTCATCCTTACTTTGTGCATTTAACAGAGTATTAGCTGGTCTTTCCAGCAGAATATGTAATTTGTTTCCAGCCCATGACATTTAAGGCTCTTGCTTCTGTTATGTGTTTTTAGTTTCTCCCTAGTGGGTGCTGTACAACACTGGGAACAATGACAGACCTGTGCACTGGCACTAACCACTGGCTGTTGGAAATAGGTAATTTTCTTTTATATCACAAGCATCCTATTTCTCTCTCTGGCCCCACAACAATATACAGTTTCCTGGTTTTGCTTGTTCACTCTTTTATGGTCTTTAACACCACTCAAAATTACCTCTGGCTTTCTTCCAGTGTCTGTTGAACTTCACATAATTTGTAGACATTTAAATCTATCTCTACGATAGGTTAGTCTGGCTTTCTGAGCTCCTCGTTTACATTTTTAGTCTTAGATTTATTTCTAGTTCTTAAATATGACTACAAATAAAGTTTACTGCTGTTTCCACACTGCTTGTTTTCCTTTTCTCCTTATTTCAGAGACCTGCTCAGCGTGTACTGTTCCAAAGTTTCTGCCATGCTGGCAATTCCTTTTCTATGGCTGTTAACCTACAAGAGAAGATTGCTTTCAGCTTTTACAGAGACTGCTGTGATCCTCACCATCCCAGGTTTCCCACAGGGTCTGCATAGGCAGTGCTGAGGCTGCAGCCCATGTGTGTGCATGTTTTCATGCCCTCCCACATCACATCTGTGTGTAGACACCAGTGCAGGCTGCATTAGAAGATGTCCTTTGCACTTTGTCCCTCCTGTGGCTCAGCACACCAGGCTGGCCTCCAGCAGTGCCCCTGCTCTGAAGTGGCCCATCACAGAACTTGCATGCAGCAGCAACTCTCAACTAGCTGGGATGGAAGTCCTTCCCTGGTTACTCTTGGTCACAGCACTCACAGCCAGAGAAAGAACTCTTCAGGAAAGAAGAAGCAAAGAAGAAGCAAAAAAGAAGCAGACTGGAAGAAGAAACACTGTCCTGAGCAAATCATGACTGCAGTGGGCTTGTGACAACCTTAATCCTGACATTTTTCGTAGGGGGTTGTGCAGTCCTTCTGTGTTCATTATTTACTACAAAAATCTGCTGCACATTTGCAGTGAGGGGTGTACCCTGGTTTTTTTCTGAAATAGAAAGAAAACCAAGGCAAGATGTGTATGGCTCCTGCACCTGCCTGAAGATGATTCCTTACCAAGGTGTTTTCTGGTTATCCAGTTCTTAAATCACCTTCATTTTTGTCTATCCACTTTCAAATTAGTTAAGAGGCAAAGTTATTTCTCGAAGTGAGATGTGGTTGGCAAAATAGCATTTAGATATTTTTTCCTACTAACAAACAGAGACTATTGATCTGAGGTCCATGAGGAACAACAAACATAGTCTCTTGATATTTGCCTACAGAGTTATTTGTTATTGCAAAGCTGGACTTTGACAATTCATCCCAAGTTAGCCCTGAGATTTGTCAAGTTTTAAATGATCTTTTGTAGAATAAATTTATCTGTATTACAAGGGTCTCTTCAGGAAAGAAGAAGCGAGGCAGGAAGCCAACTACTTGTTACTAAATACAGAACATACTAAATACAATTATGAGAAACTTCTGTCATTGATTTATGTGATTTTGAGGAAGACTTTGAAAGTGAGTATCAAGTGTTACCTCTCTGCAGAAAGACATGGAATGTTTTCTCTATTCCTTGTTGGTATTCTTGCACTATAATTTACTCATATTGATGACACCGATTTAACATGAAAGAAAATAAAAATCCCCAAACCAAAAAAAGAATTGTCTATTAGAAATATTCACCAGTGTTTATGTTATATTTTTTGCAGACATCTTAAGAAACTAAGGTCTAAAGTGTTGCCATTTATATTTTTTCTACCAGTTTGAGATATTCTGGAACAAAAGATTTAATCAATTTATAATTTACATGTTTTCTTTGGCTTTCTATATCTTAATAAGATGCACTAAAGATGTTGATTTAAAAACTAAAGCTAAAGATAATAAAATAATTTAAATTTTTACTGCTTTTTAAGTAAAGTTAGGTTTCTTTCATAACCATGCAACTATCTAGTGTAGCTGGATTCAAGGAATCTTAAGTTAAGAACAGGTACAGATATCAATTCACAGCCTGTTTTTCTCTAACAATAATCCACTGCTTAGAAAAGTGACTTCTGAAATATTTTCTGCATTTTTACGTGTGTTTATGATAGCTTAAACCAAGTTAACAGTGCCTAGGAAAGCTCTGCTGTTCCTACTGAGGAAATGCAAACTTTCTGGAGTTATAATTTTCATTCTTCCTTTTCTCTACCACAATCTGACAAGTGTAGCTGGAAAGTGAATACTGAAGGTGGCATCAGTAGAAACAAGAAATGACAGTGACAACAAATCTATGAAAAGGAAAGTGTTGCTATGTCATGGACTATTCCATCAGGCTTTTATCTCAAGGCATTAGCAATAATCATTATATTAGTAGGATAAAACAGAAGCCTTTTTTCTACTATGGATTTCTTCTTTAGTAGAATTAAAATTATCTGTACAGCAAAAGAAGCCTTCTTGTCTCCATGCAGAGGGCTCCTGCCTGAGGAGGAGACAGAGGAAGGCAAGCTAAAACAGCTGCACTGGTTACAAAACCCCCAAATTAATGAAAATTCACTCCAATATTAAAAAAATCTGCATCTAAGAGTAGTCATCAAGGGTTAGTGGATTAAACAGATAGGACTTACAACCTGTTTCTCCTTCACATGCACACCCTGAGGCTGTACAGCAACACCTAATCACTTGGAGACTTTGAACCAACTGAATACCCCATAGAAGCATGACAGAAATGGCTTCTTACAAAACTGGTGAAAAGTGACTTGTATTTCATGAACACTATGTGCTATATTCAGGTGTAGGCTGTGGGAAATCCTAGTGACTTTTGGACAAGAAAAAATAGTTTTTGTGTTTTAAGGGATTAATAAGGTTTCTATGGATAATGGTTGAAAGATGAGCACTAGCACAGAGTGGTATGCATACATAAGTGTTTCACTGGATCACAGGAATTTAGCCAGTGATGTGCATAAGGTTCATCAGTCGCTTTTCTGAGGGTTTACAATTTTCCCAATGAAGAGGACAGTGCGGGTGAATTTATCCAGGATCACCAGGAGAAAGGGTCTGTTGAACCTGACCCGAGGCGGGCGAGGGAAATCCCCGGATCTCCAGGTGACCTCTTTCACTATGGCCCCGGCTGCCTCGGTGCCATTCTCATGAACATTCAGCATGGCTCTGTGGATCACCTGCAGGGAACAAAGCAAACAGCCTCCAGCTGACAATCCAGCAAGGAGAGAGCAGCCTGCCACCCTCTTCACTTGGGCCAGCCAAAGGGAGCCCTGCCTGCAGCAAGGCTGAGCAGCAGCAGCTTCGGGGAAGGTCATCACCAGATGCCACCCAGAGCCATCACACCACTCCAGCCATCCTCCTTCACTGCTCGTGCAGAGAGTAACCCTCAAACTGCAGGCAGCCAAAGAGCACTCAAGATGACTGATGACAAGAAACTCTGGAAGAAAACAAACCTGGTAATTTAGCCGAGACTCAATTTTGTCTTTGGCAGCTTCATGTATTATTGTGAATTTACCCTGTCATCTAGCCGAAAAAAATAACTTTTTGAGAACACTAGAAGGGCAGGAATAACAGCCCTTTGCCATCTGTAGGAAGAATTAGAGGAAATTTTACCAAAGCTAATACACTACATTTAGATAATTTTGTTTAGTAGCCAAAAGAACATTTAATTATATGTATGTTTTCATCCTTGTCCTCCAACCATGCTTTTCTAACCTCTTGTAAGCATGTTTGGCTTCAGGGCTTTCTTTGCCTCCAGACTGGCAGCTATTGAAAATAGAGTGAAGCTTCAGAGAGACTGGGATAAGCTTTCCATGGGATAATAATGTCAGGTTCCTGGGAACAGGCAAATCCTGTGGTTACTTTCACATGCTGACTTACTTTTGAAACCATCAGTCCAGGCTCCTCAGTAATCCCTGAGAGATCAGCTTGTTCAGTAAACAGATTGACCATACCCATCTGTTTGACTATATTTTTCACATCATAGGTACCAGAAATAGAAAATTTTGGAATGTGCAGATGTATTTTTCTGTAACAAACGACACAAATAGCGACAAATCATGATGTAGGCAGCACTCCTCAATGGCTTCAGTATACTGACACTTCAAGTTTATTTTTCTAAATTTTACAGCCTTCTCTCAGGGTTCAAATAGCACCTCTGATGAGATTAGCTACTTAATGTGGAGAGTTGAACAGAACCTTCTGCCTCTGCAGTGGGATTCAAGGAGTGGGAAGACACAGCTGTACCAACTCTGTGGCAGAGCTACTACTGCCAGGCAGGAGGGCCTTTCCAAAAAGATTGTAACTAGCTGGCCTAAGACTGTTCAAATACACAACAGGGCCTTGGCCAGCACAGAAATAGCTACAGTAATGGTGAATTAATCCACTTTTATACAGGATGCCCTCAACATCCTAACACCCAACTACTCCACTGCAGTTTCTCAGGGCTTGTATGAAACAAGGGTCTGTTGACCTCATCATGGTTCTAAGTAATTTTTGATTGAACCAGGAACTTAAGATGAATCCAAAGTTCAATGACTTGTTTATTCACTAGCCACAGCTCTTTTTCATTTTCCAAATAAGAAAGGGGAAGTTCATCACAGAGGAACCATCAAGTGTATAGAATTCAGTCAAATAACCTGTCCTTTAATGTTTTGTCTCAGTGACCTAAACACAACTAATCTGTACTATGGTCACCTCTCACCTTAGCAAAAACAGCTTACCTGTCTTGGAGGGACTTTTCCCATTTAGTTACAGTTCTTTTCAAGAGGGCATCTTCTACTTGCTTCATCTTCCCTTCATCAGGCAAAACAAATAATGCTGCAGCACCTCCACTGTAAGGTATCTGAACCAGCCAACAGGACAACTCTTCATCAAAGTAATTTCGGTAGTAACCCTTTCGATACATCATGTCAACTTTTACAGTTGTTTTCTCATCCACAAAAAAATCCTCCTGTTTTGTCTGTGCTGTATTGAAGGGTTTCTCCCAATGGGCTTATGACAAAAAGAAAATTTATTCAGTGGAATACAGGGATGAATGGTCGCAGTGAATAAAACAGGACCCAGTCCCACAGCCTTCTTTTCATTAGAGTAAATATCCTTTTCATGTTACTGCATCCTCAGGTGTTACAGAATTGCATCTTTTTTTAGGTGCTTAAAGACAATTACAGACAGGTAATGCTGAAAACACTTTCACTACAGCGTGAGTCTATGATCACATGACAAAATTAACCAAACTCAGTAAATATATTTGTTTCAGAATTTCATTAAAGCAGATGTTTTTACTGGCAACAAATAGACATGGGCTTATAGTGATACCTTCCAGATACTGAACATGATTTTCTCTATTTAAAATTTAATTTTTTTTCTCTTCTTTCTCTGTAATAAGCATTAGCTTTGCACCCTTTGATGTATCTTACCTTTGAAGAAGACATAGTTAACGAGAACCATTGCAGTCAGAGGATCAAGATTTTCCACTAGTTTAACAATTTTCCCATTTGTCTTTTCCTCAATATAACTGTTGATCTGACTCTCAGCACCAACGGAGTTGTTAAAGTCAGTAGAAAAGACTTCAGATTCATAAAAGCTTTTGACATCATCCAAGAACTTCTGTAGTGGTTTTAGTGTCTCTTCTATAAAAATGGCACTGCCCAGGCTCAGCTGGAGCTCGCTGTCTGAACGGTTCAGCATGTGGAGGAGCTGGCAAAAACCTTCATGTATTTCCTGCTCCTGAGTCTTTTTCAGGTTAAAGGCAAGCCCTTCCATAATCTGTGTCAGTGTCACAGCCTTGGCACCAAGTGCCAGCATTGCAAAGGAAGTAGAGATGCTTATGGGTGAAAAGAAAATATTTTTGTCTTTTGCTTCAGATGCGACCAGCTTGTAAAAGGAAAATGCAAAGTCAGCATTGCTGAAAACTAGTTTGACAAAGGTTTTGTTCTTAAGTGGAGAAGCTTCTTCCCACTGAGAACCATGTCCTGGATAATATGTCCCTTTAGCATCATCCTGCTTATTACGGTAGCGAGGATGCTGATGACACAGGGCAACAGTATGCAAACCAACCAGCAATAAACACAAGGAGAAAGTGGGCTTCATTTTGCTTTCAGCTGTTTCTGGAAAAGAAATAGACATGCAGAACATGTCATGGAAATTAATTAGTTCACACTGTGTCCTCCAGTAAAGTAAAATGATACTTTCAGCACACACCTGTTCTTCAAAGTCCCCCACACTTATAATTCACATATCTGTTACCTGCCAATGTTCCCTGGAAAGAATATGCCTCCTGATTCGCTATTTATACATATATATAGTCTAGTTCTCTTTCAAAAGAGGTAATTTAAAACTTTTAAAAGTGTATTAACTCTAATTTTAGCATATTATTTTAAAATTTGTAAATAGCTGGAAGCTTATGACCTTTTCCCCAGAGTAATTGGCATGAGATAGTTTTGTACTCTACTGCAGGAAGGTTACTGCAGCTCTGTTAGCCTTCCTCAATTCATCAAATAATTAGAGACTTTAAACTGTATTAAACAAAAATATGATATAAGCCTAGACATGCTATCTAGAACCAAAATTACAAAATACTCTTACAGTTTCTTCAAAGATGAAAGACTAGATCACTGATCTTTGTGGTATAAATGTCTATAGGCATTTCTATTGTTTTCAAGCAATTTTTAAAATTTATTATGTGAAGTATCTTCCTGAGTATTAGTTCTGGCTTTTTGAAATGTATTGATTTTTTTTTTCATAAGAGGTATATTCCCTATTTACATGTGCAAAGGCACCCCTCCCAGGCAGCAACCCCCCACAAAATGAAGTATAAGAGATCTATAGAAAAACTAAAAAGGTACTTACTTTGCTATAGTCTGGTCTTGTCTGCTCATTCTTCTCTTCAGTACCATCAAACAGAGTTAATCAGAGCACTCCGTTAATCATTAATTAGTTCAAATAAAAGTTGCCAGTGAGGATGCACAACAAGCAGTAATGACATTGGCTATTTTGGACAGTTTGTCCAACCCAGACAGACGCGAGCAGTGCTGGGTGATGGGGCTGCAGACAAGAGGGAATGGAGCAGAGGTTGTGTCTGTTGCTTCCATGCTTGCAGACTGACAGGAGGAACCTGCTGCTGTGGGTGTTTGGCAAGGGAGCCCCAGCCATACCTTTCCTGGCCAGAGCTGAAGGCTGTGACTGGGTGTGAGGGACAGACCTTGCTCGGGTCTGTCTGAGCCAGCAACACAACCTTCAACACCATATGTAATGGTTTTGGGAATTTTCTTTTGCAGAGAAGACTCTGTGTGATTGGGGAACAGTCTCTAAGTTTCTTAGGAGAGTAACATGTGACGTTATCACTCTAGTGAGACATTTACAATCAGTAAAGTGGTTTACTCATCGCTGTTGGCCATCACCTGTGACTGAGGATTTGGGAACTGGGGAAGAGTTTTCACCTGGCTGCTAAGAAGCAGCACTGACTGCAAAGAGAAACATGTGGTCAGAAACAGACATCTTGTTTCCTCGGGTTAATCTTCTGCATCATATGCAGCTGAAATGGACACCAGGAGGACACAGAAGAGGCTGCCAACTCACCTTTCATCCAGTACTAAGAACGTGCTGGCATCACTGGATGATATTCAGGGTTGAATACAATATATGAACAAATCACTGAAAGAGAAACTAAGGCAGAAAATGAACATTTTTAACAGATCTGGTTGCCAACATGTTGCTCTCTGCAAGATCCCATGCATTTAATTTCTTAGCAGGAGCCCCAGACAATATCAGATATTGAAATGCCCCACATGAGATAGTCAATATCTCTGGTGGGAAACTGCACTCAGGAAGCTGAAGGCAATGCTGGAAGGGGAACTGGACTTTCTTCCCCTAAATCTCAGATCATGGCTCTTGTCCTGTGGTTGTTTTATGCGGCTGAATAGTCAAGAAGCAAAACAGGACAAACCCTTTCCATTTTGAATTTAGCAGTGTTCATCTTTTTGCATGCTAACCTAGGGGCTGGAACACCTGATCACTTGATCTGGTTACAAGACCCTCGAACCATTCTACTTGAGACCATCAGACTCAGGTCATCCACTTGGCTCATATGTGGGCTGCAAGAGGCTGACAAGAAAGTGAGGGGAAAGGCAATTCACAGCTTTCCTTTCAAGAATCTTCTGCTCAAAGACCAAATAAATATAACACTGCTTATGTGATGTGTGTGGATAATTGTGTGTGAATAACCAGACGTGTTTTCACCTGCCTGTGAAAGACATGTATGTAAATACACACACCTCTAAGTATTCATAGCAGGGGGAAAAGATCATCTAGTAAGTGTGGTGTGTTCATGTAATAATACATGCACAAGTCTGACAGACTGGAAACTTGGGTTGCCCTCTGAGAACAGTTCAAATAGAAGAAGAAACAAAGGCCCTAGGAATTGTTTCTGAATGTGATAACTGATTGATGAAGATGTGGAATTGTTACT
Source organism: Cisticola juncidis (assembly GCA_013400215.1). Classification (NCBI taxonomy): domain Eukaryota; kingdom Metazoa; phylum Chordata; class Aves; order Passeriformes; family Cisticolidae; genus Cisticola; species Cisticola juncidis. The sequence continues at coordinate 2,397,346 of VXBR01000283.1, read as the reverse complement.
AATTCTAGTCATAGCAGTGTGTGTGTAGTTCTGCTAAAGGGAATCATTACCTTTGTTAAATCTGAACAGAATCTGTGGCAATAATAGTTAATATGCTATGATTTGAACTGAAAAAAAAGGATGAAATGCTATCTCAAATTACTTGTGATATTTTGATAACATATAAATAATACTATATGATATACAGTAATATGTAAATAATATTATAACATATAAATAATAACCTCAAAACATTTTTAAGAACTTTGAAGAATTGCACATTTGGTAGATTTTGTATGCAGTTGTTGTAAACCTTTTTTTTTTGAAAGCTAGTAAAAATGAGGGTGTTCTTTTCCATCCTGACATGAGGTAATGTAAAGAAGCATTTTCTTTTCTGATAACAGATTGTCTGAGTGAGTTAATGTCTCTCAGCCTGATTATTTACATCCCGATCAACTTATTTAATTGTCTTACTTTGATTAATTTTATCATTTTTTAGTTTACATCTGAAAGTGATTCTCAGGTTTAAAACATTTTTACATCACCTAATATTAGAATGGAAAAAAATCCAAATAGCACTTTTTCCTCATGCATGGAGAGCATTTTCTGGGCAGAATGCTAATGTAGTGGAAGGACACAATACATTGCTTTCTGGAGCCCCTAATAGGGAATCTGTCTATCTGACCTGGGTAAATACAGATATTTTCCAACCTTTCCTATTATATTAGCTCAATTTTCCCTCAGTAGGAAAAGCCTGAGGGTGGCAGTTCTTTAGTTGAGGTGGGTGGTTAAGTAGTCCAGGACTTTTTTTATTCTCTCTCTTTGGGTTGGGCCTAAACATTCTCCACAAAAAAATGCTCTCAGCCAGGTCTGTCATTCAGGGGAGCACCAGGAGGAGATGCATGAGGAACAAATATATGTTGCTTCACCCTTCATCATGCTCACAGCATTTAATATGCAAAACTTAATCCTTTCTTCCTTGTGTCAAAAAAATGCATTTACAATGGAAGATGAATATATTGTGGAGGAACCTCCATACTCTTTCCTGTAATTTCCCATTCCTAACTCTTCCCCATGCCCCATCTGCCTCCAACCAAGTGCCCTACATTTGCACCTTGGTTCTGCCTTTCCTTGGTCCATCAGCAATCTGGGCTCCCTGAAAGGGGGGTTGCTTAGCAGGGGTTACTCCTGTGAAATACAAACAAACACAACACGAAGTGGAAAAGCAGTGTATGCAATGTCTTCCCCAGAAGTGTATGGTTTGTAGGCTGCATTATGGGTAAAGACACAGCTTTTAAAAAACAGCCGTACTGATCACTGGGAATTTGTGTCAGGAACACGTGAGGAGCAAGTAGTGTGCTGGTACACCTTTGGAATTTCAGCATCACTCTGCAATGTGCCTCTCCACAGACATTGCCTGTGTGTGCAGAACCAGTTCTTTTTATTGCCATAGAACTTGGCTCCTATGTGCTTCATGTGATGATTTGTAGCTCTGGCATCAGATGTGGTAATGGAACAGCCTCCCTTTGCCCTGTCTCTGCCACAAATAAGTTTTGCCTTCTTTATGCCTGCTGAGTTGTCTCTTTTCAAGGCTGAATGTTTTTTACCTCCAATTAACCTTACAAATTTTTTCTGAAGATATAATAGTTCTCATTTCTCTCATTTATCTCATTTATCCCTCTGGGGATATATAGGACCAGGTGTGGTTGGCCCAGAGATTTAGATGATTTGCTATGCAATTTGCTATTTTTTTCTTTCCCAGTAATTTCTAGTATTTAATTTGCCTCCTCTCCCACTACTGAGCTGATGTGTATATGTAATACCAAACAGAATAAAAAACCATCAGTCCTGTGTGACAGCAGTCAGTTCAAGTGCAGCCAAACGTACAGCTAAAACTTAGCAAGAAAATCAAAGTCCCTATCAACACAATATCAGACAGAAAGATACTGTTCTTTCTGGTTTGAAAACGAGTTAGAACTTGTCTTGTCCATTCCTTTATTTTACCAGGAGATGGTGGCACAGGGCTCCTTTTCCTATAATCCCCAGAACTCGAGGCTTCATGCATAACAGTTCCATGAAGATACCAGAGTAGAAGAAACACTCTGGAAGCTTGGCTTCTTTCAAAGATCTCACTCATAGCTGGTATACTGAAATAATTACATTTTACTAGTAGAATTTACACTATGGGCCTTTTTCTCTTGGTGTAAAAGAGCTCGTCTTATGCAAACAACTTCTAGAATAACAAGTTCACCATAGAATAAAAGTTCTTATTCTGAAATGAAGTTGTCCACTCAGAGAAACCTCTTGGTGTTAAATTAAATTTAAATTGATGTCTTACATTCTATATTTTTGTGATGCAAACATGGCCTTAATCAAGGACTAAAAAAATCCTTTATGTAGATGTTTTGGAATTACACTGAAAGTTTATTGCTTCCAAAGCCAGATAGAAAGTATTATGGTTAAACTTTGCAAAGTATTATAGTTTGTTATTGTAAACAGATTAATATTTTTGGCCTCAATGAAGAAGCAAAGGAAAATCAACTAGATAAATGAATATATTTAATGAAATGAAATTTATTGTATAATTCTATTGCTTAAATCCCTTTTCTTAAACAAGTCTTTGAAACTCTATGATTTTAGGATTTTGAGGATTCTGACAAATCAGAGATGGTTTAATGCAGCAACTTCTCTTCTTCGTTTCGGTGGAGGCAAAGTACCAGACTATGTGGTTGCCCTTGGCCTCTGTAGATCACAGCCTGGCAGGTCAGCACAATTCCATTTCCATCAATGATTTACATTATCAGGCATCCACAGGACACTTTGGGATCTAGGATGTACCTGCACAGGTTTTCTGTCGTGGTTGCTGCACCATCTTTCCCAGCCTGCCAGTCTAAGAGTGTCCAGAAGCACTGGAGATATCTGCTTCTCTTGGATGCCTCTGCTCAGTCACTCTTGGTACCACTGTGGATGTGTCAGGCTATGACACACAGCACAGTCACAGGCACAGGCATGAGATGCTAATCTTTGGCTGGGCCACTGAGACACAAAATGTCTTCAAATTTTACCAAGAGACGCAGCTCTCACTTGAAAGATAGCAGAACAGAAAATAAATTCTAGTATCCACCCCTTGAATATTGAAGTTATAGTATGGTTTTTTTGATGGCTCTGAGAGTATCTGTATCTGCAAGAGCAGCAAACCTAACAGCATTCACACACACATTTTAGGACCTGTTCCATCTTTCAACTCCTCTGAGATGTTTTCTCCTGCTATGAGGTTCTTTCCTGGCTGCAACCATCTCATGTTGACTATAACACATAAGTTGGACTCGATTATCTTGGAGGTCTTTTCCAGCCTTAATGATTTTATTATTCTGTTTTTTCTGGTCCCGTTTTATACTGCTTTTTAATTTCAAACTTCTTTCTTCATCAGAGCATCTTCCATGTAGTCTGTTTTTCCTACATGAAACATAGTAAACAATAGAGTAACTTTTCATTAATAAGATATTTGCTCAATTTAGACAAAGTCTTCTTCAGACCTTCAATATGAGAATCACATTGTTGTTAACAGTTTTCCAATGATAAAGAATACATTCTAGTTTAGTAACATAAGTTTTTTTTTCTAGATGGCTTATGGAAAAGAAACTTAATGCAGAAAAAAAAGGAAAAAATAAAGATTTTATAAATAAGGTTTATTCACTTGTAATAAATTCATCTCCAACACTAGAATTGAACTGAAAAGATATTTCAACACTGAAATTCTTTTTTACAAGAAACCACCAAAGTAATTTGCAGCAACATCTGCTGAGTTTGTGTAACCAGGGTATTAGTCATATCAAGGACATTTACATGAAATGGATAAATCATAGTTTTCTTTAAAATTGTTAGTCTGAGGAAAGTGCAATTACCGAATTATTTAAAATGGGTTCACTGTTATACCTGAGACTGGGAACTTAATGAACAATATTTCCAGATCAGTCTTGGGTAGCTAGCAGTTTAAAGGGAATAAATGATATCATATTATGCTGTGTTTACCTCTAACGAAAGCAGTCCCATGTGGGTAAGGGCAGATGTGCAGTACCCAGCCAGGAATGTAGTGTGGATGGGTAAGATTTGAAGGGTGTGTTACAGGACTCAGAGAGACATAGCCCATGGTGGTCCTCATGCTTTTATGCTCTTGATAATTATCACTTTTTTAACTCCCACTGCAGTGAATTTTTAAAGTTTTCAAGTGAAATGCACATTTAAGAATGCTCGTGTTTCTCTTGCACTTTTTCTGTAATTGGAAATTCTAGTGCCTGTGTGCTTTGGAGACATGATTTTAATGCTGGATTAGGGATTAACACTATTTGAGGTTTTTTCCTACTTCCAAAGTACCAAGAGTCATGTCAAGGATGAGTAGCTGTGTTCTCAGAACCCCAATTCAAAACCTCCTCTGCCTGGGAACCCTCACAATCATCTGGTTTTTAAGAGCTTAGTGATTCTCTGCTTGAAATCAGTGTGAGTACAAGGAAAATACCTGCAGCTTTTGTCACGCTGAATCTACTGAAACATTTAGAGTAGGGTTGGCTTACAACCTGTCCAAATTCCCATTTCCTTGCAATAATAGCAGTGATCACAGGCTGTACAGGTGACATTGCTGTGGGGAGAGGGTGGATGTGCCCATTCAAGGAATTCCAGATACCAGGGCTGGGGCTCGAATTGCACAGCTGGGAACAGCAAGTCCACAGTGCTGGTAGCACCTGAACAGCAGAGTTTGTGTGAGCAACTGGTGCTTCTGTATCTATCCAAATGCTCTGTGCCTTTTGGCATTGCCTGCCCCCTCCTTACTGCTGAGAGGAACACACACTGCAGGAGCCCTGCAATTCCACTGTTCCATGTTTTGTAACAACACTCTGCATGGACTCTGCCATGTGGCAAAGCAAACAGAGAGTTACTGACAGAAGGTATCCTATCATCAAGCAGAGTCCCACTGGACCATAAACAAGGTCAGACAGAACAAACTTACAGTCTCCCACATGGCTCATGGGCTGCCAGGGGAATCTGGCACTCAGGTCTGCTGGGCACAGCTAGGCTGCCTTCCAGGGACCCAGCCCTGTGAGTCTATTTTCCCTCACAGGGGGTCTCACCGGAGTTGAACTCTCTCTAGGTAAGTCCTTTTCCTCAGAACTTCCCATAAATGTGTCAGATCATAGCTCACAGACCCACAGCAGGCCATTTATGTTGGATGTTTTTTATAGGTGGTCACATGCTTCACTGTAAGCTGTATTATCCCCTTCTGCTGACTGTCACTGCAGGAATTCATGTGGGTTAATTTATAAAGATTACAATCTTTAGCTTATAAAGAAGGTCTAGTTTTCTTTCAGGGCTCAGTTTGGATCCAGCTGCCCTTTGGGCTGAGACACTTCATGAGTGGGAATTATAGAGGAATAAAAACATCTCCAGATGATTGAGAAGCACTACAAAACACATTTGTTTACCACAAATTAAATAAATAGTCCCTAAATGAAAATTTTAGTTACTTATGTCTATCAGAATAGTGTCTTTTTTGTCTGCCTTTAATAACATTAATGGAATGAAGAGAGTTCCTTATCACATATTAAGACAAAAGAAAGCTGCAAGGACAAATGATGTCAAGTAGATCAAGACAGATTTTCTTGAAATTAGGAAAAAATACTCCATCACCCCACAAAAGCTTTGCAGAATTGTCCTGTTCTGTGGGAATTCCAGGCCCAGAAAATCCTCCAAACCTTGTGCATGCAGGTCCAAATACAAAAATGAATACAGGGTTTGACTTGAGACCTTGGAAGAGGCACCCAGATTCAGACACCATAAGAAAGAATGTGAGTTTGTAGTTTGGATAGAAACATATTAAACTAGGTAGTGGAAAGTTTTAAGGTTTGAAAGTCTGACTATAGAAGTAGTTATAGAAACAGTAAAAGTTTAAAGGTGTAGCAAGTAGTTTGGCCTGTCATGAAACTCTGCATTGTGGAAAGACGTGATACAATTTAATTAGGGATTGGTATGAAAGTAGAAACATTCTTTGTGGCAGTAGTTTATTGGCTAATTAACATTTAAAAGACCTTGTAACTTGTGGTCTTGTGATCACTGACGACCACTGACCACAGACTTCTGACTTACATGGTGAAGATGTCCTCACCCTTCATGGGACTGTAGAAGAAGAGCAATAAATCATTCACTGAAACATCTCTGTGGTCCTGTCTCTCACATTATCCAAATACAGTTCCTAAAGAATATTATCAGAACTGTGCTAAGAGTTAGGTATGAGGTATGTTCAGTGCCCAGGCGCTTTAGATCTTCATACTGTGAATTGTAGGCATTTTTCTGTTTTTAGTGTATGTTTGGCACAAGATTTATTGGTTTCCTGTCCTCTACACATCCCCTTCTTCCAGAGGGATTTAGGATGATCTCTCTTCCTATCCTCGATCCCTGCCACAATTCAGGTCAGCCTGCTGGTCTGGAGCATGAAGTTGCTCAGTTGGAGGAAAACTGTAGAGATTCCCTACAGCTTGGTAGGTAACTCTCAAACCAGTACTCAGAGGTATATATCCCATTTTATACTTTTGCTACCAGCCATTCTTCACAGTCCAGTAGGGAAACAACCAATTGTTGTCCTGCTATCTCAAACCCAAAGGCCTAGGAGGTAGATGGGGAAGTTGCTTTGTGTGTGATTTCCCAAAGCGTTTGCTCTGTCCTTGCAACTATGGGATTTGTCCTAACTTCTTTCCCTTTAGCAACAGGCCAAAAACCTGTTTTTCTGCCACACTTTGATAAAAATCTCATGGCTCTGATAAAAATTTCACCATCCTACCTTCTAATCAGTCATGGTGCACAGATTTATCAGGATGGGATCTCACAGGAGCTGCTCCCAGCCCCTGTTGAGTTTGCATAGGCACGGCAGAGCAGGCTGCCTCACACCACAGCAAGTTTTCACTGTTCTTAACTCTGTAAAGGCTGCTGCTTTGCACAGAGGTGTGGTCTCTCCCACTCCCCTGGGGGATGCCATCTTCCTCATGAGGAGCAAGAGCTCAGGGCTTCCACTGAGTCCTTGCCCCTTGGAGCGAAGGGACTCATACAAGGCAGCAACCCCCAAGTCCCCCTGAGGCAGAGGCACAGCTCCCCATACACCAACCCAATCCCACAAACACCAAGGGCCCCTGTACAGCACCCCTGTGTAAGGTGGGCCAGGTTTGGCAGAACAGGTCAGAGGGGTGTCAGGGTTGGGGAGCTCCTCTGTTGATTTGGGGCTTGCATTACCTTTGCAGTGCTCAAAACAGACTGCCAGGGTCACAGTAGAAATGAGCAGTGTACATTCAGAAGCCTCATCTTCCTAGGGATGGGGCCTCAACTCCACTGGCAAAAAATGTACCCAGGATCAATGTGCAACGGCATCAAAGCAGTGCAGAGAGACAGAAGCTGTCAAAGTTAGCTCTCCTTGAGGCAGCAGCTGTGCAATAAATGGTTTCCTATAGAGTTTAACCCAGTGCTCCCTGGCAATAAAAGTGGGTGATCTACAGACCCACAACAGCAAGAAAGAGCTGAGATTCTTCTTGAAAAGACGTTTTACCCAAATAGGCACATAAAGAGAGAGTGTGAAGAATAGCAATTTCCATATGAGAAATGTTGCACTCATTTAACAGCTTTAAGACATATTTTACTAATACCTGCTATGTTAGTAAATGACTGGGGGTATTTATTAGTTTTAAGAGATTTATAGAATGATACAAGAAACTAAAGTAATTCTCTCAGTCATATACTTAAATTACATCATATATTTTATTGATCATCCACAGTTGATCAATTATTCATGAATGACATTTTTTCACAGACAATTCTTTGACAGTTTCTGCTATGCCTAATGTCACTGTCTCTTAAAGTTTTTTGCTGGCCTTGTGGAGTGCAAAGAGGCACTTAGAGTAAGAGCTACATCAGAATAAATCTATTGTTTCAGGGATTAGTCTCTTTCTCTTTGTCAATGACTTCTTAAGATGTCCTAGGCAAAGAGTTGGAACATGTGAGAAAGAACAGGCTGATGGAAGATAAACAGCAACCTAGGGAGCAAAGAGTGAGGTAAGGAGGAAAGGACTGTCACCAGCTCAGGTGAATACTGGAGAAGACACAGTAGAATGACAAGAGTTGTTACCTTGAGATAAAACTTCTGGTGAGTAACCAGAACTGGAAACAGTACAAAACTCCTTAGTAGAGATAATTCACTTTTAAATATAACAACATACTTAGGAAAAAGTTATCTTCCATGGAAAATTTGGAAAATATATTAATAAGTTGAATTGTTGTGGTGGCTTCACCCTGGTTGGATGACAAATGCCTACTAAAGTCATTCCATCACTCCTTTCCTCAATTGAAAAATTCAGAGAAAACAAAATGAAAGGTTCATAAGTCAAGATAAGGATAGGGAGAGATCACAAACTAATTACTGTCACAGGCAAAATAGACTCTACTTGGAGATATTTGAATTTATTACCAATCAAAACCAGAGCAGGATGATGAGAAATAAATCTTAAAAACTCCTTTGCCCCAGCTCAGGGAGGAGAACAATAGGGCTCATGGTCAGTTCATCACATTGTTCTGCTGCTGCCTCCTCCTCAGGGAGAGGAGTCTTTTCCCTGCTCTAGTGTGGGGTCCCTCATACAGGAGACAGTCCTCCATGAACCTCTCCAGTATGAGTCCTTCCCATGGGCTGCAGTTTTCTGTCAACTGCTCCATTGTGGGTCCCTTCCCCAGGACACAGTCCTTCAGACACAGACTGCTCAGCACAGGTCCCCCACGTGGTCACAAGTCCAGGCACCCAGCCTGCTCTAGAGTGGGCTCCTCTCTTCATGGGTCTACAGGTCCTGCCAGGAGTCTGCTCCAGTGTGGGCTTCCCATGGGCTCACAGCCTTCTTTTGGACATCCACCTTCTCCATGGGCTGTAGGTGGATCTCAGCTCTCCCCTGGACCTCTGTGGGCTGCATGGTGACAGCCTGCTCGCCATGGTTGCACCACAGCCTGCAGGTGGATCTTTGCTTTGGCACATGAAGCACCTCCTCCTCTTGTTCTTCACTGACCTTTTTGTCTGCAGGGTGGTTTCTGTCATTTATTCTCAATCCACATTCCTCTGGCCTCAATTACTTCTGTGAAATAACTTTATTCACTTCTCAAATATGTTACCACAGAGCTGTTACTATTGTTCCTGATAGGCTCTGCCTTCAGCAGCAGCAGGTCCATCTTGGAATTGGCTGGCAGTGGCTCTGTCAGATACAGGGAAAGCTTCTGGCAACCTCTTGGTGAAGTCACCCCAATAGACCCCCCATGGGCCCCTGCCACCAAAACCTTGCCATGCAAACCCAACACAATTACTGAACTGGGGAAAATGTTACAATTAAAAAGTGTCAGTTGATGGTGATTTTTTACAATGTTGTTTTCTTATTAATTTGGTAAGGAAATTTCTCATTTACTTATAAATATCCCTCAATCAGAGATTTGTTAGCAGCACTACCTAGCCCAAAACTGCAAACGCTGTAGCCATTACAACCCATACCCAATATCAGTATGCCAAATAACCTAGCAATTACTTCTTAGTAGGATCAACAATTTTACCCATGAAAAGTGTGGTGCTAGTTTGTTTGTCAGTGATCAAAACAATGAAAGGTCTGTTGAATTTGATGGTATGAGAAATATAGGAACCTCTGGTAAAGATTAAGGCAGTGGCTCCTACAGCTTCAGTTCCAGCCTCATCAACTTCCAGCAAGGCCTTGTGAATTGCCTGCATAGAATAGGAGAAAACACTTTGGTTTATATATGGGGCAGGAAGCAGGAATAAAATAAATTCTCTTCTTATGGAACATTTAGGAGAGGAGAGGAGTAATAAATCCACTGTATGAAACTTCATTGTATGATAAATCTTCAACAGTTTGAAACAGGAGCATTTTCTATGCCAGGACTGAGCAAGGAGGGTCAAAACTTAGTAGGGACACACTGAAATGCATTCTCACCGTTGCTGAGGAGAGTGGGATAAAAATACCCCATGCACAAGCTAGTGCATTTTCTTAGATGGTTTGGACTTCTACAAGCAACACTTTCTCTTATTTCAAGGTTAATTAAAAACTGCTATTTAAATGCTAATTTGGGACAGTATTTGGCATCTTTGGCAAATATATTTGGCATATATTTGGCAAATATAGCTCAAATGTACATAGTCAAGTTCAGCTACTGCAAACTGGAGATTTTCTGAAAACACTGGGAATATTAAAAATTGAGATATTAATCAACACAAATATAATGAACTCCTCATTCGTAGTTTACACGACACAACTTCATGTAAACTTCTTCCAGTTCCAAGAAGTTATTTAAAATTTTGCCCAATTTTTCTATGTATTTAATATCCAGCTTTTTAATAACAGCATTAGCGTAATACAAAAGCGAGCTGGCAGATTCTTTGGTATAAAAGCACAATTACTGAGCTAGCCCCTACATGTCATTGTGAGTTTTACTTACAACTTTGGTAATATAAAGAGGGACATAAAATCTTTAAAAATCCCAGACATAACTGATCAAAACAACCAACCACCATCCCACCACCAGCTCTGTCTACTTACTTGTGAGACCTGGAGATCGTGACTGCCAGTAATTCCAGACAGATCAGCATTACCTGAGAACACTTCAGTGATGCCCATTTGCTCAAACAGGGCTTTAACATCGTAAGACCCACTGATAGAGAACTTTGGTAATTGCAGATTTAATTTCCTGTTGATCAAAGAAAACAAAAGAGCAGTGAGCCCTGGCAGCCTCGTTTCAGCCAGCAGGGTGGGTAGTACGCAACTCAGAGACACTTGAAAGCATTCTTTTGATTGCAAGTTTGTTTAATGGTAGCCTTTGTATTCCTTGAGCAATTTTGGCAACCTGAGAGATGCACCATCTTCTTGTATCTACATTCTCTATTTGATTTTGGGAAAACAAACAAATTTCTTCATTGTGGCTCTTTCATCCCAGTGCCACATGCTCAGCTAATGGAGTTTTTGGCTAAAGGGTTACAGAGAGTAAGCAGACCACTAATGGAAAGCCTAAAGTTAGGGAAAAGGAGCATAAAATCTAAGATATGGTGAAGGAAATGAATCATGTTTACACCATAAAAGAAGAGGTAAGGAGTCCAAAAGTAGCCAAGCAAGTTTTAAGGTAGCTGTTACAATGCTGTGACCCCTTCTGTCAGGTCAGAGAGCCTGCAGTTGCTTAGTGATTATGGTCTTACTCTGACTCGTTTGGGGAATTGCTTAAAACTTCCCTTTATGAAATCAGGACATTATGTCCAGTAGGAGGTGATCTGAAACTGGCATTTTTTTCTTAAAAACAGTGATGTGTCCTCAAATACAGCAATCCATATACTTAGAGTTACCTGGTCACAAGTTTGCTATCCCATTTACAAACAATTTCCTTAGAGAGAGAATCTTCCACGTGCTTCATCTTTCCATCATCAGGCAGAATAAGCAACGCTCGTGCAGTGCCCTGGTAGGGCAGCTCTACCACCACGCAGGAGAGGTCCTGGTCGTAGTGAATGTTTGAGGTACCATCACGGTGCATCATGTTGACTCTAACAGAGGCATTTGTGTTCACAAAAAAATCATCCTCAGATGTACGCAAAGGATCAAAAGACTTTTCCCAGGCAGCTAATGGGGAAAAAGAGCTGTTGTTGAAGTCAAACATGAAGATCACAAAGAATAGCTCATCTACATTAGACCAGCTTTAACGTAGGACACTGGAGGTAAATTGATGGGAGAAGAGGCTCACTAAATCACTTCAACCTTCTCCCTAATACACAACAAAGCACTCTAGCTGTGCAGTAGGCTCATCATATTTTGTGTGAGCCCATCTCGTTTTGCTGAAGAACAACCAAAGACTGATAATTAGTTGAGAGTTCTTCTACTGTAGGTCTGTATAATGTCTTTAATACCATTTGAGAGCAACCACTTAAGCATTCAGTCACAGAACCTTCTTAGGCCTTTTCTGCTAGGTTGTACCCCACACAAGCTGACTGCACTCAGCCTGGTGTGGGATTCATCAGCAATTAAAGAGTCCTAACGTTTGAGCAAGGCTCCAGAAGCACAGGCCCTCGAGATGGTATGTCTCAGGTTTTAATGCACAGCACCTAGTAGATCTAACATAAAACTGGGGTCCCTGTGCAAAGATGTCAGCCCACCAAGTCTGACTGGCATGTACAGTCAGCAGAGAGATCTTGGACACATCTTTAGTGGGACTATGTGGATCCTTGTCTATGAAGCATCCACTAGGGTGGAACCTTTCTGTCCACAGCTTTCAAGGAAATTGAATCAAAACCAAGAAATCAGTACTTCTCAACAATCAGATACTCTGCTTTTGACCAGATCTAATCTTTAATTAAAAGATCCTACACAGTTTAGCTCTATCCTGAATCACCACTGTGGTAATAAATCACCAGAAGTTCTCTAAAATTTTTATTTGGTATCAAAGTTATCTATTGAAATATTATGTTAAGTGTCTTACCTTTAAAGTAAATATAGTTAACAAGAACCAGTACAGTATTGGGATCAAGATGATCAACTAATTCAGGAATTTTTCCCTTGGTTTTCTCCTCTACATATTTATTGATTTGCGTTGTAGCTTCTGGTTTGTGAAAATCACTGGAGAAAAAATCTGCATCATAAAACTCTTTGGTATTTTTTAAAAATGACTCCTGTGGTTCATACCCAGTAGCTGTAAAAAGGGCATTCCCTATATTTAATGTGATATTAACATCAGTGCAGTTCAGTACTGACAAAACTTTATGAAAACTTTCGTGTACATCATGTACACGAGTCTCAGTCAGATTGTCAAAGCCCAGTCCTTCAAAAATCTGAGACAGAGTGGTTGATTTAGCACCAAGAGCCAGCATGGCAAAGGCAGTGGAGATGCTCATGGGAGAAAAGAAAATGTTTTTGTCAGCTTCTTTTGATGAAACCAGCTTGTAAAATCTAAATACAAAATCTGCATAGTTAGAGCCTTTCCTGCCACAGCTATATGTTAATAAATTTTCTCTTCCATCCTGCAGATTAGTATTGTTGACTTCATGGCAAATGTCTTCAGGGCAGCAATGGGTAACAGCACAAAGAACAGCAAGGAGAAAACCCAGGCACAGGAGACACTTCATCTTCTTTTCAAATTATTCTGCCACAAAATAAACAGTCATTAAATGAGCAGATGGTAATGATGTGCTTGATAGTAAGAAATAATGAATAACTTGTTAGCATAAACGTTGCATATTTTAACTGTAAATGTCTAATGTACATAGCATGCCTAAAGTTCTCACGGGCACAATGTCAAACTTATTTATCAAATTCAAATACAGATGAAAATGTCAGGCATAATAAAGTCATAATATTCCATTTTAACTGCTCTGATAAAGCAATACTTTTTTCCATTGACAATGAAAATATAAAGCTACAGTCCATAATTATCTTTGTTAACAATGGCATTATCTTCCCAAATCACTGTGTTCTATAAGATACATCTAAACAAACAAGTTATTACAAAGTAAGACAGGGTGTGGGTTTCAAAGACATCAAATGCTCCACAGCATCTGCCCAAAAGCAATTGGATAAATGTAAGGAAATGTGAGGCAGCTCGCTACTCACTGGGACTGAGTAAATTCCCTCACTTTCCTCAGAGCAGCAGCACGGACAAAGAGCTATCATGGAATATTCTGGGCTTGTTAAATTCACACCCCTGTTTACTTCATGGTACTTACTCCCATGGCCAGTTACTGGCCACGACTGGTAAGTGATTGAAGAAGGTCATCTACACGAATGTCAAAGCAAATGCCATGACAGCAGTGCACAGAGAGGAGGGCACAATGACATGTGGCAAGCACAATTTTGCATGAGATAATGAGGTGCATGTTTGGAATGAAGAAATTCTCTGTTTGGGGGAGCTGCAATGAGTGTTTGCAAATTCTTAAATGGTAGTTTGCCCCTCAGCACAGGTTAACCTGCGTGGGATGTGGGAAGGACCTGAGTCAAAGAGGAAGAGGAGCACCCATCCCGTTTGGACATCAAAGGGCACAGATTAATTCCCTTGGGGATTACAAGTTTCTTCATTATGCTTGTTCCCCTACAGCTTACATATACTTCACATGAGCTGCCTGCTCTCCACACGGGCTGGAACAAGTCTCTGGTTTACTGAATCCAGTTCCCTGTAGTTCTGGGGAGGCAGCTCATGTTAAATCCTCTTCAGAACTGTAAGAAGCTATCAATGAAAATAAGCTTTTTGCCCTCACATATTCAGCGTGAAAACATTTCTAGAACTTTTCTACTGTCATGTGTCCTCTTCTGGTTTCCAGCCAATACAGCCTGTTTGTATCCTTTGCTTTCAGGAATGTATTTTCCCATGTCCGTGGTAAAGTTCTCTTGGTCCTATATTCATTCCTAGATGTAAAAGATGACTATACAGTATCTAAAGATTCAGAGTTTCTGATGGTAGCCCAAGTTAAAGGATTCTTGGGGATTAACCAGTTGGTTTATTTTTGTATTGATGTTCTTGTTTCCATAGCAAACATATAAGCAAGTAGCTTTGTGTTCTCATATTTGTCAGGATCTGAGTGTGCTGAGTCTGCCTGAGATCAGCCAGGGCCCACTGCCGTGACCCACAGTAACAAGTGGCAACATTAAATCTGAATTTCCTTAAAAAAAAAAGATTAAGTATGGCTTTAGAAATGAATACAATTCAACTACTTGCATCTCTTTTTAGCAGAATGCTGCGTCTTTTCCACAGGAAAAAAAAAAAGAAATATTAAAGTGCAAAAGGTGTTTCAAAAATATTTGATGTTCAACATGTCATAATCTGTTTTTCTCTAGTTATTTGAGATATTCAAGTACTTGAGAAAGAAGAAAATAATTTTACTTCCTGTGTCCATAGAGAGCTTAGCCTAAATGTTAAAGAATTTCGGAAGCAAAGAGTATGATTTGGGCTTTTTTTCCTGCAGCAAACTTATATTAGGCATGGCTTTGTGTTTGAATTCTGCTGTAACAGATCAGTTAAAAAACTTGTGGCATCATAACTCTCTACAGAAATCTAAAATAAGAACTTCCATCAAAAGTTAGAAAACACTGAATATTGTCATCAAGTTTTCTTCATGTACTTTTTCTCTTAGAGATGAAAATCACATTAATTTCAACATTTTGGGATTAGAAATTTCTGACATAAATATTTTCGTTAACATTTCAAAGCTGAAGGTATTGTAAAGACTTTGTTAAGTCTGGAAGTACTTTTTATGCAAATTGGAAATTCAGAAAATAATTCTCTTCCAGACCACATATTAGTTTGTCTTTGGGAGTAAAAGGGGCAATTAAATTTAAATTGTGGCCTTCTACCCACCCCCTACACTTACCCCAGTCCTAATTAAAGAGCCTGGCCTTAGCAATTCAATTGTTGCTTTATAAATTAAGTCACCTGAAGAGTTTTTAAATTGGACCTGGTTGTTCAGTCACTAGTGGGATTAAACTAATTTTGAGTCACAGTGAAGGCTGTTTCCAACCTGAAAGGTGATTACATCAGTATTCTCTTTTAACAAGTACTTAATAAGTCCCCATGACTTCAAAGGGTTTTTTAGTTTGATTTCAGTCTAAGCATATTCCCCCAGAATAGCAGGTCACACTGGTCCCTTGCAAGTCTTCTTGGTTAATATTTCATTGCAACATCCACACAGAACCAAATTACAAACAGACAAAGGAAATTAACCTTATATTGAAATTCCACTGACTGAAGAAGGCATCAT
The DNA here is from genome assembly GCA_013400215.1 of Cisticola juncidis. NCBI lineage: Eukaryota > Metazoa > Chordata > Aves > Passeriformes > Cisticolidae > Cisticola > Cisticola juncidis. Next base: position 2,381,571 of record VXBR01000283.1, on the reverse strand, counting down.
TTCCAACTCTCTAAAAAAAATGCGTGTGTAGTACTTACAAAATCAGAAGCCCTGTTGCATTCAGCTGACCATGCTGTTCCCCACACTGTTAGTTATACTGCTTCATCATCTTCTGCTTAATTAGAGATGTTAAACATTACACAGACCCGGTAAAAATCAGAGCCAACCAGAAAAAAGGAGGAAACAAAGCAAACACTGATGAAACAGGGTTCACAAGGATCATCTCTGTTACTCAGCCAAAGAAACTGACAATCTTCAGCTATTTCGATAGGTGCTGGGAAATCCTCTCTGTTGCCTCTGACCATGCAGAGGAGCTTAAGTGCAAATGTTGTGTGATAAGGACCCTTCTGGAAACCAGGAACTTGTGCCTGGAATCACTAGAAACAGGTGCTAACTCTTGGTGCCAGAAGTCAGATTTTCTGTGTTGTGATGAAGCACACATGGAGCTGACAGCCATGGATCACATCAGCTTTCTTCCAAAATCTATCCAGAGGCAAATCTTCTGCATGATCCTCAGCCTGTAAATGGATGACAAAGTAATTGCCTGTATCATCTCACTCTATAGCTTAATACCACTGAGGGGATATGGGATATACTCGTTTCCACAATAGGTTTCCCACCCTGGCTGATGTGGTCCCTTCATCCATCCCAGTTACTGCCTTGGGCAGGTGGTGGGAATTCAAGCAGCAGGCTGTTTCCTCCCACCTGCTGACATACTGCATGTGCTCACCCACTTCTCATTCTCCTTGCCCTCTCACACACTTTTAAATTGTTCAAATGGACACAAGTGCTGTTTGTTTCTATTGTTCCTTTTCTCAATAGGAATGAAATGCTGATGGATCAAGATGACTGAATTTTTCCAGTTAACAACAAAGACCATGATTGAGTGGTGACATAAAATACATTTCCTCATTAGTGATTACTCTTTTCTTTGTACTTGTTTACTCACATGTGTAATTTTGTTGTTACAAACATAGATAAACATGGAGACAGAACATAGATAAACATTGCCTGGACACTCCCTTTCTTTGTTTTCCTCTGTATTTCTTCCCCCTCCCCCTCCCCCCTTCCCTTTTTACTTGTTCCTTCTAACTCCGGCTGTAAAGGTCACAAACACAGAGATTATTTTACTCATCAAAGCCCAGGTGAATAACAGGTCATGGTGGCCAAGGACAAACGGTATTACAAAATGGATATAAGCCTTTTGTTTTCTCTTTCATTTGTGATGCCCTGTAATTACTGTTTTGTTTTTAATAATGTTAAGCTAAACTTTAACAAGGCATTTCCTTACCATTTCATTATAGCAGCAGAAATAAGGCACTACAGCAGTTTGAGACTAAAATGATGAGCAGGCAGACGCACTCGTGCCAGGTGTCCCATGCATTGCCACGAGCCATTTCTGTCCCATCTCCCTGCTGACCACAGCTTCAGCTCCAAGCCATGAAACCATGTCAGCCAGCTTCATTTGTCCAGTGAACTAGATCTTTTGCTCTACTATTTGTTTTAATAGGAATGAAAGTACAGAACATGGAAATAACAAAGCAGATGTGTTTTATTCCTTCTGATAATTTAAATGACGACAAAGTCTGTACTGCCTGAGTCCATGTTACTGCTGTATGGTTCATGTAGGTCAGTTTCTGTACTACACCCCAGCTCACATTCTTACATCTTTAGAAGAAATAGAGCCATATATTCATTTTATGCATTTCCTGATACCTTGCAAACATCTTCCTGACAGTTTGTTTTGTTTTGAATAGAACATTCCAAGGCAGGTTTAAAGAGTTCTTAATTAACCATTGACTGGCATATATTCAATGGCAAGAGAACCACTCAACCTGTCCAGTGTTCTTGTTCTGCTTCTACACCCTAGGCAAGGAAATTAGAGTTTTTGTGTCAATTTAGCAACAATAAAACTCTTGTGCGATTATGGGTCAGAAATACACAAGTCACTTCAAATATCAAAAAAAAAATTATACCTATAAATCTATTATGTCATAAATTGCACAAAGACTTTTTATGTAAAGAATATAGAGCACAAGCACATTGACAGAACAGCAATATAAAGGAAATGGAGTATGGAATTAGGAAGGAAATGGATATTGCTTCCCCTCCATTTCCTTGCCTTGAGTTATGTAATCATCTTTGGAAAGGATCAGACACTCAGAGTGCAGGAAAATTGCTAAGATTTGAGATGTATACATGTCTGATGGACTGTGTTTTTTCTAGTCTGGATGAAGTATATAATGAAGAATAAAGGCACAATCTACACATAGTGATCAGGCCATGCTTTCAATACTTCTTGGAGAATCTCCTCTATTGTCTTGCCAGAAAGAAAAAAAATCAATAGTTTAAAAAGGTACTGTGGAATCAGGATGAAATACAGTCTATATATAGTCAAGAAAACTTGCACAAGGAGGGGTAAATTCTGCTTACAGAACTTTTTTTTTTTTTGTTTTTAATTAGTATTATTTATATTAACTAAGTAGAGAACAGGGACAAGAGTTTTTAAAAAATTACCAATGGCAATGACCAATAGTGAACACTCATCAAAATTTTTCAGTCAGAAACCAATTTCAGTTCCAAATTATGCACTAAATGTAGCAGGTGTGTTACTTGTATGATGCACCAATAATAACTGAACCCCCTATTGCTGCTTCAGTGTGTGCAGATGGAAGGGGATGACACAGGAACCATGGTCTCCTGTAAAAGGGGCAGCAGAGTAGGCAGGTTTCTCTAACATTGGAAGCATTTATGAAGGCCCCAGGATCTCTCAAAAGAAGGCTGGTTTTTCATTATTTCTACATGTAACAGCTTTACCATGCATTTTCTTTTCAGACCTGAACATTTCTGTAACACTAATATAAAAAATGAATGACCTACCAAGATTTTAATATCTGAGTGACTTCCATCTGGGATATTGTAAAAGAATAGTATGTATTCTGTTTTCTTTTCTTTCTAACCACCAAAATAGATGACAAAATATTCTTCTTGACCATAAAGATCTCCAGTAATATCTTTCATTGGCCAAATATGGTTCAGGATACTAAAATGATTTCAGATTCAGATGGACCACCTGATGAGAGAACTGATGGACTAAAAATTCAGGATAGATGGGTCTCTCTGTTGAGCAGCTCAGTTTTGGCCTTGGAAACATCTGTAAGATAAAAATAACACATCTGACTTTCTCACTGAGATTAGATGATGTGAAAATAAAAAAATATTTTCAAAGGTCTTGAGCATTACTTTAGTTTTTGATTGAGTTTAATGAAGACAGGATCATTTTCATCAATTTTATTAATTGACACCTCCCTTGGTAAGAGTGATACACAGTTTGAAAATCTGTGGTCTTCAGGATGCAGCTTTATACAGCTTCAAATTGACATTTGAGTTTCCTCAATTGCAAGCTTCCATAAAAAGCCTTCTGGACTTTACAGAAACTGTCTTCTTTCCTGGTGTGCTTAACACTTGTATTCAAGGGGTGGTAGTGATGAGTACATTACAGCATGGGGAAGGGTGATTGAGCACACCCAAGTATTGCCAGTATTAATAACCTGTATGCACCACGTGACACTGCATAAGCCAATCTTTTACCAGAAATCTTTCTTTCATGTCTAGAAAATGCAAATATCTGTTGCCAGCACCTACAACATAATTTTTTTTTTTCTTTCAGTTTGACCCAAGCATTGTGCCAACAGGGATTGTTTCACCTGAACCTTTTCATCTATTGCCCATCCAGTACTGGGCTTTTAAAATCATATTATTTACCTATGGTAAGTAATTTAGCTCCTGCTCTGACTAGGTAAGCTAAGAGAGGGAGGATGGTCAGTTTTAGTGGTTAGCTACAAGCAGCCAAGAAGTTAAGTTTCTGCAATGCAAACCTGTGACTGAGCTGGGAAGGGAAGCAGAAACTCCCAAGTCCCAACCCAATGCTTTGTAACCACTGGTCTGTCCTTCTTTCCTAATAATCTTCTTGCGTTAAAGAAAGAAAGGAATTAATCAATTAATTATGGGTTTCCAACAGCAATATAGTACTTAAAATTTTAATAAATGTGTGTCTATACAACATGAAAATATAGTTAACAAGAACCATCCCAGTGAGTAATTCAGGACTTAAGCAACTAACATTATTCTAAAAGCCTTCATTAAAAAGTTCTTCACGTTCCCATTTGGTCCACTGACCCTGCTATCTGGGACCATCTCATCTGAATTTCTTTATTTACCTTCTGTGTACTTCTGAGTGATACTGAATCAAGTGTCAACCTTTGATCATGACGCTGAACAAGTAAAGTTGGTCAAAGTGGATTGAAGTAAACAGTAATGACATTATTCTGTGACTCAGAGGCTCAGCTGTCCAAGTACACCATATGGATTTTGGCTAATGCTCAAAGAAAGGACACAGAAAGTGGTCTTGCAAGCCACAGAGTCAATTTGCCTTGTTCATTACATCTTGTCAGTCTCCCTCAGACTCATACAGAACAGCTGTGTTGAAAATGAGGATACAGCACAGGAATGCACCAGGGAACAAGTGCAGAAGGGAGACAGGTTTCAATTTTAATTTGAATGAATATAGAGTAGATTAAATTTTGCTGTGGCCACTGCTTTTAACCATATTGGGAGAATATTTAGACTAACACCACACAGTTTTTAAAAATCCTACTGTAGATCAATACGCAGACAAATTAAACAAATCCATTTTTCTGTGTAATCAACCACTACACAAGCATCTCAAATGTGTTACTTTTAACAGCAAAACTCTTGGAACTGTGACCGTTCCTCTACCCCTTCTTTCTCTATTAGCTTGGAGACCAATTTCAAATAGAGCCTGTGGAAGAGTTACAGGGGAAGGCATTCCCAAAGGAATCACAGCAAGACCCTTCCTTGGAACTCAACCTCTGGGGATGAGGAAAAGCCCAGAGTGATTTTCACAGAATAGCCAGGTGTCTTCTTGCAGGGAGCAGCATTATGGCACTTCTAGGGCTGGGGGCAGCACAAACAGGTCTCAGCCGTAGAGAGCAAAAAGGTTAATCAGGTCACAAGAGCTTCTAGGTGACAATGTCCTGCTCTTAGGTTCATTGATCAGCCAGTGAGAGTATTTTATTTTTCTTGATGATGCAATGTTTTTAAATTAATGCCTTTGGTAGAATTTAGGTGGGTGGGGATTATGAAAACCAGTTTGAACCGGTCTCTGGCCTTTGTGAATGCTCCGACTCTCATGCTAATGATGATTGAATTAATCTCTTAACAAACACGTTTGTTTTTCTAATTCGCCTCCACACACTTAATTACTATAGCTCCAAACCCAACACCCAAATATTACAGCAGGGATGGCACTTATTCTTCCCTGATCTCCGGAAATCTCTGATCTATTGGGATCCTTCCTGAAGTAATTTCTGTAGCACAGTGAATAGGGACTCCTCACCACAAACAGAATCCTGGAAGCCAAGACTATCAAGGGAGGATACTGTCTACCAGCATGTTTTAAACATATTTCCATTCACAGTTTCATGTAAAAGTAATTATTTTTACTTCTGCTCTGTAGGTATTCAGTGGCCAGCCAAAGCTAAGAATCCTTAAATCCTTTTATCTGGATGTCCCTGTTTGTCTTTGATGGTAGTAGGGTTATACCCAAGCTATAATAACTTCAGCGTTCTATTAGTTCCAGCCTCCTTTAATAATGCTCAATATTTTCCCCACACCTGAGAAACTTTCCTAGATTGCACAAGCATCCAAATTCTTCCTGTAGCACTTAATGTTCCACTCAGAAATCCTTTTGCAGAAAAACTTATTGAAGTTGTCTGAGAGAGAAATTTTCATGTAAGAAATGAGAGTCTGAGAAACCTTAACATTTTCATGAATATTTCAGTTTGTCAATGTTTTGAAAGAGAAATGATAAAAATGTTCCATGTTAATTTTTATTTTATAAGATAATATGAACTGAACATTTTTTCTGTTATTTAACTACTGTATAACTACTATTATATAATAAAATGGAAAACAAGATTTAAAACAATTTTTAGACAAATTGCTGAGAATTTAAATATTTGTCACAACTTGTGAAAAATTCAATATATTGAAATTTCCCTTCGGAGAGAAAGGTAATTTATTTTATGTGAAGATAATACAAATAAGGGAGTATCAACATTATTTAAAGGCAATTGTAGAAAACTTTGTCTGGAAAGAAAACAGTTGTTTACAAGAAAGTTTGGATAGTGCACTCAATTCTTCAAGTTAGGATGGAAAATCCTCTGCATCAGTTGTAGAGGACCTGAGGAATGAGGGTGTCATTATTTCCCACTCATAATTTTATTCTTATTTGCCTTTATTGGTGAACTAAAACCAGATTTATGATATAGTCTAATGTAATAGATGTTGAGGAAAAACAGTTTAGAACTGGTATTCTGAGAGCTAATTCACATTAAAAATAAATTTTATTCAAGTTTGCTATGAATTTGATGGGAAAAACTACTAATGAGGTATTCCCATTTAAAAAATTGTTCATACATTTGATAAAGAATTAAAAGAACAAAACCCAGAAACATTAAATAAGAGAGATAGATCTGGTTAGAATCCTTGTGAAGGTTCCCTGATAAATAGCAAGGCATTCATGTGATTGTAAGTATAACTAATGGTTGCAAAAAGAAAAAAACTACAAATATGAAGGCAAACATAAATTCACCTACTTCAACCTTTCAAAGTGATAAAAAGACCCTTTTAAACTCTCAAAAAAGCTCACACTTCTTTTCTTTTTATATAATGATTGTTCCTTATCTTCTGAGTCATATAAATTGGCTTAGATTTTTAGAAATTTCTTTCTAAAATTTAAACTGAACCATTGAGCTGATAGAAGTGTTGCTGTTAATTGAGGAAATAAAAATGCCCTAAGAGGTGTTGGACACCCTTGGGCACAGCCAGAGGAAACAAACACATAGGCTTTGGCTGTAAGTAGAGGCTATACATACACAGTAGAATACATATATAGTGTATATATACACAAAATTTCTCTCTTTCCCTTTCTTCATATCTCCTGTTTGGTTTCCTTTTTCCTTGTCACTGAGTATAGAAATGACATATTCAGTGGTCTATCCAGCATCCCTGCAAAATCTCTGCCCTGAGTGTCAATGACTAACCTGAGACCTTCATGCCAAGTATAAACCAAGGGTTTTTCCCCTTGTGTTCTTTGCATTGTATTAAGTGGCAGCGATTCTCCTCTGATCAGATGGCCACTGAGTACTGTGAGATCCTTCCCAATGGACAAGGTGAAACCACCAGCTAAATGTGTCATGTCACTGTTTATTAAAGACCTCTCTGAATAATGGACAACTGAACTCAATGCTTATAAAGGGTATTCCCTCCCTACTGGTGTAAAACTGCTTTTAGATCCCGCTCTTAATGAATTTTATAAATTTTCAGAAGTATGTGGCATATACCAACCAAACCATTACAAAATGTGGACATATCAACTCTTCCAAGAATTCTTTGGCAAAGAATTCTGGCTATTGCTGTAAAAGATAATAAAATGTTTCTATAAACGCATTGGCAATAAGAAGTTAAAGAGAATCTCCATCTTTTATTGGATGCAAGAAGGAAGATTGTGACAATGGATGAGGAAAACGCTGAGATTCTCAGTGCCTTCTTTGCCTCAGTTGTTAATAGTAAGACCTCAGAGCACTCAGATGCCTGAGCTGCGAGACAGGCAGAGGGAGAAGAATGAAGGCCCCATAAACCAAAGGAAAATGGTCATCAACTTCTTGCACCGCTTAGTCATACACAAGGTTACTAGGGGAACTGGTGGAAGAGCTCACGACTTCAACCATTTATCAGCAGTTCTGACTCACCAGAGAGGTCCCAGAAGAATGGAGGCTGGCAAATGGGCTGCCCATCTGGAAGGACCATAGGGAGGATTTGGGGCATTACAGGACACTCAGCCTGACCTCAGTGCCAGGGAAGATTATGGAGCAGATCATTGGGAGTTCTATGACATGGCATGCAGAGGACAACTGGGTGATCAGGCTCAGCCAGCACAGGTTTATGAAAGGCAGGTGCTACTTGTACTAACCTGACCTCCTTCTCTGACAAGGTGACCAGCTGAGTGAATGAGGAATGGCTGTGGATGTTGTGTGCCTGGACTCTAGTAAAGCCTTTGATGCTGTCTCCGAAAGCACCAAGTCAAAACATCCCCCTGCAGCTCTACAGGCTGGGGGCAGAGTGGCTTAAAAGCTGCCAGGTGGAAAAGGACCTGGGGGGGGCTGGTGACAGCAGCTGAACATGAGCCAGCAGTGCCCAGGTGGCCAAGAAGGCCAATGGCATCCTGGCCGGTGTCAGCAATGGTGTGACAGCAGGAGCAGGGCAGGGATTGTCCCCCTGTGCTGGGCACTGGTGAGGCCACACCTCAAATCCTGTGTTTGGTTCTGGGCCCCTCAGGACAAGAGAGTCTTTGAGGTGCTGGAGAATGTCCAGGGAAGGGCTGGGGGAGGGTCTAGATTGTCATTGTCAGTCAGTGAAGAGTGACTGAGGCAGCTAAGGGTGTTTGGCCTGGAGAAAAGAAGGCTGAGGGAGGATCTTCTCACTCTCTACAACTCTAAAAGCAGGAAGGAAGGTGTAGTCAGGTGGAGTTCAGTTTCTTATCTCAAGTTACAAGAAGAAATATGGCCTCAAGTTGTGCCCGGGGGTGGAGAGGGTTAAATTGAGTATTAGGAAATAATTTGTCATGGAAACTGTTGTCAAACATAGGAACAGGCCACCCAGGGAAGTGATTGTGTCACCAGCCCTGGTGGTATTTTGAAAATGTGTGGATGGGGCACTGGGGCACTTTGGGTTGAACTGGACTGTTCTGGATCAAGGGCTAGAGTTGATCTTAAGGGTTGATCTTCCAAACTAGAAGATTCTAAGTTTCTGTGACAGTCATGTTTATCATTCAATATGTTGTCATACTAATTTGCAGAACTACAAATTCTGCAGTTTCAGGAACTCTGAAGTTGAACTAACTATTCTGCACTTCAGATGCTTGCCTGCATCTTTTTGAAAAAGTTGAACATCACATTTGTCACTTCCTCCTAGTGTGGTATAGGGACAGTACAACTTGCATCAGTGTGGAAAGCTTAACATTTTTCTTGGGACAGCTAAGAGCTCTTGCATGCTTACTAAACAATCAAGGTAATTTGTTGTTCCTTGCTCTTTGACTATTTGTTTTTCCCCCCTGAATACTGTTCCACTCTTAGTTCAACTTGGATAATGGTTTAAGCTCAGCCACTGCAAAGGAAGCCCATGTGCAATTGATTGAGATTTTCTGTTTTCCCAGTGTCCCTCTTAAACTTTTCTTTTACACTTTGAACATCTACTCATCCCTTAGGCTCTTTGAAATTATCTCTTTTAAAACAAATATATTTGTTTGTGGCATGATTTCTGCAAGTTTCTTTTCCTCAAAGTTGTCCTTGTCCTTTCTTATAGTTTTAATGTTCTAGGGTTGTTCCTTTTGGCAAAGGGGCATGAGCTGATAATGATTTCCATTTATGAAATTTTTCTTCTTAATTCTACTTTAGTTTTCTATGTGAATATGTTTTTTTTTCCTTCTCAATTTAGGGTTTCTTGTATTTACTTCCAAATGCCTTGCTGTACATTTTTACAGGAACACAAGCTGCAAGGTCTGGTTATGTCAGAAAATTCTCTGTGACTTCGGAAAATCAACAAGGTTTTCTATGGATCCAGTGATGTAGGAAAGTGTAGTACACCTAATTCTCAGTTTGGAAAACACTAAATTTATTTTTTTCTTATTGCCTTATTTGAATGCCACAGAGATGACTTTTTCTTCACTGTAATTTTGATTTGGAAGTGGGTTCCTCTACAGAAAGCTTCTAAGCATTTTTCTTGTTTTCCTGTCCTAATTTATTAAAACCCAAAAAGGTGCTATATAGATGGCCCGTATTTTGTTTATGAAATAACAGAACTGCAGCTCAAAAATGTGCCAAGACTGATAGCACAGCTCTTAGAGGGAGTCAGGAGAGAGCTTTGTAGAAGAGAGAAGGGAGACACACAGAACCTATGCTCTTGATTGAGTAGAAGCTGCACACTTTCGAAAGGCTTTGAAATAAACATCTTAGCACGAAGTGAATGTCCAGCCCTCCCAAAAGGTTCTCTGCCTAGCAGGGATAACCTGTTATTTATTGCTCAGGCTAAGGCAGAGGGCTTTCTGAAACTCATTACTGCCATTACTGTGCTGATCTAAGGCATATGAGCAGTAAGTCAATGATTATTTGTTGACACTTATTACAAAAAACAAAGCTTGAACCATACTCTGAATTATAGAAGTAAAATAGCAAAATTAGAAACTTTTTAATATCATGTTTATTAATTGTTGTTGTTCTACCATAATACATTTGTCTGCATATTTCAAGGCTGTACAAAGACTGGTGTAAGTGCTTAATACCTATTAACAGACTAGCCCACTTTAGTCAATAATTTACCCCTCCTGCAACCAGAGATTGGATATATATCAGGAACATGAGCAAAGAAATAAAATAATGATAGATGTTGTAAAAACCAGAAGAAAAACATAGGAAAGTGAACAAGGAAATAAAATAAGCATGTTCATTATGAATGTGAGTGATTATTGTTTCTCTTAATAGTGAAAACAGCTCTTTATAATATTGTGGCAATACTAACCATGAAGCAGATAAGAAAAGGAGTACCAATGTTGTATTACTGGACAGTCTGGGAACAGAAGGGGTTATATCAAGAGTCATGGCAAGTACCACTGATGGGGTATGGGTGTTACTGGCAGGGTGCCTGATCCTACAAACAATTCTGGAATGGTTCTTACTGCCATGGGTGATCTCCCAGGTGCAGACAGTAATGGTACAGACACTGGCACTGGGGAATAGGGCTTGTGCTTCCTGCTGCATGGCTTGTGCTCCCTGCTGCCTGGGCACTTGTAGGAGCTACTTTAGGCTCAGGAATAAGCTAGAAGTAGTCTTCTGGCTGCTCTGAGCTGTATATTTGATTCACAATGGTTGGCTCTAGGGTGCCAAAGTGCAGAAACCAGATCTATCTCTTCTCATATCAAATTCTTAGAACCTCTAGTTTGTCCTAGAATGAGTCTGGACTTTAGATTTCACAGAAACAGTAGGCAGGGCAGTATATATCTGTAGGGGAAAAACACCCCTGCTTTGAGACCTCTTTGCAGCAGCCAAGCTGGGACAACAGCTGACAGGCAAGGGTGTATTAGACTCACTGGACAACAATGGTACTGTGCAAGGTAATAAGCATGATACATGTTAAGGTCTATGCTAGCTATGAACTTCATGTTGGTAGGAGAATGGACACAAATAGTAAAGTGAAATAACTTGTACCTGTTTGTCAGTCAGCATAAAAAAGTAGGAAGGAAGGCAGCCATGGGGGAAGAAGCAGATATACGCAAGCCTCTCTACCCACATGCTCCTCGTGTTCCCTGCTAGAAGATGTATCTATGCCGTCAGTGTCACACAGGCCTATTTTGTCCCAAAGCTAATGACAGTTCTGCATGAATGCAACCTTCTTAAAAA
>VXBR01000283.1:2291864-2366006 GCA_013400215.1 Cisticola juncidis | reverse complement strand
AAAAAAAAAAAAAAAGGCTGAAGTGGTAGGAATTCTAACTAGGAGGCAAAAGATCTCCCTCCAAAAAAGTGAGAAGAGCTCTAAATAAAAAACTTGGCCCTATTGAGAGCTGAAATAGGAAACAAAATGCAGAAATAGCAGAAGTCCTAATCTGTGGGGGTTTTCAGTGCATGCATCTCTGAATGTGAAAACACACGGGCACTAAAGAGCGACATTCAACTTTGGTCAGGGGAATTCTTCTACTGAGTAAGGCAGAACTAAAAATGACATACTAATTCTGTGTCATACTCCAGCACATTGGTTTCCTTGGCTACCATCTGAACCAAGAACTTCAGAATTTTACCTTTTTGTGACTAATGTCCTCCACCTTGACAAACGTTCACAAGACAATCTTTTCTCCAGCTTCCTCATTCTCCCTCTATCAGGCAGAATAAAAAATGCCGAAGCACCTCCTTTGTAATCCATTTGCACCACAGTGGAAGACAGCTGCTCATCATAGCCATGCTTGAACAGGCCCATTCCAAACATCATTGGGACTTCGACAGTCTTGCTCCCATCCACAAAAAATTTGCTCATTTTAGTGTATTTTGGATCAAAAGGTTTTTCCCATTCGGCTTGAAATATAAGAGACAAGAGTTACAGGATATTTTGAGGACATGAAACCATAGGACACATTCTCAGATGACAGAAACTGGCACAGCTGGATCAACTTCAAAGACAAACCAATTTTCAACAATCACCTGATCTTATTAAATGCTCAGAACAATTCAATAGCAACACACAGTTGGTAGGATGGGATGTAAAAACACTCCCTCAGATCTTACAGCAGGCTGCAAAATCCTTCATTTAGATGAGTTATCAAGGGTTCTAACTTGTACTTTTCCTCCATGATAACAGTTTTGGGGAGCCTGTAAGTTCCTCATATAATGCAGCCTTTAGCTCAAAGGAGCTCAAAATAAAATTCTTTCATTTTCTTATTCCCAGACCAAAATAGGCTTTTAAAGGGTGACATGAGGGATGAATTCTCCAGGGAAATTAAGGTATTTGGGTTACTTGCAGAGAGGTGTTCATACCTCACATTAGCTGATGATGTATAGTCATAAAGAACTTAATCTTACCAGACTGCTGAGTTAAGAAACAAAACAGCAATAGCAGAAACCTTTTCAGCTATCATATTCACAATATTAAAATTTCAAAGCTTCCTCACTTGGTCATGGTAAAACTAACCATCTACATTGAAACTCTGAAAGATTCTTATCCTCAATGGAGAGGAATTTCAAAGCGAAATTCCAGGTATCCACATCTTATATTTCAGAGGTTTAAGCAAATATTTTAAAAAGGGCAAAATTCTGGAGTTTTGGAAAAGGGTTTTTTTGTTGCTTTGTTTGATTTTAATTTTTAAGAAATCTTATTGCTCTGTAGCAAGTTTTGCTTTCTAGAGCAAAACTAACATTTTATAGAATGTAATGGGCAAAAGCAGAGCTGTGATGCTAAGTAAAATAATCAAGAAAACCATGAAATGAGATGCCACTCCTTTTGACTTCTGATTTCTATTTGAACATTGATTACTAAGCAACTTGTTACAAATTAAGTAATTATCATCTGCTGTTTCCACTATCTGATATGGCCTGCACTACTAAATAGCTTTTGAAAAAGTGAAATGAGACTTCTTCAGTGCTGTCTTGGTCTCTGAAAGCACAGACTGACAACTGCAATACTCTGAACAGGGAAAAGTTGTTACATTTATATATTTCATATACTTTTATACACTTCATTAACAGTGATTTCTATCATCAGACATATAACACACAGGACTTTTACATTATTATGCTAAAGGGAAAAAAAAGCTGAATAAATCACAGAAACGTGAATGACACCAGTCCAAAATTTAACAACATTTATCTAGTGCTCAACTCAGGGAAAGCAACTGATTTCAAGAACTTTGCTTGAAAACTGAGTAGGATGTTAGGACCACTACTCTGGGCTTCAGGAGAGCAAACTTTGGCCTCTTCAGAGATCTGCCTGGGACAAAGCCATGGAGGGAAGAGGGCCCCAAGAAAGCTGGTTTGTCACAACCATCTCATGCAGCACTATAGGCTGGGGACAGAGTGATTGAAAAGTGACCCAGTGGAAAAGGACCTGGGGGTGCTGGTGACAGCAGCTGAACATGAGCCAGCAGTGCCCAGGTGGCCAAGAAGACCAATGGCATCCTGGCCTGTGTCAGCAATGGTGTGACAGCAGGAGCAGGGCAGGGATTGGCCCCCTGTACTGGGCACTGGTGAGGCCACATCTCGAGTTTTGTGTCCAGTTTTGGGTCTCTCACAATGAGAAAGACATTGAAGTGCTGGAGCACTGGGGGAAACAGAGCTGGTGGAGAGTCTAGAGAGTCATTCATATGAGGAGCAGTGGAGGGAGCTGGAGTTTTTAGGGTGGAGAAAAGGAGGCTGTGAGGTGGAACATCATTGCTCTCTACAACTACCAGAAAGGAGGCTGTAATGAGGTCAGGGTTAGTCTCTTCTCCAAGGCAACAAATGATAGGACAAGAGGAAATGGCCTCAAGATGTTTCAAGGGAAGTTCAGGTTTTCACTGAAGGGCTTGTCAAACACTTTAACAGGCTGCCCAGGGATATGATAGATTCATGATCACTGGAAATGTTCAAGAAATGACTGGACTTGGCACTTAGTGAAAATAGTTCATTTGACATGGTGATATTCAGTCAAAGCTTGAACTCAAAGATAGGAGGTCTTTTCCAACTTTAATGTTTCTATGATCCTATTAATTTTTAAGGATGACCTTCACCAAGCACAGGAGGGATCCATCCTAACAGAGAAGAAGTCAGGTGAAAAATGCCAGGAGACCTGTGTGGATGAACAAGGAGCCCTTTGATGAGCTCAAACACAGACAGGCAGCCTACAGAGGGCAGAAGCAAGGACAGGTAACCTGGGACGTATAAAAAGAGCTTTTCTGAGCCTCCAGGGATTAGGTTAGGAAAGTTAAAGGTGTGATAGAATTAAATCTGGCCAGGGACATCGAGGGCAATAAGAGAAGCTTCTATAGGTATGACAAAGATAAAAGGAAGACTAGGGAAAATGTGAACTCCCTGCAGGAAGAAATGTGAAACCTGGTTACCCAGAATGTGAACAAGGCTGAGGCACTCAATGACATTTTTTGCCTCAGTCTTTACTGGCAAGTGAAGGGACTGGGAGAATGAAAAACCATCCACTGTAGAAGAAGATCAGATTCAAGACCTCTTGAAGAACCTGGAGGTGAACATGTCCATGGGACCTGAAGATCCTGAGGGAAAGAGATGGAACAGCTAAAGCACTAACCATCATATTTGAGAAATTATGGCAGTCCAGTGAAATTCCCACTGACTGAAAAAGAGAAATGAGAGCTGTCATTTTTTAAAAATGAAGAAAAGAAAGACCCAAGAAATTAACATTCTTTCTTACCTCTTTGAGGGGCAAGGCACGGAGCATATCTTCCTGGAAACTTTGCAGGAAAATTAGGAAGTGATTTGTGACAGATAACATGATTTCTCTGAGGGTAAATAGTGGCAAAGGAAGAGCAATTGATGTCATCTACTGGGAGCTGTGCAAAGAACTTCACACTGTCCCACATGACATCCCTGACTCTAAACTGGAGAGGTGGGTGTGACAAATGGCCCACTCAGTGGATAAGGAATTGTCTGGATGTTTGCATTTGAAGGATTGCAGCCAATGGTTTACTGTCCAAGAGGAGGTCAGGGATGACCAGCGCTCCTCGGAGGTTGCTGTTAGAACCAGTCCTGTTCAATATCTTTGCTGGTGAAGAGAAGAGTAGAATTGAGAGCAGCCTCAGCAGGTTTAACAGTGACCCAAGAGGGTGTCGTTCTGTTGGCAGGGTGCAAGGAAAGGATGCCCTCCAGAGGGAAGGGATGCCACCCAGATGGAGAGGGTGCCATCCAGGGAGAGTGAGACAGGCTTGAGAGGTGGCCCCTTGACTGCTGAATTTCATGATATTCTTATCATGAAATTCAGCAAAGCCAAGTGCAAGGTCCTACATGTGGGTTGGTGCAATCCCAAGCACAAATAAAAGCTGGGAAAATAATGGATTGAGTTGAAAGCAGACCTGAGGAGAGGGACAGAAGGGCTTGGTTCTGTTGGTTGATGAGAAACTCAACATGGCCCAGCAATGTGTTCTTGCAGCCCAGAAAGCCAAACACATGCTGAGCTGCAAAAAAAAAAGTGTGGCCAGCTCCACCTCTGCTTCACTTCTGACAAGACCCCACATGGAGTACTGCATTTAGCTCTGGGGTTTCCAGTAAAAGAAGGATGTGGATATTGGAGTAACTCCAGATGAGGGCAGTGAAAATGATCAGAAGGCTAGGGCACCTCTGCTATGAGGACAGGCTGAGAGGGTTGGGATTGTTCAGCCTGGGAAGAGAAGGATCCAGGGAGACCTTAGAGTCCCTTCCAGTACCTAAAGGAGGCCTATAGAGGGGAGAAGACTTTTTACACAAGTGGATGGTGAGAGGACAAAGGGGAATGACTTTAAACTGAAAGAGAGCAAATTTAAATTTAGATTAGATATAAGGAAGAAATCCTTCACTATGAGGATGGTGAGGCTGGAAAAGAGAAATTTTAGATGCCCCATCTGTGGCAGTGATCAAGGCCAGGTTGGACAGTTCTTTCAGCACTCTGGTGTAGTGGAAGGTGTCCCTGCCCATCGCAGAGGGGTTGAACTAGACAATGATTAAGGTCTCAAACCACAACTATCAGTTAACACACAGATTAGACAGAGATGACATTCACTAATACTTTCCTCCTATTTCAATGGCACTCTTATTCCTCTTCTCACTTCTGTCTCAGGGGGATACCTTCTAGGCACCTTCCTCAAGTGCTTCACAGTGCTCAAGTAACAAAAATGAATTTTGAGGTATTCTTTGTCACTATCAGTTTGACTAAGGCATAAAAAGGGATTGCAGTAATATAGTGGAATAACAGGTCTTGTAGGTCAGAGTCAGGAAAACACTGCCAGACTTTTGTCATTGAAAAAGGAATTCTGTACTATGCCATACCATGAAAAATGTCACAAGTAATGTGCAAGGAAGTTTGTAATGCACAAAAAGAGGACAAGCACCTAAAAATATGGTCTGGTTATATGGCAAGTGAGGTTTAGAAATGCTCTCCAGATTAATCTCAGCTCTAGATAGTTAACCTCCTCTTGATTCCAAGATTTAAAAAATGTTATTATATTACTGTGATTAATGCTATTCTTTATTCCATTTGCTTTAAAATTAGAAAGGTAAAACTGAAACTCCACCACCTTTAGAGAAGCTAGGAATCTTTGCAGTAGTAAACTGAACATCTCATAAAAAACCCCCAACAACCCTTATTGTTAGAACATGCAAAAGTTAACTGTAATACAGTTATCTTTAATACAAGGTTTCTCCAGCTTTTGTCCTCATTGTGCTACTACATTCCTTGTTCATTCTTCAAACACCTTTCAGTAAATGAAAAAACAACAGGTTTTTTCCCTGTTTTGAAAGATGTACCTGATGCTTAATAGAAGTCTAAATGAAAACATTATTTGAGATAGACAAGTAAGTTTTCAGGAGAACTAAGAAACATCAGTCATCTGTATTTCAATTAGCTCCATTTAGTTGTGGACAAATCTTCAGACACTAATACAAGGAGCAGAGATGCAGATGGAAAACAAAACAAACCAGAAATATAGTTCCTAATTATTTTCAGGAGAAGCCTCATATTGGAAAGAGCAAGCATCCAGGTTAGCTAAAAAGACAGCTTTTAAAAAAAAAATTATCCTATATGCCATCTCCATTTCAATTAAAAAGCTTGATGATATTTTTATCAGATAAATTACAAAAATTTATTTTTCTGACTAAATGCTTTGCTTTAGCATATAATCAGTAAGAGAGAGAAATTTTGAAATAAGGTGGAATATCTGTTATTAGACCACTGATTGAGCCTTAAAGCCTTGATCCTGTTCTTCTCATTAGATCAGAAGTCTGAAAAGCTCTGGGAAGATCTGAAGACTGTATCTAAGCAAAAATTTATTTAAGAAAACAAGCTTATTGTAAATAGGCTTGTATTTGATACTGGTGGGTCCATCTCTTCGCTGAAAAATATTAGAATCCACAAATAAAAAGAAAAGGCTGAAACCTATGCCTCTAGACACATCAGGTCTGCAGACATGCTATCAGCAAAGGCATAGTTAGTAAAAACATAAGGAGAACATGAGTGCAATACTAAAGCTATTGTAGCATGTTTAGGTTTTAATACATAAACATACACAGTAACAGCAAAGCTGTTGCCTAAACATATTTTCTGTTTGATAAGATGCTGGGTTTTCCTTTCCTTTTTCCTTTGCATTTAATTCTGCACTTGCTGACCAAAAAAAAAAAACAAAAAAAACCAAAAACAATTGGATTGAAATTCACAGAAATTTCACAGGATTTCAGCCAAACATTTAAGTGCTTGAATCCCACTAGATTGTATAGGATTAGATGCTTTACTGCCTAGAGATGCCTCTCTCAACATATATTTCACTTAATTTTCTGAAGGAGAGAAGTTTATATATTAAAAGGTATGGGAAATTTTGCCATATATTTTGCCAGGAGTTATCAGTGTCGAGAAGAACATAATTTCCAGTAGCTTTGTTTCTTATTAAATATAAGTGAGGACCAAAAGGAAAACAAGATATGAGTCCATCTGCAAAACCTCATTGCAAAAAAAGATGATGTTCAAGGCTGACCTGAGGAAATAATCTATGGAGTAGAAGAATGTGATATCTTACCGTTAAAATAAATATAGCTAATAAGGAGAATTTCAGTAAGTGGATCTAGGTTATTTACAAGATCCTTGATATTTCCATTCGTTCTTCTTGCTACATATTCATTAATCTTTTGCTGGGCTTGAGCAGCCTTCTTGAAGTTCATGGGATAAGCTTCTCCTTCATAGAAGTTTCTGAGATCACTTAAGAATTTTTCTTGTGGCTTCAGCTGATCAAGCACAAACAGAACATTTCCCATATTCAACTGTAACCCCTCATTCCTTCTGTTTACCATTTGCATGATTTGACGATAACCTTCGTGTATGTCATTTTCAGAAATCTGGCGAGGGTTATAGCAAAGGACCCTCATAATCTGTGTCAGGGTGTCTGATCTGGCACCCAGAGTCAACATTGCAAAGGCGGTAGAGATGCTCAGAGGAGAGAAGAAAACATTCCCATTGTCTTCACGAGAAGAAGAAGAAGAAATCTCTTTGTAGAAACAACATGCAAACCGACAAACACCGTTCCTTACACTCTGCCGTGGCATGTTTTGGTTTTCTGGTGCTCTTTGATTCTGGTTTCTTACCCCTTGTTGATAACGCTCGTAGCAATAACTGCTGGAATGCATTCCAACAAGTAAAAGACACAGGAAAAGCAACATCTTCATATTTCTGTGATTCTGTAATAGAAGAAAAGTTATGTTTGGCTTACAAATCTTTTCACCTTGTGTTTAGCAATACATCAGTCCCTTCACTATACATGGTTAGCTTAGCACCAGTGACTCCAAGATGTTTGAATTGAGGGAAATGAGCTTTCTATTTCAAGGAAGCAGACTCTGGAAAATTACTCAACCTACTGAAGAGATTATGAAATAATAAAAAACTAAAGTCAAAGAGAGATGAGGTAATTCCAAAGACGCCCTCATTAAAGTTAAGCTACATTTCATTTTAAACTGTGTGGTTTTTTTTCCAGTATTCTGTTTTCAGTGTGGTTTTAAGTGATGAAAGAGTCAAAAGTACATTCTACTGTAAGGAAAGTCAGGGAGACAGTCAAGGCTAATCAGTTAAATTTGGAAATTTAGATGATGAAAAATCAAAGCATAAGAAAGGCACAATATACCTCTTTTATGAAAATTAAAACACATTTTTGAATGGGCTGTATGTAAACCCATGTGCAGGCACCTAAGAGAAAGCAAATACCCTTGTTAATGAGGAAGTGAAGAATATTTATGTTGATTTCATAAAGCTTGAACAGTTAAGCACAACTAAAAGAAAAAAGAAACAACTTCCACAAAATTAACAAAAGAAAGAAATATCAATCAGGATGTTATCAAGACTCTGAGAATAAAGTGCTGCTTACAAAGAAAGGGAAAATGAGTATGTACATAGAGCAACGAAAGGAAATAAGTGTGCCTGCTGCATGCAAAGGCTTGCCCAGCCCAGTGACCAAATCAAATCACCTAAAAACAAGATTTAAAAAAAAAAAAAATTAAAACGTAGAGAAGCTCTAGAGCAATCATTGTCTTTATCATCAGAAAAGGAAAAGGTGATTTGGCAGAGAAACTTGCAGTGGTTGAAAGTGAAGATGAGTGAGTGAATTCTGGAGGAACAAAAACACTGAAAAATACATATAGAACAGGAAAGTCTTTTCCAGAGCAGCATGGAAACCATTCATTCTACATCTGTGGCAACACTTTTACCTCTAGAAATTAATACTGTCTCACAATTGGTTCAGTAACTTCATTCAATAGAGAGAGGTAAAGATGTAGAATATCTGGTAATCACAAACACCCCACTGTGGTGTGTGATCCTTTGACCTTTTTATAAAACAAAGTTCTCTCTAGGTAAAAAGTATAGAAGGTTTTTGACTTGCACTGACAAATGCAGCCTCTGCCTTGTAAAAGCCCTGAATCTTTATCAGCTCCCACCATTATACCACATTTGTGTTCTCCACTTTCCATCATTTTGTTTTTCCAAAACCCAGTGAGCTCAGAATGTTGATCTCAGCTTCACTAACAGATGCTCTAAATATTACTTAATTCACACTCTGAATATCATGGTCATAGAAATACCACGATCACTAGGAAGGGCCTGAATCCTATGACAAACCACGTTCAGACAGTGCACTTTCATATGTAGAACATGTTTAAATTTAAGCTTTGATATGTTTGTGACTTATCCCACCATCACTCTAATTCTTTTAGCCACAGTTTCTCTCAGATGCTTTAGAGAGCAATCCTTAAGTGCCTTAGGATTTAATTTCATTTCATGCCCTACATTTGTTATTATCATCAATTTACCTAATTTAAAACACTTAGAAATGCAGTTTTCCTAAGGAGACTCATGCCATATGAATGTGCCAACCTCACAGAGGACTTATCTTTTCTATTTAAAAAAAAAAAACAAAGCATAATTAAACAATACAAGAAGATTTAAGCCAAAACTTGAATGTTAACATAATAATTTGTCAATTGATTATTCAAAAATTTTTGTCCTGAATATAATTTTTGACAATTTTTCCCCATTAAAAAAAACCCTAAAACGTTACTTACAGTGAATTCAAAAGGGTCCTGTTGTATTCACCAGGTCTGCATGGGTCCTTCCTCAGTTGTTTATGCTGCTGAACGTAAAGAAGGGTATTCTCTAGTAAAGGTTAAGATCATCTGAGGGCTGTGACTCACACATTATAATTTTGGAGATTAGTATGATGTCGAAACTAGTTTTACTGGACACTTAACTTTACTGAATGTGTTTCACACGTGACTTCTTATTACTCATGACCCTCTGATCACTCTGGTTAGATTCAAACCCATTTTCCTGAAACTGAACCTACTGTTTCTTAATATCAAACATTATACACATCTCAGTTACCTGAATCTACTATTTTATGAACGAGTCACCAGAAGTAATAACTACAGAGAATTATTTTGAACATAATGTCATAATTTCCAGAATGTCCCATAGCATTACTGCCACTAAGGCAGGAGGACAAGGTTTGATGCACCAAGACAGTCTGGATTTTTGTGATTTACCTTGCTTTGCCTCCTGATATCCCTGGCTGTGTTTGATTGTCTCCAGGTGAAGCCAGTGATGATTCCAATAGGTGCAGGGCTTAGAACACTGTTGTGCCACACTAGCAAATGCTGTCAGATGCGTACCTGGCCATCCACTCCCAGATGGGGAATCCAGAGGCAGCAAGAGCTGTGATTTGACTCCTGGGCCACTTGTATGGCTCTGTGCCCAGAGAAGAAGAATGTGGCTGGGATGCCATTGAATGCAGGTGATCACAGTTACAAGCATGGCCTGGGGACAGGGGGTGGAAGCTGAGGAACACGGGTGTTAAATAGAACAAGTCTTTTAGATCAGCTTACTATCTTACGATCTGGGATGTGGGGAGCAATCCCCTCTGATCGTGTGCCAAGTTCAGCTGGGCCAGATCAGACAGCCTGGTATCCTGTGCTCAGGTATCCTGGGTGCAGAATGACTGAAGCATCATGGAAGGGGACTCTGGGGACCACACAGTTCAAACCCTTGCTCAAACCAGGTCATGTACACTGAGTTGCTCAGGATGGTGTCCTGCTGGGTTTTGACTCCCTCGACAATGGAGGGAGCAAGCTGTCTGGGCAATTTCTCTATTGCAGTGTTTGACAACACTGACACCAAAACAGGTTAACAAGTTTTCTCTATATTTAAATGGAACTTCTTATATTTTATTTTGTCCTCATTATCTCTTTCTTGTCACTGGATGCCACTTAGAAGGGGCTATCTCTGTCTTTACTTGTCTCATCAAAAATTGGGTGATTATACATTGTTGAGACCTACACAGATCTTTATTTTTCTCTGGGCAAACATCACTAGCCTTTAGTCTTTTAGCTTCACCTCATATGTTAGATGCTGCAACTCTTCAGTGACAATTCTGGCACTTTAATGGAGTCATTCTGGTATGCCCATGTCCTCCTTGCACTGTGGAGCCCAGCAATGGTTGCAGGTCTCCTGATGTGTATAGCAGGGATGACACCTTCCACTAGGCCAGGTCAGTCAAAGCTCCATCCAACCTCACCTTGAACACTTTCAGGGATGGGACACCCACAATTTCTATGTCTGACCAGACTCATAGTGAAGAATTTCTTGCTTATATCTAATCTAAATCTATTGTCTTTCTGTTTAAAGCCTTGTCCTATCACTACAAGTCTTTCTAAAAAGCCCCTCTACAGCTCTCCTGTAGGACTCTTTTAGGTATTAGAAGGCCACAATAAGGTCACGGAGGAGCCTTCTCCAGGCTGAACAATCCCAGCTCTTCCAGCCTCTCTTTGCAGGAGAGATGTCCATGTCCTCTGATCATATTTGTGGACAGCTTGTCTTCAGGACAGATCCACATCCTTCTTATGCTGGGGACCCCAGAGCTGGATGCAGCCCTTTGAGGAGGATCTCACCAGAGCAGAGTAGAGGGGTAAAATCCCTTCCCTCACCTTATTAGGCATGCTGCTTTGGATGCAGCCCAGGACACGTTTGACTTTCTGGTGTGAGTGCACATTGCCAGGCCATGTCCAGCCTCTCATCCACCAGCACCCCAAAGTCCTCCTCAGCAGGGCTGCTCTGATCTGTTCATCCCCTGCCTGTGTTCATACCATGGGTTGCCTGACCCAGGTGCAGCCCCTTGCACTTGGTCTTGTTAAACCTCGTGGGGTTCCCATGGGCCCACTGCTTGAGCCTGTCCTGGTCCCCCTGGATGACATCCATCCTTCAGGCATGGCAACCGCACCGTCAGCTTGCTGGAGGTGTCTGCATTTCCTGCAAGAACTGACTGCTGGCTCCTGGTCTACCAGAAGCCTCCAATCCCCATGCACAGCATCTCACTTTCTAAAACTAGGGTAATATTTTCTCTCATTTTCCCTTCAAAATGCACCCACTTCCAGGAAGGGATCAACCCTTACTACACACAAATAGAGTGCTGATCTCAATCCTGTTTCCAAGGACAATTGAAATACTAACTGCAACAATAGTTCAGCAATATTTCCTGTGAGGCAAAGATACAACCAGTGAAAGTGGCTGATGATTATGACCTATCAAGAGGCTCAACAGATTGCAGAAAACCCCTTAAACAAGTTGATTATGAGGTAAAACTGGAGAAAAATATGGCTTTGGTGCAGGATACTATACTCATACATAGTGTGTTCTTCATACACACCACTCACCTGACGGAGCACTTGAGACACTATTTTCACTGCTTCTTGTATAAATAAGAGCCAAGAATCTTGCTTAGAGCTGGCTTTTAATAATGGGCTGCAGTTTTCATGGTATATAAAAACTGATTTCTGATGAAGGAAGGAAGCCCAATTAAATACAGACGCCATGCTAATGACAAGGTGACGGACGAATGACTAAGATAGATTTGAACACACCTAGGCCACACCTCAGGACACTTGCAGGAGAAAACCTACTGCTGAACATGGGAAAGCTGCCCTCTGATTGCAAAGAAAGCAGAAAAATCCAATATAGCTTCAATTTCTATGAGTAGTGTGAATCTCTGGACATTAATACTAAAGAAAGTCCAAATTTTTCTTTCGTATGTTTCCAGTGTCAAGCCATGGCAGGAAGGAAGGTAAAGGAAAGGTCTGTATTATACAGACCCAGCTGTATAATAACTGTATTTAATGAAAAATATCCGACAACCATAAATAATGATTTTTATCATAATTATTAGCAGAATATTGATTTACAAACAGTTTAGCCATTTTGCTGAGTTTTGAGGATTGGGTTATTTCAGAGTGATATTATACATGTTGGAGATATGATACAGAGAGTGAACAGGGAATCTCCTCACTTACACCAAGGACTTTTCTAAAGGTTCCACAGCTCTTACCCTGCTAGCACTGAACTGTTCATAGGGACTTACTCCCCAGCTGGCAAAATTTAAGTTAAATGCATGTGCTTTGACCCAAGAAGCAGAAAGAAGTTTGTTATGCAAGGTTTCTCTCTCTGCTATATATAGTAACCATTGGTGGCACGAGCAGGGTGTTCTACTGCATAAACAAGGCCTCAGAGGCTCTCCTTGGCCTCTAAACCACAGATACCAGGTGTGTATATAACTTCAAAGAGATGGAGGAATTTCTTAATTTGTTGTCTCATTGAAACTAAAGCACTTCCTCATAACCATAATTAAAAAAGGGAGGCAACATGAACTGGAAAACAAATTTATATTAAGTTGTTCTTTTCTGAACCTAGTAATACTTTCTCCAGAAAACATAATAAGGGAGCTGGTGCATCCTTGTTAATTGTGAGGTGTGATCAGTCTAATTTAGGGCATCTTCTTCCTTACAATAATGTAAATATGATCTCTTATGAACAGCTCAGGTCTTGAGGAGTCTCAAAAATTATTGCTTATTAAGTAGAGCACTGTTAGAGATGACCTATAGAGATAGTAAGCACTGCAAGGCATCCCCATTTAGTTATGGGACTTTTCACAATTCTTTTAGTCCTAGGATTTCCTACCAGTAAATCTATTACACTACACAACAAATAGGTTGAAGAATTCACCAAACTGTCAAAGTTTGGGATAGCTTGGAATTGGCTGGCATGTCCACAATTTCTGTTCCCACAAAAATCTGAAGTATTCCTCACTGTGACAGCATTTGTTTGGGCAAGATTCTCTCAGGCCCATACTGTTTGAGTTCAATAGAATGATTTTTCTTATTTTAAGCTCCCTTAAAAACAAATTATGGGGAAACATAAATCCAAACAATTGACAAACGCTATCCCCAACCACCCAAAAGCTGAAGTGTCCTCTTCCTTCAAAGTATTATTTTTTCCCCAAGACCTTTCTCAGTCTCTCAATCCTCTCTTTCATCATTCCATGAAAGAGGGAATATATTGTCCCCAGCATCCTGGTAAATGCTTCCCTTAATTTTCAGTCTTTTCCTTCTCCTTAGGCAGCAGATTAAAAGTCACATTTTTCCTACATTCTCTCTTCAAGGACCTGTGCTATACATGAACAAATAAACACTTTTTTACTCTTCAATATTTCCTGAATACACATAGTGATACCTCACCTATTACTGGAAATGCATGGCTGTGTTTAAATATGTGCAATACTCTTGTAGTACCACTACAAGCTTTTCTTGAGTTAGGTCATGATTTGCAAACCCAACAGTCATTTGTCAGAAAACAAAACACTTTATTTCAGGAACAGAGCAGAAGTGGCTGTGGCATGGCAGCTGCTCTCCCTCCTGCCCTGTTCCTCACATTCCTTTCCTTGGAGAGGACATAGGGGAGGATCCCACCCAGTTTCTCCTGTCATCTCCCCTTTTGCAGAGGATTCAACAGAGCCATACAATACAGAATCATAGAATCGTAGAGTCATAGAATGGTTTGGGTTGGGAGAAATCTCAAAGATCATCTAGCTCCAACCCTCCTGCCATGGACAGAGACACCTTTCACTACACCAGACTGCTCAGACTCCATCCAACTGGCCTCAAATACTTTCAGGGCTGGGGCATTCACAACCTCTCTGAGCAACATGTTTCTGTGCCTTTCCATCCTCATAGTAAAGAATTTCTTCCTAATATCTCATCTAAATCTAGTCTCTCTTAGTTGGAATCCATTCCTCCTTGCCCTGTCACTACATGCTCTTGCAAAATGTCCCTCTCTGTCTTCCCAGAAGGTTGTCTTGAGGTACTGAAAGCCTGCAATTAGGTTACTCTAGAGCCCTCTCTTTTCTAGGTTGAACACTTGCAATTCTCTGACTGAGAGAATTCCTTATGAGAGGACCTCCATCCCTCTGATCATCTTGATGCCCCTCCTCTGGACTCAATCCAACAGGTCCACATCCCTCTCTGCTGAAGACCCCAGAGCTGGATGCAGCACTCCAGGTGGGGTCTGACCAGAGGGAAGTGGAGGGGTAGAATCCCTCCCTTGCCCTCCTGCCCACGGTGCTTTGGATGCAGTCCAGGACACGTTTGACTTTCTGGCTGTGAGTGCACATTGCCAGGCCATGTCCAGCCTCTCATCCACCAGCACCCCGAAGTCCTTCTCAGCAGGGCTGCTCTGATCTGTTCATCCCCTGCCTGTGTTCACACCAGGGGTTGCCCTGACCCAGGTGCAGCCCCTTGCACTTGTTCAACCACAGGAGGTTCCCATGGGCCCACTGCTCCAGCTTTGTCCAAGTCCCCATGGATGATACCCTGTCCTTCATGTGTGTCAACAACACCACTCTGTTTGGTGCCATCTACAAATCTGCAGAGGGTGCTCTTGATCCCTCCATCCATGTCATTAATGAAGATATTAGATAACACTGGTCCCAGTACAGATCCCTGAGGGACACCTCTTGTCACTGAGGTCCATTCATGGCCACCAGTCATCAGTCCATCTCAGCCATTGACCATGGTCCTCTGGATCCAG
This sequence comes from Cisticola juncidis, assembly GCA_013400215.1. Lineage (NCBI taxonomy): Eukaryota > Metazoa > Chordata > Aves > Passeriformes > Cisticolidae > Cisticola > Cisticola juncidis. Next base: position 2,350,835 of record VXBR01000283.1, on the reverse strand, counting down.
CCAATTTCTTATCCATCTTATTCTTCAAATCTCTCCAATATAGAGAGAAGGATGTTGTGGGGGACCATGTCAAAGGCTCTACAGAAGTCCAGATAAATGACATCTGTGACCCTTCCCTTACCCACTGATGCAGTCACTCCATCAGAGAAGGCCACAGGCTGATGAGGCAGGACTTGCCCTTGGCAAAGCTCTGCTGGCTGTCCCAAATCACCTCCCTGTCCTTGATGTGCCTTAGCAGAGCCTCTAGGAGGATCTGTTCTGTCATATTCCCCAGAGGTGATGCTAACACATGTGAGCAGTACCCAGAGTCCACTATTCTATCCTTTTTAAAGATGGGTACAATGTTTCTGTTTTTCCAGTCACTTGGGACTTCTGATTTCTGCCATTACTTATCTAATATGTGGCTTGACAACTACATCAGCCAGTTCCCTTAGAAATCCCTGACTTTTCTAGCTGCTTTTGGCTGTTCTTGCTTTCCTAGCCAGAAGTAAAGGCACCAGGGAAGGAGACAGGAAGAATAAGGAAGAAAGCCTCGATAAAATAGGTCTCCTCTATATAGTACCTCTTCCACTGAGTAAGAGAGCAATTCTCATACTCCCTTGAACACAGTCATCTTGTGAAACTGAGTCTTTCCAGTCCTCTCTTTTCATGCCCTTTTAAATCCCCCAGCCACCACCAGAAGCCCTCCAGGCACCAACCCCATTCCTGTTACTACCTGCTTAAAAGACTACTGAGTTCCCTTTGGCTCCACTGACAACTTTTACCCTCAGCTTCAGCATCTCCTTGAGAATATACAAAGGGAAGAACAAAAGTTCAGGACAAGATTTAGATAGGAGTTTGTCTCAGGAAAGCTAAAGAACCACCACATTGAAGAACTGGTATTGGTTTACTTATTGCTTCTCGTTGACACCCTGAGATTTATTTGTCTCATGAAATTAGCTGCCTTGTCCTCAGCAAGTCCTTCAGCTAAAAATGAAGCTAAAAATGAAATGTCCTGCTACAAAAAAAAAAAAAAAACCACACAAAAAACCCCTCAAACCAAAAAACCCATAACAAAACAAAAATCCCTTCATTTTTCTCTTCCCTAGACTGTTAAACACTGACTCACAATTCATATCTTTGGCTATTTAAATGGCTTGCTCTTGCAAATTTCCTTTGATTTCCCTTTGGTGAAATTTTAAGCTTTAACACCTTGTAAGTTTTCATCTGCTGAGAAAATTCACATAGTTTTTCCTGTTAGTTTCAACAATCTCATTGTCCCACAATGCCTTGATAGCAGACACTAAGGCTGTAGACTTTCTAGTCAGTCTTTATCACCAGCTCTTGACATTAAATGTGGAGGCAAAAACACTGCAGAGAAAATCCCCTATACTCAAAGTGAGCTGACCACCAAAAGAGAAGTTCTGATATCAAATTCATAAACCATACATAGACAATTTTACCAAGGAAATCTTGATTCCTTTTTCTTACTTCCTCTCTCCAGCTTTGACTTCCCTTCTGAATGGCTTTCTCAAAATAAACAAAATCAAAGAGTATTGTGTCCTACACAGATAATCAGACTGGTGAAAATTCCAAAGTCTTCAATGACATTAGAAACATACACTTGGGAAAAAATAGTGTTTACTCGGACACCAGACACTGGCAATAAATTTCAAGGCATTTATATCAAAGAAACCTCAATAGCTGTTTTTTTAAAGAACATGCAAACAACATGTTCTTTACAGCATTACTCTGTCAGCACAAACAACAAAAATCAAGGAAAAGGATGACAGTCATCATAAGAGTCACTTTCTTTTGTGAGGGACAGGATCAAGTTCTGAAGAGATTGGTTAAATGTTATCTGAATACCACTGAGTGTCAATTATCTAATTACTCTCAAAATAGGTGTAAGAATTTATTTACGAACTATTGCTCATGCAGTGTACTTGAAGCTGTTTGATCCATTGGCGCTTGATATGGGGACAGGAGGGAAACATCAAAGATTAATCCAGACTTCAGCATCATACTTGCTGGAACTACTTCTACTAGACATGCAGTGACACCTCAGAGATTACCAGCTGATGAGAGTAGTTAAGAACCTGTTTCTCACAAAGCAAATCCTGCTTTCTATTTAGGACTGAAACATGAAAAGCAGACTTTTTACTGTGGGATCAAAGGGAAAGAAAACAAAGAAAACAGCTGTGAGAAAGTAGGGCTGAAATGTGAATTTTCCCTCTTGGGGAATTCGTCCTAGAGACTGCTGTGTTGTGCAACAGATCATTTTGTAATGTCAGAACTGAAAGCAAGACAACTGAGGCAGTGAAATGCTGAGAGGTGCAGGCCTCTAGACACTGGGCTAATTACACTGATGTGCACTGGCTGCACTACTGCTCAAATGTGACAATTGAGCTGTTCACAGCATGCTGCTTGCTCGCTCAAAAATCCCTGCAAACACCTATTTTGTGGAGAGTAAACATACTCTGGGAAGTGAGAAAATCTAGCTCATGAAGCCTCCTGTGACAACCTGCCCAGGGCACTGCAGATGTTACAATATGAAGAAAGAAGCTAAAATGTAATTGATTATATAACTTTGCAAGGATTTACAAGCCACAGCATTTGTATTAGCATAGTAAGGTTCTTGTCCTTGCTGACTTCTAATGCAAAGGATTTTTTCATAGAAGCACTAGGCAATGTTGCACCAGGGAACAAATTACTGACAATTAGAAAACAAAGAGGTCACTTCTCTTTGTAAATTGGATCTTGGTGCATATACCCATTTAATGATTAAAACTTGAAATTGCGACTAAAAAACTTTGGGGACTGGAAATCATACAAATGAAATCCAACAAACTGATGTGCAGGGATGAAATATGTGAATTACATGTGTGGATAAATAAATTGAGGGAGAAAAAAGTGTACTCCTTCCTAAAAGTAGGGTCTGTAAAAATATGTAATACCCTTGATCTCCAGTCTCAGGGCAATGAACTCATTGGGAAGGGAAAGAAAACAAAACAACTGAGCAAAAACTTGAGCATGTGTTCTTGAGCAAAACACCCCATGGAATGCAGATTATATCTGACAGTTGACCTCTCAATAGGACTTCAAATACTTTGGACTTCAAAGAAAATGCTTCTTAGCAAGGCACACTTTTTATTTTACAAAAAGCAATTTCTTCCCTTTTGGAAAGTTGCAGTTGAAGATTTATTCGCACTGGTTGGAAAAATAATATGTTTTGTTTTTTCCCAAAGTATTATTTTCACTCCTGTGAAATAGCCTTGTGGTGAAATATTACAGCTACACGCGTGGTTATGCTACTGGTCCATTACACAAAGTATGAAGAGTTATGCTGTTTCCAGCTATGCTGTGGCAACTATTTGCCATTGTAGCCAGAAGACTGAACTCCACTATATCAGCTCTGACAGACTGAAAACTTTGATTCTGATCTGGTCTTTGCACTTAGCAATCACAAGCAAATGAGCAAAATGGGATTTTTCAGGTGCAGATATTTAATTTAGCAGAAAACAAACAATCTGAATACCTTTAATGTCTTTAAGACATAGCCAAGGAAACATTAGTCCTGCACATCTCTAAAGAAATTGAATTGTTTATTTGGGATGTTGAGTGCATCCCTCACTTCATTATCGTGATGCAAATCACACTTAGAAATTAATGATCATAATGAGCACATGTTCAGTGGTACATGGAGATCATCATCCAAGGACAGACAGATATGCTGAGATTTAAAAAACATCTCCAGATTCTAAAAGGAAAAGGAAAAGGATTTGTTGCTCTGCCTGGAAATGTTTCTGTTAGGCAATTTGACAATATCAAAGAAAATGAGCTCTAGGACAATAAACAATGGGAATAAATAGTAATGATATTGGAAGAGGGAAGCTACATGTCCAGAAGACAAAGGACCTCAGGGGTGCACTGCACTTGGTTAGTCAGGTAGCTGGTAAACTTTCTGGCTGACTGGATCTGTTTTGCAGCATGGCTAATATGTTTCAGGGGGGAAAGAATTGCTCTAGTGATGCAAATTGTACTTATAATTCTTTAACTTGGTGGACACAGAAAATGTGGGATGTAACACCAAACAAGTAATGTGTGTTGTAACTGTGGTACCAAATGAAAAGGGAACTGCATTCATCATAATTACCATGTAACACACACTAGGTGATGTATGCTCCAAATGATTCAGCTCAGTTATTTCACAAATGCTTTTTTTTTTTTTACAGTAATCTATGAAAATCTTAGGAAGTTAAATATGCCTTTAAACCTGTTTGAAAGCAAAGAAATTATAACTGCATTGACAATGGGCATGGGAAAGCTGGGTGTCAGGATTCTTGGCAGAGGCATGATCAGCAGCACAGCACACTTGCTGTGCTTCCCACTGCACTGCTGGGAAGAGCATTCAGTGTCCTTACTCTGGGCATTTCCACTGGTACACAAACAGTATTTCAGATCTTGTGTGCACCTTGTCTTGCTGGGCACCTTCCTCTCTCACCTCCCCTGTGTGCCAGGTGTGTTCCTGAGCACATGAGAGTATTGGGAATACCAGAAAGGTGAATTGGCTAGGAAAAATTCTGAAGTATCAGAAGAGGAGAGACATAGCTTCTAGAGAAAGAAAACAATAAGGAAATCTGGTAAATTTGTTTTCCTCAATCCATAATAAGACCGAAACCTCCCACAGACACGTGCCCCTTCTTCCCCTTCAATCAGTGTATAAGCTAGTCATTGAAGAATGTATATATTATAGATCTATGTATCTATGTATTTTAAAAGTTTCTTAATAATGGGCTGTGGCCCACTGAAAGGAAAGGAAAGGGAAAATGCAACAGTTGCTCAAGAGTTGTTAAGTGGAGACACTTCAACAGCTGCTGAAGCAGGAAGCAGCTGCAGAACAGAAAAAGAAATAAAGAAAAATTGCATTTTGGACTCATCTGGTGGTAGCTGCTGCATCTGGGAGACGTTCTCATCCAAGCAACCTAATGACAATAAGAGCCCTCCCTGGTCCCTGATTTCAGTAGGGTCTGGGCTCCTGCTGCAGCTCCTCCTGCACTCCCAGGCTGCCCGTCTGTCTGCAGGGCAAACTGCAGCATCACAAACCTTTTGTGGGATGCCAACATGATGTCAGGATTTTACAACCTGCCTCACGTGTTCACAGCCTGAAAACCTGAAAGGCTGCATCAGACTATTTTTGCTGCTGAAAACCAAAATCAAACTCAAGGTGAGGTCAGCAGTGAAAATACTTCTTGTTGCAGCATTTTGAGGATTTTCAAGGGAATCAGGCTGAAATCTCTAGGAGTTTCCATTATGTAACATGAGCTTTACTTACAGTTTTGCCCATTGCAATAGTTTCCTGAGCTTAAGGAAATCAGAACCGGTTACTGCGAGATAAGCAAGGCAGGAAGTTTGTAGGCATCAGATACTCTCTGCTAAGCTCCTGTATATGTGCTCCAGCCCTGCAGTAAAAATGCACTAAATCTCCATTTCTTTTATTTTGGTTACCTTTCATTCATTGCAAGGTAACAATGGTCACTCATGCAAATATAAATATGGCAGGGTCCAATTAAGTGGTTCTCATACTCCAGTGCAAACACTGCAACACAGAAAAAAAAGCAGACAGCAGCTCCTGGTTTTGTGGTGAGATCAGTTCCAAGATTATTGGAGTACTTTTTACAGGCTCCTTGAGAAAATGGGCTGTATATTACATATAAAAAGGTCTGGCAGTGCTGTTCTTCTCATTATGTCATGAGTAATATATATTTCTAAATAACTCCAAATGCTAAAAGAGACATTTTGTTCTTGTCCTCTGCCAGTTTTAATCCAATGAGTTTGGAAGCTTAAATGGATTCTTTTCATACTTCATCTAAAAACACCCTTCTAAAAATACTCTTCCAATTATTGCATTTTTCTAAAAGAAAACCTGGACTTGCCAAGGTACACATTCTCCAGATAGAGCAACCATTGTCAGCAGTCTCTGCAGTGTAGCTCAATATGATAAATGTTGATGGGAAGGCATCCTGTAAAAATGTAATAGCATTTTCAGAGCCTATGTCCCATTTTCAAATGTGAATGAAGTTTTAAATGCCAGATTTTCAAAAGTATTTAGTATAAAAAGAAATGTAAGTTTTCATCAGTATATATGCAGGCTTGTAACAAATTTAAGTCCATTAGAAGCAAAGAACAGGTTTTTTTATATGCATAAACGTTTTTAAAACCCCATTCCCTGAAAACTGCAGTTCCAACGCTTTAAGGAAAATGGTTTCACAAATATGAAAATATTTTAAGATTTTTTTCTTTTTATTTTTCAGAAGAAAAGGAGAAAAAAGAGAAAGGAAATCTGAATGTACAAATACAGGTATGTAATTAGATACCCACTGATCACAGGGTTTAATAATTAAGCCATAGTTACAGATAATTCAGCACTAACAGCTATAGATTTGATTTGATTTGATTTCTTTTATTGTATCATTTCTGCTGTCCTCTTTGACAAACCAAACAATATTGGGCAAGTGTTATAAACATACATAAAGGAGAAATAAAATGAAACTATTGAAAAGCTGAGTGACAACAAGTTAGAGTGAATAACAGAAAAATAAGATAAAAGAAGGAAGGGAGAAACAGAGACAACAGGTGTCTTTTGAAAATTAAGTTAAATATGCTATCCACTTCATATAGTCAGTTTTATATCTATACAAGATAACTTAAAACTTCATAGTACTGTTATTTACTTTCTTAAAATCTAGTGAAGAACTTTGTAGGAGATTTCTCCAAATCTCTCATGAATTCATGAAGTACAATATTAAATACATTCCTTGTCTTCTTGCAGTAATTCAAAGTCTCTAATCCGCGCAGAAAAAATATTTCAGTAATAAATCAATATAAAGTATTATTTGGCTAAAATCTCTTCCTAAAATTCTCCTTGTGGACATTTCACCCCACAAGGGAGTTCCACAATAACAAATATGCTATGCTACACCCAAATGCAAGTATGCTTTACCTCTTACTAAGACGATACTGAGTGCTGGGTTGCAAGTAATATCCTTCTAAGCTCCCTTTCTCTTTGTGTGCAACCCTCTGCTGTGGCAAGTGTGTACCACACAAACAAGTTGCTAAGAGGTAACACAGATTGTGAAATTACAGTACACAGCAGCAACCTCTCCTGGATGCCCATGTAATCCCAGCCCCCTGAGGACAATGCAGTTTGCACCTCAGTGGATGGGAGGCAAAGACCTTACATACAGCACAAAGGGAAGCCATTGGGTGGGGCAGGTTACATGCTATAAATCCACACCCTCACTTGCTTCATAGTAATTTGTCCATAGAGGTATCCTCTGGGTTGCCTGGAGATGGATGTTCCTTCCCTCTTCAAAGAAAACAAGGAAACTGCACCTGATGAATGACAAAATGAATTGTTTATAGAAAGTGCAAGACACTTCACTTGCTAATAAGTTAGAAGCCATAAGTGAAAATTTAGCTCTAGGCAGACAGCTACTTATAACTAACTTATTACAATATATTCTCTTCCATTCTTGTAAAATTGAAAGCCAATTTTCTTATCTTCTACTAGAAATCCACATTCTGATTTTCAAAACCAATTGCTAGATTTTGAAACAGTTGTGGGCTCAGAAGTCCCTAGCATGAAGTAGAATTGACATATATGAATCCAATGATCCTCCCTCCCTCAAAATTACATAAAGTTATGCCCTGAATGACCAAGCAGTAAATGACCCTGTAGTAAACCAAGATTATGTTGTTAGAACTCTGTTAACTAGGCAAAGTATACTTTTTTTCTTATGATTTATACATATATTTATCATATAAATGAGTGAGCACATTAAAATGAGAGAATACTTTTTATTTGCTTTGGATTTGAGGGGTTACGTTTTTATGCTACATCCTATGGCTCTGAAAAAGGCTCTGTTTTCCAAACATAATTGTATTTGTAAGTGAAAGATTACCAAATTAATATAGTCATGCACAAAAGCAGCATGTTTATCAGTATAGATTTTCATACATCTGTGGACTAAACTCACTTTGTAGTTGCATTTACCTGCAGCTATATTTTTTTTGATACACATAGCTCAAGTAATATTTAGTTGATATTTACTTATAAAAGCAGATCAGATTTAAAGATCAAAAGCCAGTGATCAGCCTTTTGGCAGTATGATTCTTTAGAGAGCTTTTACCCTTGGAACAGCAATTACCTCATCTCATTAAGTGTTGCAGGAATCATCTTAAGTTATAAAAGATATTTTTAGGTAGAAAAATAGAGCAGAATCACAGAAAGAAATCACTCCAAATGGTTTAGGAGTGATGGGCTACCTTATTTTAGCTCCTGTTTTTACTTGAGATATATATCTCAGATCAAAGACATACCTGTAGAGTATTACATTGATTAGTAGCTCACAAGAGGAGGAAGTCAGGAAAAAAAAAGTAAGAGGGAGCATGGAGGGATTAGCAGAAAAGTAAAAGAGTATTTATTTGAATGACTGAATCTTCCAGGCCACATGGTCTTAAACTGGCTGACTAACCAACTACATCCCTGTTCATTTTTTTCCATGCAGATTAGTTTGTTATGCTCCAAGAACTCTCACTTTCTGTTGGGATTTTGTGGCTTGAAAAGCAAACAAATTCAGGAAACATCATGATGCAACAATGCAATGCAAAATAACCACTTTGAACTACACAGGGATCCGTAGTATGGAAGGCCAAAAAGAACAACACCTTCCATGACCTCAACAAAGCTACAATCACCTGCTCTGTGTCAATACTAGGGCATAAAGCAACAAGCACAGAGCCAGTTCAAGGTCTACAGTTAGACAATTCCTACATATGAGGCTTGGTTCTACCTCCCTCCCAAAGCTGGAGTGACAGACACACCCACATCAATGACTGGAGAGAGATTTACTTAAGTGAGGCATGCAGGGCCAGTAGGGCAGGATAGGATACAAGAGCATGGGTACATCCCGCCATACAAAACTCTGTAACTATTTACAGAAGTTCCTATTAACCTCTTGCTTCATCCTCAGTACCACCCTGAAGGAATGTGTTTATGGCACAAGTTACCAGGCCTGCACACACCCTTGTCATGGGGGAAGGCACGGCCCAAAGAGCATGAAAAGAGGTCAAGCCGCAAGATAAAGTTCACAGCAGAAACAAATGGTGAAAATATGTGCCAAAGCCAACTTCAAAGGGGTTAAAGCAGTGTAAGGCACAAACAGCAGGAAGCCCAAAGATACCATCTGATGTAGCAAATGCCCCTAACTTGCCTGTTGGCATTATGGTAACAGCAGAAGTATGTCATGTGCCTACTAACACAAAGGAACACAGGTCTGCACGATTCTCCCTGAAAACTCCAGGGATAACTCCAGACCTGTTGGACTCGGGTGGAGACTGATGTGTACCTGGTCAGCCTGGAAAGCTGTGCTTCCTCTTCTTATTGCTCCAATCTCCACCTGCTTTTAGAGCCCACTCTGTCCTGATCTCCATCATATACTTCCTCATCAGTAGCTCTTTACCATGCGTAACTTCTCGCTCTCCCTTGTATTATCCCCTCACTTGAGTTTGCTTTGACCACTCCCATTACAAAAACATCCTGTTTGAGCCAACTTGTCCCATCAGTATCACTTAATCTTCTCTCCATTCTGCAGCTCTTTGAACACAAACTTTACAGTTTTTTACCTGGGGCTCCTCTGCTTTGTGTCATTCCTTCTCTTTGCAGGTGAGAATGTTTTTACCAGAATATCTAATAGTTTTTCTGTAGCCAAGAGGTGCCTCATAACCTGTGATTTATGGGAAAGGAAGGAGGGAGTCTGTGTACAAGGTATACATTCAGGTTGATGTTATACACCAGACCTCATTATATGGCGAATTCATCATTTGTTTGCAAAGGCTGCATCAAATCTCTCCCAGACAAAGGACAATAATGAGTCATTATAGCTTCAGTGATAACCTTTTCAAACACCTCTGGCAATTAGTTGGATGAAGTCTGAAGAAACCAGCTGAATAACTACTCTGCATGAAATGGAGACCAGAACAAAGGAAATCAGGCCTTCAAGGAAGGAAATCATATTCAGAGCCTGGATAGAGTGACATTAGTAATGAACAGGAAGCTTGGGCAGGAGTGATGTGTTCTGCATAGCTGCAGGAACTTAGCCTGAAATAATTACAAACTAAGCAAAATATAAAGGACAGGGCATCTCAAGGCTTGAGGGAAAAAGATGGTTTTGTCCTCCTTGTATTCCCAGGACTTGATCTGTTTCTTTTCTGACCCTCTCAATTTTTCCTTCAATAAATTCCTCAAAGACAACATCCTGTAACTAAGTCTAGTTGAACAACTCGTTTTGGGCTACCCACCAAACTGATAGCTGAGGTCACAAATGCTTGGCCTTTTGCTAAACAAATCCCAGAGCAGAGATAGAAATACTTGGTGCTGGTGTGGCCACACATCAAATCCTGTGCTCCATTTCGGGCCCCTCATGACCAGACAGGAATTGAGATGCTGGAGCAACTCCAGAGAAGGGCAGTGAAGCAGGTGAAGGGTCTGGAGCACAAGTCCCACAAGTGGTGGCTGAGGGAGCTGGGGATGTTTATCCTGGGGGAAAGGAGGCTCAGAAAGGATTTTATCACTCTCTACAATCACCTGAAAGGAGACTGTAGCCACATGGTGGTCATCTTCTTCTCCAAAATAACAAGAGATAGATCAAAAGGAAATGGCCTCAAGTTGCACCAGAGGAGGTTTATATTGAATATTAGAAAAAAATTGTTCACTAAAAGGATTGTCAAGCAATGGAAAAAGCTGCCCATGAAAGTGAATGACTCACCATCCCTGGAGATAATTAGAAGACGTGTGGATGTGGCACTTGGGGACATGGTTCAGTAGTAGACTTGACAATGTTAGTTTGGTGGTTGCACCTGATCTTAAGGATCTTTTTCAACCTAAGTAATTCTGTTATTTAATTGTTATTTTTTAAATCTTCCTTATATTCTCCTTTGTTATGATGCTTCCATGGTGGAGAAGAGAGATTATGCTGTTCATATGGTTGCCAAGTTCACTCCATGAGAATGATGCCTCTCAACACTGACCAGCAGTCTCACTGCTGCAACTGCTGTTCATCAAACTGCCTACATTCATCTTTCTTCTTTTCTCTAATAAGCTAAGAGTTCCTAGGCACAGGTTTTTGTTTGTATTGTTGATTAGTGATGTCAAATCCAAATTGTGATGAGATAACCCTACACAGTAGAAGATGCAAGGCCCAAGGAGTCACAGCTATGAACTAGTGTGTTAAACACGCATGGCACGAGAACCGTGCCTGATTTCACTGAAGATAGAAAGGGAAATTGCTGATACCAATATTGCAAGATGGCATCCTTAAGCACTCGAAAGCAGTAACAACATCAGGATGAGCAAGTGTCTTTGTGATTCATTCCTACCTGCTTGTTGATAAAGAATATTACAGGCCACTATTGTGATTATCACCGTCTCTGCCAAACATCAGAAAGAATTCCATCCTCACTAGGGCTTGACAGTGACTGAGGGACAGTCAAAACATGGATGTGAGAAGTTCTTACATTGCTGCAATGCACCTCCAAAAGGACCCTGACTTCTGTGCACTTTCTCCTCCTCTGTGGTTTCCTAAATACTTTTTTCTTTCATATATTGCATTTCTACTGTTTCCATGTGTATTTAGATGGGATGTTGCAATTCCCTTGTCCTACACTGGACTATTTTCTCAGAACTTTCCTACACTTTCCATCTTCTTAAGACAAAGCCTGTTTAATATATGGTCTTATTATAATGAGATTCATTAATACTCATTATAATGAGTTTTCATTCCTTTCACTTCTTGTTTTTCTAATTCATTTGAGAATATGCCTAAAATTAGGTTACAAATTCACTGGGTCTGATATTTTACACCTCTTTTGACAAGTGCTTTGTGCAAATTCTAGGCAAATGATAAGCAGCAATTACCACAATAATACTAATAAATTCAAATTAAATGGTGCTTCAGGAGCTCTTCCCTCAGAATAGTAACAGTTAAAATACATGTGGTGCCTCCCCCCTCTCCTCCTGACTGCAAATACATTTGTTAATTACTCGAGGCTGAATGACAATATCATAATTAGCCAAGCCCAGATGGCTTTTAATGGTGATTGGGCTACCAAGAAAATGAAGGCATTTATGATTCCAAGAAAGCACCCATATCTGTTTCACTGGACAGAATGAAAATATTGTTTATGCACAAAATGACTGGTTTTACGACAGCACTAACTCCACCCAGAGTTGAAAGGAACACAGGAAATGAACAGAAAAATATTGCATCTTCACTTAGCAGCTGGCAACCACTACATGTGGGGTATAGAGACAGTGTCTGAACAACAGGGCAAGGCTCAGATGTTTTAGCCTTTCGTAAAGAGAGGGCCAACACACAGGGGTGTGCAGGCTGACTATTGTGTGTTTTACACATCATATAGAAACTGAGTTACAGCTGTTAAGGAGCCATACATCGTTCAGGATAGACACTAATCCTGTCATGTGCTTGGAAATTTGCAGAGAACAAATGCATCATTCCTGTTTGGTTAACCACAACCTACCACTGGCCATCTATACCAGGAAGTCCTTTATTTTTCATGTACATTTTCTCCTAGGCAGTTAAGACACCAAATAACCCAGCTAATGAGTCTTATCACTTTTGAGAAACCAGGCTCTTTACTTATGAAGCTGATTGCATCAAATCAGCTATATATAGCTAATTGCTCTATAGCAAATACAAATCAAATTAATCATCTTCTTGGAGCATCACAGTCTCTGTAAGCACTATACTTCATAGCAGCAGTGTTGTGTTGTTACTGTGCTGCCTCCTGAAGTGGGTCTATGCCAATCTTATAGGATTTAACAACTACAAGTCAGGAATACAGCAAAAGTTTGGAGGGAACGGGGGTGATTCAGTTCTGAATTTCTCACCAATACAAATTATATGGTCTGCATTAGGGAGTAATGCTGCCAGTTGTGCTGTCATCACTTCGTACACACTATCCTCGTGTTTGGTGTATGCATGATTACACAGGTGACAAGTAAGGTCACACTACCATGCTACTGCAAAAAAAGGGTTTCCCCTGCAGGGACCTTTTCTCAGTGTCACAAACTAACTTGGGACTGCCCATTCACTGTCAGCTGTGTGCAAGCCTCCCATTTTGAATGACTTGGTTCAAAAACCTTGATGTGGCGCGCACAGGAACTTTCTGAAGTTTAAGGAAAAAGGTTACCTAAAGCCATTAGAACAACTTCTGACTATCCCTTGCAGCCAGAGTGATACTCCAGGATGATTAGGAGGGTTTTCTCATCTGCCACAACCTTAGAAAAGCTGTCAACCACATATCTCACCTGCCTCTGCTCTACCAGAGAACAGCAAACTGGAAGCTGCAAGCAAGCAATGTGTGTCTTGTCCAGGCTACTCCTAATAAGAAGAATTATCCCCAGGAATGCCATTTTTCATGATCCTTATGTAGTACCTGTAGATCTGTAATTTGATCTTTTTTTCTGGTCTTTCAAATAATGAAAACATTCAGAGGTTTAAGAAAAAAAAAAATCAAAGCCTTGCTGTCATTAACTTCCAAAATTTTAACCATTTCTGCATAGTGCTGTAACAGTGGACGTCAGAAGATGTCATGATATGGGATAAAAAAGCCAGTCAATGTTGTTAAAGAGTCCTTTTCTCATGTAGATTGAAATCTTGCATGAAATATAACCACTTGAAAATCTTGCAATTCTCAGCATCTCCATTATCATCAAAAACCTTGAAAAAATCAAGTCTGGTGATAAGAGCTATGCCTGTCACTAGTGAAGCACCATGCAGTTATCAAAGCCCCAAATCACTGTCATCACCAACTGATGTCTATCTTGGACACACCAAAATTATTTAAGCAAACAGACCTTCTGAGCTAACCACCATACACAAAATTAAGCTATGTATTTTGTGTGCACCTACTGAAAAATAATCTACTGATTATGTCCTGTATGCCAAAGAAAATGAACTGACTGAATATAAGCTCAATTCATCAAAGGTTCATTTTTACATGACAATTGAAGATGAACCAATTTGCAGTTTGTAAAGTATTATTTGTGTGCTACTTTATCCTATTTATCATAATATTTCACATGTTCTCTAACTGTAAATATAGCAGAAATTTAGATTGCTGCATGTGTGGAGAGCTACACTGGGAAACAGCAGGAAGAAGGATGATCAGTTTCAATGGAAGTAATTCCCTTTTTCCTTGTACTCAGTTCTTGCCTTCAATGGGAGAAGGTATTTGGCCACCTTCCCAACATCTTAGCGTGTTATGAAGGCCCCTTTTGCTTCCCAGAGCATGAAAGGAGATGCAGCTAAATTCTGCCACTGTCTGGTGAAAGGATGATACTTGGCTCTGGCACAGGGCTACCACAGTCTTCATTAGTGAAAAAGTGATTTTTTGTAACCATTTGATGCAGGAACATGAAAGTACAGGTGATAAAGTACAGCAGTGTCTTACTGAATGAGCTGGCCTGAACAAACAGAAAATCAGCAAGTATTCCCAGGAGAAGGCAGGCTTTTAAAGATATGCTGGAGGAGAAGAAGTTCACTTCTCTCTCACCACTCATTCTATGTGTGATACACAGCCTTTTGTAAAACCAGTATCTGATCTGGCAAGACAGATTAGACCACAATACGAACAGAGAGAGAGTAGTGAAAATACTGATCACTCACATGTAGTTTGACTGCTGTTTGGATAACCACATGGTTACAGTATGAATGTAGTTATAGAAGCTGGACTGTACATGAGGAATCCTGTTATCCCTACATCCCTCAGTTTGCTCCTATCAACCTACTGGTAATTAGTAATATGTGGTATCATTGTCAGATTGCTGCACTTCTACTGTTTTTGAAGTCCAGGAGAGAAGGTATACACAGAGTTAAAATTATGTTTTGGATACCCTATTTTCCTGCATCTTACAGCAAATGCCTACACACAGGCACACCCCTACTGACCACTGTTGCTCAGTTTTGCTTAAGATCTCTTGGTATGTGCTGTGCAGAATGCAGGTATGTGTGCATACCTGTACACACACATACACACACACACACACACCTATACACTTTCTACTGCACTTCCTATGAGTTCTGATGAGAATTTTTGTGACATTTCCCTTCTCACTCCCTTTTGCAAACTCTTTGGTTGCACACAGCACAGATGGGACTTGGGGATTTCCTGCTCAACAGGAACCTTTGGGTGGAACACCACTGTCACCAACAGTATGTCCTGTTTTCTCTCCTCCTTTAGGCGTAGTCCCATCTCTGATTATCTACAAGACTTTATCACTGTGATTCCTAAACTCTGGCATTGCTCATCTGCAGGTGACTTACATACCTGCCACTGCTGGCTCCTTGGTGTCCCGCTGCACAACCATTCTAACCAGAAAGTCAAGCACTCTTTGACCTTACTTCACCGCTTTAGGAGCACTGGGATCTGATGCATTGCTCCCTTGCTCCCTGGATATATTCACTGGGAGAAGGATGCTGCTGAGGAGGGGCCAGCTCCTGAGATAGAGGAACCTGACAGGCACCACCACAGGCATGGGGGTTGGTGGTACTGAGGAGCTGAGATGATCAGAAAATCTCGTGACAACTTTCTGCACTTCCAACTTGGCATATTCTTCCCCTCCAGGACTGCCTGTTAGCTTGCTCATGTATAATGCTCCATGTCTCAGACTTGTTCAATAAGTCCCTCTTCCACCCTCATGCACTTTTCCTCTACTCTAAATCACAGAATGGTTGAGGTTGGAAAGGACCTCTTGAAGTCACCACGTCCAACCTCCTGCTCAAGTAGGGTCACCTAGAGAAGCTTTACTGGGACTAGGTCCAAGTGGCTTTTGAGTATCTCCAAATTATCTCCAATATCTTCCTTATGAGTACCCTTCAGCTATTTATACACTTGATGAGATCCCTCTCTGATCCATTTCTTCTGAAATCTGAACAACCCCATCTCTCTTAGATGGTTATAGGAGGGATGATCTGCTCCCCCAGCCATGCTCCTGGCCCTTTGCTGGACACTGTTCAATACCTCTAGGTCTCCTGTGTTCCAGGGAACCCATAACTGTTCTCTCACCAGTGACAAGTGGAAGGGAAGGATAACCTCCCCTGACCTGCTGCTTCTCTCTGTGCTTCTTTGTTCCCTCTTCTATGATACAACTTTTTCTCATTACCTTTGTGTCTAAATCCTTCTTAAAGACATTTGTAGAATTGATATGCTGTCAAATTATCACCTTGCTTTTTGAAGTACTGTGAATTCTTCACAAACCATGAGAATTTCATATGCAAAGAGTGATCAGATCTCAAATAACCAACTTTTCTCTATGCTAGGTAGTAAAAAGATAACGAAATGTTTACTATGAACCTCCATCACAACCCTTAATAAAACTAATCAGAAAAAAACATACTCCCAACAGATTTTTTTTCTCATTAATAACTTTTCCCCATTTTCTATGTTAGAAATTCTCCATTTGCCTTACCAAACAAAAATATAGGCAACAATAATGATGCAATCTACCCCCTTTGGCAAACACAACTGAATTTTTTTCTCAAAGATACAGAGTTCAGCATGAGAACTCTTTACTAATGTCCTCTCCAGAGCATCGACTTACACGGATGCATTACAAGCATCTGCTTCCACAAAAGATAACTAGAATTAACAGCATCTGTCTGGTTTTTAATCAGTGTTGGAAGGCAATATAGATATTATTATAGCTCCAAATATTTGTACAATCCAGTTATTACTGTACTAGCACTGCAATAGCATGTAGGAGGGGCCTTGTGCCAAATACAGGCAATGAAACACCAATAACCTGTACCACAAATTGGTATGGGAGTACCTTGGCATGGGTGTTGGACTGGATATCTCCAGAGGTCCTTTCCAATCTTAACTACTCAGTGAAGATGTGAAAAAGCTTAGAAACAAGACTCTGGGAAATAAGAGGACAAGAAGACAAATAAGCAGTAAAACATGTCAGCAGTGAGCTGTTAGTGCCAGGCAGAGTAAATCAATTAGCCTTGGCACATATTTCTGGACTAGCAGACTACCTTAAAAAGCATCATGTGCTACATTTTTTTTCCTGTGTAAAATATCAATATTAATGTTTAAGTACCTGTATTAATTAAAATGTACTGCACATTGTTGTATTATTAATCTCAGCTGGTTAAGTATAGTGACATTTAAGCATAAGCACATAGTATTTATAGCCATAGTCACTATGTGGAATTCATGGAGTTTTCAACCCTAATTAATCCACAAGAAAGACTCTGATATGAGAAACAGAGCTTTAAGATAACATATAGAAAAAGAGGTTTAAAGGAAATCACATACAATTTAAGATTAGATAGGTTAAGATTAGATTATAATTACACAAAATTGTTTATGGAGATTAGACACCAATAACAGACCAGGTGTGTACCTAGGAGCTAAGCTATGCAGAAGCATTTTGTGTGCTCACACCATGGGAACATTCAGAGCATGTCTAACACAAGGTTTGTTTCACAATATAAACTTGTGTATTTTAAATGTACCAGTAGAGCCTTAGATCAGGCACAGTTGTGTAAGAGGCTGTCAGATGAAGTACATTTTTGTGCTGCTGTAAGCAACTTCTGACTTGGAATCTACCATTACAAATTTTAACATTTCATATTAATTTTAAATTATACCTGTAACTAGCATAGCCAAAAAATACTATATAGAGATTTAATATTAGAGCAATAGAGATATAAATAAAAAACCCCTAATGTTTAAAACACAAAATTCAAGAAAATACTGCATACCTGAAACCATTTCACTTTCACCAGAGTCATGACATTTCTTTCAGAAAGGTCATTGACTTCCAATTTTTTATTTATCCCCCTTACTTCTTTTTGCTAACTGAATGTAACAAATAAGTTTTGGGGATTCATCTTTCCTTTTTCTCTTTTTAGACCAATTAAAGATTTTCTCAGTTTGGAAGCATTAAAATACCCACCAAATACAAGAAAAAACAGACAATAATGAAAATAGAAACTAATTTTAAAAGGTATAAGAACTGAGTGTTATAAAATTACTACTCCTCCTTACTACTTTACACCCTTTCCTGAAACAGAAAAGTTATAAAATAAATCTTAAATATTTTAGAAGGTTCTTCTTCAGAAGAAAACCAAAATAAAGAGAGGAAATAAGGAGGGAAAAAATAAAAAAGGAAAGAAAAAAAGGAAAAAGGGAAGGGATGAAAAACTGGAAAATAAACTCACATAACTCATAAATTTTGACAATAGTCACCCATTACACTAAGCAACAAAAAGGAGAATATGAAGGAAACAAGATACCAAAGTCCAGAAAATTCAAAATATTTGGAAATACATTTTGTGAAACAAACTTGAAAACTCTGTATTATCTACCACTTCAAATGAGAAACATCTTCCAAATATATTTTTTCTTTTCCCCTCCAGCATTTTGATCACATGTATTTAAAAAAACCCTCCTGCCAGCATCTCTAACCTTTGTTTCTGGTGTTCCCTCTCTCTCCTTGCCAGGTAAATGGAGATGACTTTTTGCTAACTACCAGTTCCATAGGAACCTCTCATTTTGTTGGCAGATGATGGAGAGAAAACTTTGAAAACAGGACTTACATTTATCAGGCCTTGGTAGAGTTTGAGTTTGAAACAAGTCACAGAATCATCAAGGCTGGAAGAGACTCTCAAGATCATCTAGTCCAGCCCAGCACCACCATGACCACCCCAAACCATATCCTCAAGTGCCACATCCAGACCTCCTGAACACTTCCAGAGACAGCAGCTCCACCACCTCCTTGAGTAACTTATCCCAGTGCCTAACCACTCTTTCAGGGGAATACATTTTTCTAACATCTAACCTGAATCTCCACTGGTGCAACTTAAGGCCATTTCCTCTTGTACTTTCACTTGAGACAAGATGATCGTGAGCAAACAGTTGTAGAGTGACTGCTGCCAGGAGGTTCTGGAAAGTCATTTAGCAAGGTTCATTCCTCTGGACATAGGAAGAGAGTTTGGTTGATATTAGCTGGCTGGCTGCTCAGATATAGAGGATTTCAGACCTCATATTTCATCTTGGATGTTTATTCTTCAATATATATTCAGACAATAGCAGCAACAATATAGTTTCACTGAAAAATCCCAGACCCGTTCTTTGTTAAAAGCACCCAGAAATCCAGTGCCAAAATCCACCCTGTCATGATCAGATAACCTTGATGCCTAAAGTGTCTTTGCTAAGGTTGTCATTTACAACTGCCATAAACCAAAACCATGCAGACAGCCTCAAGCTACACATCTAGCTACACTATATCCTCTTTCCTCAGATTTGCCTGGACAGCAAGTACACAGAGGCATTAAAGAACAGCTGAGACAGCATTGCCTGAAGATGCAAATTCCTTGGTTACTCCTAAGAGTTTTCTAAATGGTATTTGGACTCTCATGAGGTTCCTTTTTTAATCCTTTCTTCTGAGTGAAGTGTCAAAGGTGAAACCTTCCCAAAGGCTATCTTTGTATCAATCTCACACCAGCCTTCCAAACTTACTGCTGTATCAGTTTCTGGGAAAGACAGAGCTCAGTTCATGATCACTGTTACTTTATACACCCCTTTAAAGATATACCCTAGAAACAATTCAGATTTCTGTATCTGGATAAACCCCATGGATATACTGCACAAATGCTGCTGTGAGCGTAACACTCGAGCCAAGGGTGCTGTGAGTACCAACAGTTCTGCTTTCATGTGTGAGGTGTACATATGCATGAATAAAATAAATGTATGTGCTCTGCAGCAGACTTAAAATAAAGTTAGTGTCTAGCCTGGATAGTCTGGATTGCATTTTCAGACATATGGAAAAAGAAGGATGGTGGTACTTTTAGATACAGTCAGAAATTTTAAGAGCAATATTCACACTCCTTAGCAAAGATTGAATGAGTATGGCTTTGCCGGGAAATCAGAAGAGTAATCTTCCAGACCCTGCTGAAATCCATCCCTGCCCTACACCCCCATTCTTAATTACTCTTATTCTTCATTTCCATTGTAATGCCAGTGCCTCTGGCACCACTGCTTCCTCAGGAACTCCCTCTGCCTCCACTTCCCACCAGCTCCTTGTATCCGAAACTCCGTCCACCTCATCAACAGTCCACCTCATCAACAGGGAAAGTCAGACAACCTTCTTTTCATCTTAAACCTTCATAAAGCACACACTGCCCTTTACTGGGCTTGCCAGTGCAACCAGAAATGATGCTGAACAACTAACAAAAATAATTATCAAGCTTTTATGATCATCCAGGATGGTTTTGATGTGTTTTCTCTCTCCATTTGCACAGTGAGTCTCATAAGACTGAATTTAATTTTCCCTGCTTGCTGTGAATATTTAAAAAATAATCTCATCCACAAAAATATCCAAGGCCTTGCACTGAAAGCCTGTTCTCATGTTTAAGTCTAGTTTTGCCCATGCAGTATTTTGTACTGTGCAGACTCTCTGCAGTGTCACAGTAGTAAATAAGTCTGCACAAAATCTTTCATCCTGAAAGAATCACACAGCACATTTAGACTTTAAAAGCACTGAAATACACCTTCTGTTTACAGGAATGGAAAGTTGTTTTCCCATCCTTAAAATCCTATCACAATAGCAGGGATGAGGCTGGAGGTCAGCCTCAGGAGATGTGTAGACACTGTCCATTACATTGTGCTGTCAGAACTCTGGCAGGAATCCCAGAGGAAAATCTGCCTGCCCAGACACACATCACCTCTGCACCACAAATGTGTGCTACTGCCATCTGCCAGCCACCCAATTCACCTTTACAGCTCCTGAAACAAATCTATTTTTATAATTCAAGTTCTTATCTTCCACACCTGAGCCAAGTCAGAGTTGCCTTCCACAAGCTGTGAAGTAACATTATTAGAAAGATGTTGGCATTAGTAGCATTCTTACCTCTGTTTTGTCTGTTTTTGGGATTTTTGAGTTTCCCTGAAATGAACACCACTCCTGAGCACCTCCCCCAGCTCCTCCAGGGCAGTGACACAGACTGGCAGAGGTCCCAACACAGCCCCTCCAGTACTGGAGAATAAAAGAGCATTCAAGCTAGAATATGACTCAAACCAAACTTTCACATGCTGTTGGCTATATCCTGCTTTCTCCACTGATTTCCTTGGCCAAAGTGTAATATATTCATTACACACAATGAAATTAAAGAAATGGAAGAAAGGTCATTATTTTGCCTTCTCTTTTTTATTATATGACATGATAAACTGTTTTTCCTGGTAAGAAAATGTCTTCACTTAGCAGCTCATAGCTGGATAAATGTCTGTCCAAGTAATATTGACTCACTACAGTTCAAAGGAGACTTTTAAAAATTTTGTTTGTGAGAGAAGAAATTGACTGAGAGAGTTTTTTTTTTTACCCCAGAAATAAGCAGCTATTGATCAGCCCCTCAGTGAATAAAACATAAAATTGTTTCAAGATCTTGTATTATTGTTCCAAACCCTCTTACCAAAACAATTTTATCCAATTACTGATTGCCTTTTACAGAATAACTGGGTTGAACTGTAATTCCCTTGTGTTGAATAACAGTATCGAATTAATTATGTCACACTGAAAAAAATCAAACATCAAACAAGGCCAATTATCATACCCAATTTTTATCTTCTTAGAATCTCCTCCTGCTTCAAAGCATATCTTCAATAAGGTCAGACAAAGGCTTTGGTCTTGTATTTTAAAGCAAATATGCTTTGATGTTATCTGGAAGAAACCCACGATGACAAGACCTGGAAGAATCAAAGAGAGGGACAGAGAGAAGATCATCCATGGTGGGGTGTAAGCAGGGTGGAGGCAGCAGCTGAGAGGACAGGGAGGTTCACAGCTGGCAGGACAGCTGGCTCACCTGGGGCTGTCCCCTTGCTCTGCATGTAATACAGCCCTGTTTTGCAAAGTAAGGAGCCAATCTGCCCAGTCACCAGGGCTGGGATTCCCCATGGAAAACTTGGCCACATGGTTGGCAAGGGAGGGGTGGAGGATGAGGCAAGAGTTCTGTCAGAATCACTCCTCCACATCTCAGTGTGGGATGAGCCTTCCACGATACAGAGCCACTCTCTGAAGTACCAAATGCCCTGAGCTAAAATCAGCCCAATTAAAAGGAGCCGGCAATTTAATGGATGAAACTCTTCACCAACTGGTATTTAAACAGCTGAAATGAAAGATTTAGTGTGAGAGTGTGTTCTGTCTCATAAGACAAAACAAACCACCCTACCAACGAAATAAACAAACACAAACCTTCTCCCTGTGCAAAGCAAAGTGTCTAGAGACAACAAGAAGATTTCCACTCATGAAACCAGGACCAGATCCAACCCACTGATTGCCTTGGCATTTCTACTTAGGTCTGAATAGGCCAAAATCCAGTCAAAATCCCTTAAGACACATTGGAAGATAAATTATTTTAACTGAAAATCCCACCAGAAAAATATACCACAATATATAAATGCTACTCTTTGTTCATAATTTTTGCACTCCTCTAGATACCATAAATAGAAGAATTTTATTATTGTTTCAATTCATCATTTATTCAGTGTACTCTTTATGCATGATCTGAAGCCAAACCAAGCTGATTTGTGCCATCTACTGGTAAAGCAAGGATTTCCAGCACCTAAGTACTTTAAATTTATCACCAAACTTATTTTAAATCTGTTTAAGTTGTATTAACTATATACAATTGTGTTACTTCTTTGCAAACAATCTCATATATGCCCTATCTGATAAAGAGGACTGCTCACGTTATGTGAAGGTGATTGATAAAACCATATTGGACAAATTAATTCGTGGGCAGTTTTAATTAGAGTGACATTGTTATGATAGTATTGAAAACTAAAATTTTCTCCCAGGAAGCCTGGATACTCAGTAATACCTATTTTGTAGCTTTATCTGTCTTTCTGCTGCTGAGTTACAGCACTCATGTTCGGACAAATGCAGATGTGCTCTTTCACATCTGAGTTAATGAGGGTGAACTGCTGCTCTCAGCTGAGGTGTTCACAGCACAGCTGAGGCTGGGCTGCCCCTCTTGTACAAGGCACTGGCAAAATCTCACACTGGCACAGTGTGAATAAAACTCACTATTCACAGACAAAAAGGCTGAATTCAAACTGTGACCAGCTTCCTCAGAGAAGCGCGTGCCTGGAGAATGGAGATGCCCTTATAGGAGAAAAACAAAAATTACCTAACTTGAATAGTGCAACAGAATGAGTTGATAGAATGAGACATGCTAACTTTGCATCAAGGGATGGAAGTGAAAGAGAGAGAGAAGGTTTTTTCAGCTTCAGGACAGTTTTGGCAAAAGGAGAAATGGGCGTCAGCTGGCCATGAATATATTTAGGTTGGAAATTAGAAGGCTCCTAACCATCAGAAGAAGGAGCCTCTGTGACAGCCAGCCAAGGGGAGTGGTAGGGGCACACAATCTACCTAATTTTAAGATAGATCTTGGTAATTTAATGAAAGGGATTATGAAACATGGATGTCTACAACAGTAGAAAACTGGACTTGATGACCCAGACAAACCCTGCTAGCCCTCTGTTCCCACGTTTCCCAGAATGTTCCTCTGCTTTGACTTCAACATGGTGTCCAGCTTCTGACAGAAGCAGATATAGTTGCCTGTCAGAAGGCTCCAAATTATGGAATAGTTCTGTTGATTCCAAACCCTCTCATTAGTTGGGATATGATTTGGTAGGAGTGGCCAATTGCCTTTTGTCTCTAAATCTTATGGTGCATTTGTCAAATCTGCCTTCCAAAGCTTTTAAACATAGTTTGTATTCATTTTTATAGTAGGCTGCAGGCAACTGGTGAATCAAAATTAAGTTAAGCAAAACCATCCTTTTTAGAGTGCTGAGGGATCAACTAA
The DNA here is from genome assembly GCA_013400215.1 of Cisticola juncidis. Classification (NCBI taxonomy): domain Eukaryota; kingdom Metazoa; phylum Chordata; class Aves; order Passeriformes; family Cisticolidae; genus Cisticola; species Cisticola juncidis. The sequence continues at coordinate 2,326,902 of VXBR01000283.1, read as the reverse complement.
GATGTCATGTTGAGCAGAAATCACCATGACAGAAAAAAGGGAGGTGAGAAAGTCACTGTAAGTAGGATTTGCAATGTCAGTAACTTGGTAAAATATGATTATTTATTTCTAAGTGACCTCATGTTGCTCTTGAGTCTGCTTCCATATAAATGAGACAATAAAGACTCTTATGAGTCAAAGACATTGTCTGCTATCTGCACATATAGTTTGTTTAAACGTCAGTGATGTTCTGTATAAAAAAAGAGGGGAATTGGCTGAACCCCCAAACTTCCACTTGTAATGCATAGAAACAGCCAATACTGGTTGACCTCTGAATAAAAGAAAATACCTGAAATGTGTCAAACTGAACTCTCAAAATTACGGGTCCCTTTTGAAAATTCAGTTCTAAAAGAAACATATAATTAAATCTATCAGCTGATACTGTTAAGAACAGCACTCTGCCTTTCTCTCTGCGTTTCCATTTCCCCCTGCCCAACTGCTACGGAGACAATTTCAGTATAACAAAGTAGCTGTTCTGTGCTCAGGAAGTGATTGGAAGTGTGAGTGCCTGTGAGCCCCTGCACAAAAAGCAGAGGAAACGCAACACGTGCAGTTCCCCTGGTACCTGATGGAATTCTGCACCTCCTGCTGTCTATGACTAAGCACACAGCAAAAAGGTTTTATGAGGATCCTCTGAGAATCGTTTCATTTTCATTTCCTGAAGTAGGAAAATGTCAGTGTACTTGAACTACTTCGTTCAGGTGTCAAAGTGAATCATATTTAAATCAGAAAATGTGGAAATACAAGAAAGCCAGCCTAACACACTTTCGAATTATATTTAGCTGATCTTCCCCTTTTTGGAAGGATTTGCTGTTTGGAAACACTTAGCCTGGCTGGACTCTGTTCAGCAGCCAGAACATACAAAAAGAACAATCTATCAGGCATCTCATGAAAACATTTCTCTGATGTGTCCAGCTGTACTTTCCATGCAGAGTGGAATAATTTGGGATAGAAGAAAACTGGCTCTGGATGGGTCCTCTGGCACGCTCTATCACATGGGCGTGTAAAATTTACCTGAGTAAAGTGAGCAGCATAAAGAAAGTCCCATTGAGCTTAGGGGGAAAACTAGTACAAGCAGAACTTGAATCTGTAGTATTATCTTTTTGTCCAAAGGTCAATACCCTCACCACAGCTGCCCCAGGACTATAAAAGGAATAAAGACATTAATGCCAGTCCAGTCTCAACCTCTGGGGAACAATGGCAGATGTTTATCTCTGCAAAAATCTTCAAACTTCTAGCATTTCCTCTTGCTTGCTTTCTACTTCCATCCCTACAGACTCCACAAAAGAGCTGATGGGAAATATAATGCAGGCAACAAGCTGGCTATAGGAGTCCTCCCAAGTGGGTTTTCAAAATGGTTCTGTAACTCTGTTTCCTCCATCAGTGAAGATGTACAGTTGGCTATTGCCATATAGCCATCAATATACGGTATGTCCTGAGGCAAGTTCTAAACTTTTTACCTTGGGCTTTTCATTTTCTAAATGACAGGAAAACATTTCTATTGGTGTTCTGTTTCTTCAGATGGTGTATCCAGAAAATTTGGGGTATATTACTGTTGGTTTGGATTCCTCACTGATATTTTAGATTACATTAATCTAAACTGCTGCTTGGTTGGTGTTTAGCTGACATCATAAATCAGCTTTGTATTGCGTCAATAGAATCTTAGAAAAACCCTGAACACCTTTAGTGGAGGAATGAGATCACACTGCAGCAGGTTCAGATATAAAGGTGAACATATATGAAACTATTTCAAGACTGAGACTAGTAAGTCACATCATTAATACTCTTGTTTTCCTGATGGCAGCAGGAGTTATATCACTTCCTTTATTTTAAGCATAAGATTTCATCATTTCAAACATAAGGTGTCTGATTTCCATCTGTGCACCCTGAACCTTTTCACACATGAATGATCACTTATTCTCCTCTTTTTTCTTTTTTGGGAATTGTTTATTTTTCTACTAAACATGCTGTAGCATGATTAATTGAATGTGTCTTTATCAACGAGATTCTGGAAAATATTATTTCCATTTAATTGTACTTTTCATATTGGATTTTGTGACATTAGCACCCAAAAACTTGATGATGTCATTCTCAGCTTCATTTGATGTTCCTTGCACAGCTTAGATGTTGCTGAGACTGTGGTTTTCTTGGTCTTCAGTACAACAGTAACCTAGTAGTCTGCTCATGCCATGTACAAAAATGGGTTGTACCAAAGATGCTTGCATGTGTGCAGATCTTATGATTTGAAAAATCAATGAAAGAAACATGCAGCTGTGACTGCCCTATATGTTAAAACTAATATTTGTAACTTAAGCCAGGGTAATTGCTACTTAATACAGAGTTAAAGCATTGGTCTCCCTCCCATGCTATGACCACAATAACAGCAGTCTCCCACTTTATAGCTTGCTTGCTTTTTTTGCTTGTGCAATTGCAAAACTTGGCAAATATGTGTAGATTGTCTTTTCTCTTATTGGTCATAAAGGAAACTCAAGATTTACATTTTACAGATACTTTTCTGAGGTCTCAAATGTTAACTTCGAATTTCTTTATTCCACTACTAAATTGGGTTTTACCACTAATTCAATAATATTGCTTTTCACTTCAGATATTAAGACCCTGTAATCTTGGAGTGCAGGCAAAAGATCAAAAGCAATTGGATTATCCCAGCTGAACAATTTACCACTCATTGCCTTACCTAATCTTTTGCTTCTAACCCTTTGCCTATGAGAGGGAAGAACATGGCTTAAATCTCATCAACAGCAATTCTGAATGTTTGCTTTTGCAGCTCTATATCTTAAAACCAAAACATAGATTCTGGCAAAACACAAAATGAGAAGATAGACTATAAAGAGAATGCTGCAGTGACAAAAACAGGTCAAACTCTTAAATAGCATAAATACAGTGTCTGTGCCTACTGAGACACGAAGTTCCTAGTGCAAAGGAAGCACCCTTCCACACAACACATATTCTGCCTCTTTGCCATCATAGTTTTTGAGTGTACTCACAGTCTTGTTTCAGAAAAAAAACACCCACATTTTGGTGTCCCAGCTCTGAGCACAATGTAGATGCTAGTGTACATACAAACATTATGAAATATTCAGTGCATAATGTCAGTGTTCCTCATGGGACCTGGGTGTTTTGGAGCTAGCTCTGCAGGTAAGTCTCCTAGCACTTACTTAATTTAGAAGCCATCAGAACATTTCTTCATGCAGAGAGGAAAAACACTTTAGATAATAGCTCTGTATTACCTAAAGTTTCCTTGAACATATCTCATCTAGCAAGGACTGTCTGTACTTTGAACTATACGAAATAGCTCGTTTATGTCTACCTGAAGCAGCAGTAATGTGAGCGAGTGGCAGTCGGTGGATCCCTGTCAGTGAGAGGTTGCTTGATGGCACCTTCTCTCCCTTTAATGTGGACATGAAAGTTAATGAAATTCATTAGCCTCACATCAACCCATAACTTAAGCCATGGACAGAAACTCAAGTTGGAGTGTGAGAGAGTGATGTGGCTCTTCACCACACAGAGTGGCGGAGCTTGACGAAGCAAAAGCCCAGCTTCCAAATATGAGTTTGTTCAAAAAAAGATCATTGGATTGAATGGATCTACTGAAAAGCTGAGTCAAAACTTCCAGATCAGGCTCCAGATGATTAACTTCCAGTAATTTGGTTTGGCAGGCACTGCTGGTTTCCAGCCAAGTATATGAATAGCAGCAATTTGTTGGCGGTGGGGGCAGAGAGGGGGAGTGTGTCAGGATTCCCAGTTATCTGGAGAAAGTTCTTTTATGCTGTGATTGCAGATTTACATGATGTTCAACCAGCACCAAAGCAGAAAGCACTGGTACTGTAGTGCACCATTTAGAGGCATGTGCTGAGCTGCAGCCACCTCCCCTGCAGCCATTGTAACCCAGTGTTTGCATCCACCAGTTCAAAGCACTCCCATCTAGACAGGCTGCAAAACCACATACAGAGGAGAGCCTGATGGCTGGGTTCTCCTCAGAGTGTTTTGCCACAGGAGAAATATTGATGTTTCACACTTCCGTTGCATCTCAAGGAATGAAAATTCACACCTCACAAAAGCATACTCAGTTGGAGCCAAATACTTCAGTGATAATACTGGTACATTCACTCAGGCCAGTGATGAGGAAGAGAATTCACCTAATGAGAATTTAAAGCTTGCTGTGGAGGCTATCTGCTCCAAACAGAGGAATTTTATTGACAGCATCACTTTAAACAACATCACATTACACAATTACTTTCTTGAACTTATACACTGATGAATGGAAAATATAAAAGAGCTCCTTTCTGCCTGCAGCACATCTAAAGCTCATGAAAAGTCAGTGGAGATCTGTCTTTGTTTCTGCATGAGAAAAGTCAACAGCAGGAACATATGAACTGTAAAAATGCTAGCATGGAATTATTAGACTTCATTCACCTTGAAATCCATGTTTGGAAGATAGAGTATTTCCCATCCAAACCTCCAATTAAAAAAAAAAAAAAAAGCTGAGTTTTTTTCTCCATTTATTTCCCATTTTCTTCCATACGTGCATGCATTTTGAGACCAGGCAGAGTTCCTTTGTCCAGCACATGGGAAAAATGAAAAGAAGGTAGAAATGTTTGCATCCATTTTTATTAAGATGATAACCAGACAATACCTGATAGGAGTTTGGTGCAAAATTCCACTCACAGTTTCACCCAAGAAGTTATTTTTGTCTTTGGGGAAGTTATGGCAGTGTAACTCAAACTTTGGATGCAAGTTAACAGTGGAGGATTATTAAGAGGAATTAGGAGGAATCCTTTTCTCAGCTTTCAAGATTTCCTTAAGGCTTCACAAAGAGCTTGTATGGTACAGTAGTTATACAAATGAAACAGAAACTAGCTGCAATGGTGGAAGACATAGCAGGGTTTTTATGAGGTGTTTTTGTCAGTATACTATGGTTTACAGAATCTATGCAAGATTTGTATCAACCTCATTTTCTTCATTCTTAAAAATCCAGTGCCAGAAAACACAAGAAACTCTGCTCTGTCCAGAGAGAAATTTATTCTGGAACTCCTGTCTAATACAGATTTTATTCCTCCACAATATTTCCACCTCTCCCTATATATGTTATTTCCATTAAGTCACATGTTTTGAGGTCTAATTCACATGTGTTTCTAAGGAGCAGACAGCCACGGAGTGACTGTTTTTTGTAATGACAAGCAACAGCGCAGAGTGGAGCAGTGGTTGCCAGCAGGAAATGCAAGTTGACAGGCTTGTACAAATGGCAGCACTTGAAAGAGATGGGCAGTTAGCTTTGCATTTGCATTCCCTGTGCCAAGAAGGGGGAAGCAAAGTGTTTCCTTTGAACACTTTGAGAAAGGGTATGAAATGCCACTTCTTTCCTCTTGCTAGACAGGTGTAGTGCCATCGGGCTCAATCCTGTCAGCACTGGCCATACAGAAAGAATCTCTCTTGGCAGCTCCTGTAGCTATGGTTAGCTGTGCTAATAGTCCTGGGGGACATCTGGCTTGCCACTGTGGAAGTGCAAGAAAAGCTGAAGGACCACTCTGAGGTCTCAAGCTGGTACCCCAAGGCATCCAGCATCTATCCCATCAATTTCATATATCCTAAACGAGCAAGTAAGGGACAAGGACATGGGTTCTGGAGAGCACAGAGCTTTCACAGACACACAGTGAAGATACAGTGTACTAGTGAAAAATGGAAGGGCAAAGGACAGCATGGATTTCTGGCATGTAAAATTTTTCTTTCAACTGTAAGTGAATCTATATGCTTTGAGAGGCTTATGTGGGGTTTGGAACCAAATAGATAAATATAAAACAAGTGAGCATTTGCAGAACTGAAAGGTATGTCAAATGAAATTGCTTTCAGAAAAATGTGTAGATCAGAAATCCATCAGCAGCCTTCCTGCATTAGAGATCCAGAGGCCACTTAGCAGCTGCCAACAAAATGGTCGGTGGGAGCTTGCCAAAGAGAGCCACATGCTGTTGCTGGGAAAAATCTTTCACAACTGAGCTTGGCATATATGCCTGGGACTGCCAGGGAGCAAGAGAGACCAGATAAACTGCACACTTTCCATTGACCACAATTAATATGAATTCAGTTAAAATCAGGAATGTAAGTGCAAGCTACCAGCAACCCTGCTCTTTGTCTGTATGCAGCTCTGTCTGTAGTTTAAGCACTGTCCAGGTAACACCCAAGGAAATGACCTGATAGAGGGACAGCAAATGTGAACTCAGGCCAACAAGCTCAGTGACACAACCATGCCAGATCCCCACGCTCTCCCTTTTGAGAAATGTAGGGTCTGTGTTTCAGCTGGGAACTGGCACATAGTAATAAGAACATGCAATTGTTTCTGTGTGAGAGCAGAACACCTTCTCTGCCAGTATCAAAAGAGGATGCTGACTGATAGCTCAGACTTGGAGCCTTGGGTCATCATGGGTTTCAGAGAAGGGCATGTGTAAGCCACCATCCTGCCTCATTCTTAGGGAAGGAGCAGCCAGGGTACAGATGTCAATATTCCAGCTGTTGTATGCATGAACAATGCAATAGTTTGAAATTATCCATTTTTAAATGTCTGAAATACTAAGAATATTCTACAACCCTCAGGTTTATTCTTTTGGTACTACATGAAAGAACTCTCTCCACAACTGACACAAGTGATATTCCTGTAGCAGCTGCTGTATTCAAATTCCATAGCATTGGTGGGAATAAGCATATCCAAAATACTTTTCAAATAAGCAACACAATGGCTTCAGTTATAATGAAGACTTGTATTATATTCCCTGAATACATGGATTTACTGAGAATCACATGATACAGATATTGCTCTAGACTTGAACTCTTTGAAACACCCCTAGTGAATCATAGGTCATTTACAGAGAACAGAAGATTGTAGTTTAGATCATTAGGGAAAAAAAACCAAAGGCCACATATATGAGGTATATAGACAATATTCAAATGAACTTAATAGGAAAAATCTGTCTCTGTCTCACAGGCAAAGAAAATTGAAAATGTAACAGAATATTCCATTTCTTACCCTTGTAATGATAATTTACACTCTGACAGAGTAGAATATGGTAATTTCTCTGCATAAGCAGAACAACTTCCACTATTTCTAACAGGAAAAAATCATTTCAGGTTACCATTTCAAGCACATCAATCTCCAAAACCTTTCTCCAAAACAATTATTTATGCATGACATTCAAACAGCAGCATCCATCTTTTCTTGCAGAATGTTCCCGACATGACTTTCTGGTCCCAGTTCTTCCCGTCTGAAAAAGCTGAAGTCTCTTTTACCTTTTGAAAAGAAATGGCTTTAGCATAGATTAGTAGGTTCTGGAAATCATCTCAAAGGAGCCTTGAATGTACTTTACTGGTTCTTTTGACTGTATTCACAAGGAGTGCCAAGTCCTCACCCAGAAATTGCTAAAGAATGCACTCAAAGAGGGCTATAAGAAACCATTCCAGGAGTCATACAGATCCAAGTACATTATAATACTTCCAAACAACAGAATTATTGTCATTCAGCTTTACTCATATTCTCACTTAAAGACCAGCATAACAATCTAGATTCAGGGGGTTGCTGGCCTTAAGATTGGATGTCTTTAAAAACTAGCTGCATTTCATCTGATTTCTATTACCAGTTATTTTAAATTATTGCCATGAAATGAGGTGCCACATGGATACTGGAGGATGCTTTAGTACAATTACATACCTAATAATCCACATGTTTCACTAAGCTTGCTGAAAGTTGGAAAGTAGATACGAAAATGAGCCCATATTTTTCCTTTCAAACTTTCCAGGGCCTTTCTTCATCTAAGTGAGTAGATATTGCCACTAAAACATTTCTGCTGTAATATTTGACAAAAAGGAGGACAGATATTAAAAAAAAAAAAAGGAAATGGTTAAAACCACAAATGGTAAAGGCCAGTTACAGTTCAATAGGCAAAGACTTCTAGTTATCAGTGTGCTAAAGGAAACACACTGATGGCCTTACTCTGAATTAAAATAACCAGATCTGTGAGATGCAATTTGCATTCTGTTAAGCACACTGTTCTCTGTCTGGAGCTTTCTAGGCTGGCTTAATTGCCTGGCTGAGGAATTCAGTGTGATGTTTCCCAGACCCTTGCTAAGGGACTTTCTATCCCATAAGCACTTCTATGGCCGAATTGCAAAAATTTAGCTGAGACCCTTCTAAACCAAGCACTTACATACCTGCTCTGGTGCTACCAATACTAGCACAACTTAACTTTTTGTTTAGGCTGCACCTTTGGTGCAAGATAAGAAAAAAGATTTGTATGTAAGAACTTACAGGGAAAAGAAAATCTTTACGTCATTACATTTTTAAACATTAAAAAAGCAAAAAATAAGAGTGACAATAACTGCATTTTTTCATCCTCAAAGCACATCATAGTGCCAACATTTTTAGTTGCTGAAAAAGCAGGCATAGCAGACAATTAAATAATGTCACTGATGTTTAACACATAAGGTAGAAGTGGAACCTGCGATCAGTTTCAGTCACTGGGTCAGTTATATACTCCACCATGACTAGAATTCAGAAGTTTCCAAGAGCTTATGAAGCACTTTTTGTTTAGTCTCCTATGTTTTGGTGCTTGTCTGCAGCACAGTGAATTAGAACAAAAGGAAACCATAATAGAAATAAGCTATGATATATTTTCTTTCTAGACCAAGCAATGAATCCTACCTGTCACAACCACAGAGAGAAGAAACAATGGTGGGTTAAGCACCAACTTATTAGGTGATGGTTAGAAGCAATTCTTCATTAAGTTTCTTTGATACCTGATAAAATAACATTCATCCAGACAATAAACTTTATTAAGCAGAAGTAATAGGAATAAAAGGGAGGGAAGTGAGATTCAAAACAAGATAAACTTAAGTATGGTAACAGATGTACCTACCTGATGAAAACAAACCAACAGCATTATTTACAAATTGCAAGATTAATACTATTAAAGTATGTAAACCCTTCAGAGGAACTCGGCAATTAAATCACCCACTTGCAAAGGAAATTCAAAGAGAATTTTTGTCCTTTACCAAGTGTATTACGCAAATTGCTAAGCACACCATAGGTATAATAAAATGAAAATAAAATTGATCTGCCTCCAGGCTACTGCAAATGGGTCAGTCCCACCCCTTTCTGCAGGTCCTACTGCAGTCCTGGCCCATACTTTGTCTCAGCCCTAGCAATTATTTGATTTCAAAGCACATCAGATCGTATCGCAAATCTAATTTAAATCACCTCCTAATTTTTGGTTAAATTTCATCAGCTTTTCCCACGGCCTCCTGAGGGCTGGAACTGGTGTAAAGGAAGAGGCAGGAGCACATGGAGAGGGCAAAGCTGGGCATGGATGTTGTTGGCAGCATAGCCTTGCATCAGCCCAAGCTCTTTATGAAACTCTGTGAGTGTGTGAAGGCAGAGTGGCTACCATAAAAGGCCAGACAGATGTGAGGTCAAGAAGATCAAGTAAAAATCAGTTTTAATTATTCTTAATGACTTCTGAGTAAATATATTTTATGCCACTGAAATACTGATGAGTGTTTGCCCATTATGATATTACAGTAGTTTTGAAACTGAGTTCAAACACTGTTCAAACATTTGGTTGCTTTACACAAGAGCAGGGTCCTTGGAGTCCTGCTGATGTCCTTATAGAGCCACCTCCCACTCTGCCTGCCCTGCTTTTCATTTCTTCACACAGCCTTGCAAAATCATTAATGAAGTACTACATATTTACAGTGAAGCAGGAATTAGTTCCTAATGAGACAGTCACAATAATAAGCAGCCATCTTCTGCTGAAAACAACTATCATATTGGAGACAAAACTATTGACATTTGGAACAGCTGGTTTTAAGAATACTGGATTTTCATAAGTTTTATGTTTCATAAGTTATTTAATATATATTAGTTACAAATCCTGTAAGACCCAAACCACTAGTAGAAGATAACATAATTTTATGTATGTCAGCAGTAAAGAAATAACATAAAAAGGCATAAGAACTCTTTCAAAGGAAAGGTTTTGGTACATAGCTAGATAAAAAGCCCAGAAAATTAAGATTATATTCCTGTACAATTCCGAACAACAAGGGAAGTAAATCCAAAAGATAACCAGATATGAAGGAAAAGAAATATGCTAATGGAAGGCCTGCCAACAGCAAACAAGAACTGACTCATTGGCAACAAATCATCTACTGTAGCTTGCTTCACTGAAATCCAGCTAGATGACATTGCAAGCTTTGTATTAACCAATGATCCCCTACCCCACACAAGCAGGACAAACCATCTCCCAACACTATCTACCTTCTCCACAAACATCACATTTGAAAAGATAGGTCCCTTATGTAAGACTAATTCCACTGGATTCATTTACTTAGCAATAAAAACAGACTGAATGTAAAGCCACATAACATAAGTAATTTAAATGTGTGTCCAGTGGTACTTCAATATGGCTATCCAGGAGAGATTTGTCATTCTGGGCCAGCTCAGCACACACAAAGATGGATGTCTAAACTGAAAGTTCTTTTCTCTCCCTCTGATGTCCAGAAGTCACTACTACTCCTGCTCACGAGGCCTAACACATCTGTCTTTTGTCAATGCCACATTTCAAGCACAGTTTTTATACATTTTTAAAACACTAAGATCATCAAAACCAAACCACAGAAATACTGGATGATGAGGGACCACAAGAGATTTATTTTAACCCCTAGCTATGAAAAAGAAGTACATAAATGTATATATACATGAATGTGCCAATGTGTATAGGTATCTGAAGGGAAGGTAACAAGAGGATGGATCCCTCTCAGCGGTGCCAAGCAGTAGAAAAGAGGCAATGGGCAGAAACTCAGAAAGTTCCACCTGAACATGGGTAAGGACTTCTTTACTGTGCAGGTGGCCATGCACAGGAATGGCTGCCAAGAGAATCTGTGGAGTCTCCCACACTGGAGATTTTCCAGAACTGCCTGGACACAATGCAATGCCCTGAGCTCTGGGATTATCCTGCTTGACAAGGGGGGTTGGACCAGATAACAACACACTGTGGTGCCCTTCAACCTGACCCAGTCTGTGATTCTGTGAGTAAACTCAGACTGTGTGTGACAGGTGTGTGTTCTTAAAAATTCCAGTGATGGAGATTCTACAACCAACAAAACCTCACCTATCCAATTGCTAAAGCATCCTGCAAAAAGATTTTATAAAATTTAATACAAACATCTTTTATTCACGTCAGCTGAATATTTCTGGCCAGATCTCAGCCAACAGTGGTAATGGTTTACTTGGCCTTCTTGACAAAAAGAAATTTATAACCTACTGCATCTTTTATAACGGTTCTCTTTCTTAGACTAGCATAGGGTAAGATTTTCAGATTAGATGTTTTGTTCCTTTTATTTTCCCCTCTGGGCAACTCAAAATTTTTCCAGTCATTTTCAAACAATAATGTTCTACACTGGACAGTAATCCAGATGAGATCTCATGAATATCAAATTAGGAAAATAACTATTTCCTATTTCTACATAAACATTTCTGCTAAATTTATTCCAGAGATAGTTTTGGTGGTTTTGCAAAGACACTTGATTTAAAAATAAGCTGTGAACCAATAATTGCAAGGTTCCTCTCAAAGTCCCTCCTGTGGCCATTCCTTTTAAATTTCCCTCTGTGCTGGAGTTTCACTGACCTAAATGCAAGACTTTACACTGTTCTCACTCACTTTCAGCATACCCCGTTTGTATTGTTTCTTTATATGATGAGAATTATTTGTCATTAGAATATCACTTTCTCCTAGTTTCCTGACTGTGTGTCAGTTTCATTATAATGAAATCCAAACCCATAAACTCTGTTTTTTCTCTCTTTTTGAGAGAGACTTCTTTAATAGATGGCACTAAGGAATCAACACCTGTCAAGCAAGAAACATCCAATAACCTAATTCAAATAACGATTTATGGACTCCACCATTTTGTAAAACTCATTTCAAGGAAAGCAACACACTACAGACAAAACAAACAGTGCAGGACAGGTTCTTAAATCAGTTTAAAGGACAGAGATATAAAATCCACATAGCACATATAGAATCCACATAGCTAAGATCTGCTAATTTGGTGAATTATCATTTTTATTATTGTGTATTAGCTACACCTCCTCATCACACACAAAGATGCCTGCCAGGTGAAGACAAACAACTATGTCCATGTGCTAATGGGAGAGGGCTGAAACAGACAAAATAAAATACCATTAATTCCTCAAAATACGAGATTTAGTTTGTAGCACAAGCCAAAGAAAATGTCCCAGCAGACTCCAACGAAGCTGTTAGGCACTCTGCCCATGGCACTCACAAGAAGATCTGTATCTAATGGATTGCAATTGTTTATGCTGTTGGATGTAGTAGTGTGCAGAAGTCATGATGCCAGCACTGTGAATCCAGATTCTCATTTTCCTGATCTATAATACCAAAGTAAAAAAAAACTTGTGGTAATCAGATCTCGAAGCACCCAATAAGCCTGTCAGAGAAGACTTTTCTTCATCCTTCAAAAGTACAAGAGCCAAAGACACACAGAAAATGTTCCTTGTTGTGATCATCCAAACCTCCAAGCCTTTAACTCATGAGAAAGCTTTCAGGAAAGGCAGCTCTATTCTGTACTCAGAATCTCTTATGTGAGATTGTATCTCACACAGAGCATACTTGAGTCAGGAGCTATAAATGACATTTTAGTGAAAAGGTGGTTGTATTTCTTTCTGTAAAAGGACACTATATTCAGTATCTATAATTCAAATAAAATGCTGTTCAGACACCTGAACAGAAAGACTAGCAGTCCAGGTAGTCCTCTAGAGTGAGTCAACTGAAGACATCTAATGACAAATATCAATGAATATTACTTCCAAGACCATGAGATACTCCCTGTCTTTCCTGCTTTCTATATGAAATTATAGGTTTATTTAGAAGCTTTAGCTGGACAAAATGCCACAGGACATCCTATGAACAGACAATATGCCATAAAAACAAACTGACCCATCCTCCCTTCACTTCACCTGCCACATTAGTTTGTTGCACCAAAGTTCAAAGTCTTTATCTTTTACTCAATTTTATGACAACATGCAATAGAAGTTATTTCAGTTTTAATATGCTCTTTTAATATGCAATGAAACAAAAGTACAGATTCTTATATTTGAATTTTTGTACTTACATGTTTTTAAACTCAAAGAGAAATTAGCTTTGACTCACTGTACACAATTCAATTACGTTGCACAGAAGAAGTAACAAAAATGTCATTTTGCACAGGAAATGGAATAAACTAGAGATTTTTTAATAGAAAATACAGCAAGAACACATCCTAGATAGGCTGAACATTTGACTCAAAGGATCCTGCAGAACAAACCAGTGAAAAGGAGAAGGACAAAGAAACACAGGCCTGAAAATTTAAAAGAGGAGGGCAAAGGAAATGAGTAATAAGATTGGGCCTGGAAAACCCATTAAAAGAAATAGAGGAGATTGTGATTGCTTTATCTTCAAAAGGAGACAAACAAGCAAAAAACTTAACAAACTATCAGATACCCAAGATATTTATGTCATGTTTTGTAATACAAGAAAAAGGATCTAAGTAACATAAACAAATATTTTAAAAAATATTAAAACCAATATTAGAAAAAAATAATGGGACACTAAAATGCAGTAAAAAGAAATGTCTGTATAGAATGACTGATTGGGGAACTTTACGAAAAGATAATGACTGAGAAATTGGATGGAAAAGCAGCTACGTATTTATGTAGGTAGCAAGAGTTCTGTAAAACAACAATAAAAACTGTGTAAAGAGCATATCAGACAATGTGTATCAGGCCTTAATCTTTTAAATACTAACAGATAAAATAAAATCTGTGGATGGGGAGGACAGTGCCATGTCTTCCCTTGTTTTCTGAAACATTTGGAGCTCGATGCTCTCAGATGCATTCCCCTGGACTTAAAATCAGAGTCAGTATGGCAACCCCTAACACCATGAGCAGAAAGATTCATAACAGTGTAACACTAAGTTACAATCAAATTTAACTGAGCTTTACAAAAAAAGAACACCTCAAGAAAATTTACTTGTAAAGAGTAGCTGCACTTCCCTCTGACCTTACTCAGAGATCCTCCTTCATATTTCCTTCCAGCACTGTAACTCTTGAAAGGCTCCCTTCCTTCCAGCTCCAGGTAATTTTCTGATACCATGGACAGTTTTCCAAACAGTGAGAAAAATTCCTAATAGAAAAAGACCTTAAGTGAGGCTTGAAACACTGAATTGCCCAATTCATTACAGCTTCTATCTGTGTAATTCAAAAGCTACTGTTCCCAAATGACTTTGCAGATCTTGATTAATTTTGAAGATGGTTTTGATGGAAAAAAGGTATTGGAAGAGGTAAGGAGAAATTTGCTGCTATTAAAACTTATTCAATTAATAAATTATATTCTTTTTATTAAAAAATAATTATAAGGTTTATTATACCAAAAAAAAGTGATATTGGATATTGCATATACAGTTTACAATTCATTCTTATCCATATGAAGTTCATTTCCAAATTCACTTTGATACTATGTCTGAACTAGAAAGAGCAGAGGTTAAATAGAAATGAAACAGGAAATGGAACAACAAATAAAAGCTCTGAAACAAAGCCCCATGTTTTCTGTAATCTGGTCACTAATAGCTTTATGCAGCAGGAAAACTGCACATGGCAGTGGGGGTATGGAAGGCAGCAGACTGCTGTGTATCCAAATTCTGCCAACCTACTCAGCAGAAACCTGGCTAGTGTCCAAAGGCCTAACTAGGAAATACAAAAATGCAGATCTAAAAAACCAACCCTTTCAAGCTCCCTGATCCACATTGCTGAGTTTTTTCTTTTGGACATCTTTTTTTCTTTTATTTTCTTTGCGGAAACAGCTGCAGAAACATTCTTTTTTAATAATTCAGAAGTTTACCCCAAAAATGGATTAGAGATGACATATCTGCTTAATCTAGGACCAGAAAGCTTAGGGCAGATTCTTTACAGACATTTCTGGCTACAGCTCGTGCCCCCACAAACACACAATGCTCAGGCACGGTCTCTTGGCTGCCTTTCCGTGTAACCATCTGTTCGGCAGCATCGCCCGCTCACGAGCACTCCCAGCCTGTTTCACAACCCTCTTGAACCCCAGAGAATGAACACAGCACAGTTGTGCTGTTGCCACTCACAGGAAATATCTTTGGCCTGACTGTAATGTCAGTCACACTGATCTCACATATTTCTGTAGATTTTATCACACGTAACAGAACGTAAAGCCAAAATGAGCGATGAGCGGAAAATGTGGAACCTGCTTTGTAGGCACTTCTAGCTCTGATGTTTTATAGGAGAAGCTGCTCAGTAATTTAAGGAAATTAGTCAGAGGTGGCCCCAAGAGTTGCTGACCAAGGGGCAATGACACTTGCCTAATCCCACCTCTAACAACATTAGATTTTAAGCTTATATAATTAAATCTCACATGACTATAAGCAACATGAGAGCAAACCATGAGCTGTGTGATTGTTGACACAAGACCTTAAAATACAAGTTGCATGGATATCTTGTTAATGGAGGTGTAGAAAATACAAATCTAAACTTAAAGACTCAAGTGAGACCTATAATTATACTTTAGTAAACTTGATGGCAAATCTGTGCATGAGACTAGTGTTTCCTTCTTTCAAAGACAGACAGGTTTTGCAACACATTTGATAGTGAAGCTAAAAGCCTCATCATAGTTAACATTTACATCTTCACTGAAGTTTCTTCTTCATATATTTTCTTAAACAAGAGAAGACAGATGTTTGAGAAACATAAAACAAATCCTTCCATAGAATAAAAAGTGAAAGACTATTTATCATTTCTCTGGGACGGATCATTCTTCCCTGCTTTTAGTAAGGCAAAACTTGCTGTGTAAGGTAATACTTTAACTAGACCAAGTGGTATAGCTGGATAAAATGGATTTGCTTTCAGTACAAGTACACTAAGTACTTCCATGATCTGCCTGCAGCACATGCCAATAACTCTGATTTTGGAGGTTCACTACTGCCAGGGCTTGCACAAATTTGGAAAAGTATTTGGGCATATGTCTGGAAACTCAGAGCACATTATGCATCAAAGTCTTACTATCTGAAAAACAGTTAAGCAGGTGTTCAAGGTAGCAATTACACTCAGATAACAGATTCTGACAGAGGCCAGAGACCCAAGGTGCTCCTTCAGTCTGTTCTCTTGCAGTCTCCACAGCCTGGAAATCCTACCAGTCTTCACAGTGGACAAAGGCAGAATCTTTCTGTGGGACACCTCATCCATGGCTTTGTCTTACCCACTCCCTAGCCTGCCTGCTCAACAATGTGTCTGTAATGTCCTTGCAAGGTCAGGTAGGAAGCACAGAAAACAAACTTGAGGTTCTCTTCCCACTTGTCTCTGAGCCTGACTTCAGTGCTCTCCTGTCAGTGAAAGCATAAGGGATCAGTAAATTTGGCCTCAATCCCAGCTGTCAGACCACTCTTAAAAGTAGGTGAAGATATAGCTACTACATTTTGCAGGATTAGGGCCAAGTCATTCAGTACTTTGCAGGAATATCCAGACCCTGAATCAATTTAGAAAATTTCCTTGAACTTAAAAAACCAGACTTCTTAATGCACCTTGAAATGTGGACCGTTCTTTAGGTTGTTTGGTGACATGGAAGTCAATACTGTCATGTCTCATGTAAGAATAGTCCTAAGTCTTGCCAGTTAAACAGTAGACTCAGCTGCCAAAACTCATATTATCTTTATTCTTAAGCAGAATTTCACTTGAGCATACTAATAAGCATCCACTCCAATTCATTAGGAAAACGTAAAGTTCCTAATTGCACACATCAGTTTGACTTTAACTTTTATTGGAGTTTTTCCTCATCTTTAATATAGTCAGCCTATTCATCTGAAAGAACTGCATATTTTGGAGTTTGTCATCTGACTTCTTATTTGGCACTAAGTGCAGTGACCACGTTGATTAGAGCAACTGTATGACACGGGGCTGGAATTGCTGTCAACTCATTACAAAAATATATAAGGCCTCACTTTTAATTACTCACTTAGTAACAGATTAGTTCTTATTGCCTGCCAACAGCATGACCTCTCTCTCTTTCAAGGTCAACATAAATCAAAAGAAATCTGATGAGCTTGAACTTGTTGTTTATTCACTTCTAACCCTTCCATAAGAAAATCTGTTTAACAAAAAAAAAGCAAGTCTCCATTCAATAAAGAGACCATTATTAGGGCTAAAGAGCCAAATTTCCTGTTGTGTTTTTTTTCTGAATAGCCTCAAGTAATATTCCAGGAAAAGGGCCTTGGTACTGTTTTCTTTGTGGAATAAAAAGAAAATCAGCATTAGAAACATGAGATTGCTTACAGGTTTCAAATACCAGTATGAATAAAGGTTTCCTGGTTCCATGTTTTAGGGATTAACTGTGTTAAGCACTACAAAATGACATTTGTCTTGTATACTTTAGCTGTCTTGATCTGACAAACCTCTGCAAGCCTTACAAATATAGGCTGTATGTGACTTTTCTGAGGTTGCTATTGAATAATGCAAAAAATATACAAAATGTATCATTTCTCCTTCAAGGAATAGACTCAATAAATAGAAATTATTAAATACAATTAAATATCTCTGGTTTGATGTAGGGATATGAAAGACTTGGCTGCACCTGTTTGTGTCAACAAAAATTCCTTCAAGATTTTGCTGTCACTTTGGTGTATACCCCCTAGATTTTCATTAATTATAAAATTATATCTTTGTGGGTCTTCTGGCCACGAATAATGTGCTTTAGTGGCCATTTTTGGTTTCACAAAGAGCTGTGTATTTATCCAAGTGCACAGTCAGTTCGGAGGGAGAGCAGGTGCCCAAAGGCCTGGACCTCATGATTTTTTTTTTGTTTTGTCATAAATATTTTCAGCAGGTCTGTATTTTTATTTTGTTGTTTTCTTTTCTGTTTGTTTGTTTGTTTGTTTTTAACAGAAATGCTTATTTTGGCCTATTCCACAGCATAATACACTCTAACCTCTGCTAAAATTGTGCCTCACATTGTTCAAACTTATTTCCATTCCTTTAAAAGGAAAAAGCCACATTAACAGAAGTACAGGTACACCAGTATCTCACACCCCTTATGCATCCAAGTCTGGAAACACACACAGATTTAACACACACAAATCAGTCCTTATTCACAGGACCCAGGGTGCTAGTCCAAGTTGTGGATGCTCAGGAAGCTAGAGGGAGAAACCAGATCAGTTTTACAAATCTTGATACAATTTCTCATCCACAGGACTGTGAAGGGTTTGAAATCTGCATTTGTCCTTCGAAGAACAATTACAAGATAAGGGACATTGGATGAGATATTTTAAATTGTTAGACTTAAAGACATAAAAGTTATGTAATTAGTAAAAAATACAGATGATGTACGAAATGCATTAAGGGACACATTCACATTAATCTTCTGAGATATACTAACAATTTCTAAGGGACAATGTTCTCCAAACACAGACATCTTCTACTCTCAAGTTCAGAGGTCAAACTATTAGAAATACCTGACTAATTTATTCATTCCTATATTTCTTTACTATGATTTGCAGGTTAATTTTATCAGGAACATTATAATGACAAATATATAGAAAAAGCAGAATACATGATTCATATATGCAATAAAACCATCAAATATATAGTCATGACTTATTGCAGTGTAATGTCTATGACCTTTTTGGCCAGATGATACAACAGATGTTTCCTTTCCTTTAGATTTGAAAAGTTCACGTGCAGCAGAATGGGTTCCTGGGGGTAAGGGTGGGGCTTAAGCATTCAAAGTTAAATGCACAAATATTGACAAATAAAGAAATATTTTAGTCATAAAATAATTTTCTGCTTAAGTCTTATTTTTTCCTGTTTACCTCCTTAGAAGAGTGTACAAAGAGTTGAGGCAGACTGTAGGTAAAATCTTGATTAGGGTTTTTTTCCTTTTACTGCTCTCTCTTCAGTTTTTCCAGTTTAAAATAGATTGTATTTAATACTTAAATCACAAAAAGGTAAATCACATCTGAAGTAGCTGTGGAATGCATAACAGGTAGGAATATATTGCTTTTATATACTCATTCCTTTTGCAAAAATATCAAGGGGGGAATAAAAACCAACACTTTATTTTAAGGTATTGAAGAGCCATCTTCTCTCTAGACACTTTTTGCCTGTGATAAGTATGAGCAAGGCATTGCATAGATAAAAACCTGTCCTTTAAGCTCCTGGGTCTTTCTCTGTATCTCCATCTGACATGTAAATAGAATGTGGGCTCAGATCTACCACTCAGAAATCATCACAAGAATAAGGCATCAGTGCACAAAGTACAAGAAAGTTGTGAAGGAGTTTACTGCCAGTAGAGTGGACAGTGCCCTCAGATCATCACTGAACCACCAGATAAGGCAAGAATATTGCTGAAGCTTTCACTAGAAATAAAACACATCCCCCCCCCACCTTTATTTACTCCCTCTCAAATAGAGGTTGCCAGGTCTGCTCCACTCCAATGAAATGGCTGCTTTGGGCTGGCACCTTTCCACATTTCCACAAAATTGACAGTAGCCACCAGTCCTCACATTAGCTCCACAGACTTTTCATTGAAACTTCAGGAATGCTCAAGGACAACCACTAAACCTGGGCCAGCCCCAGCAAGTGCAGAGGGACTATAAAACCCTGCAAGGCAATATATGGATCCCACCTTTCCTTCCTGGCAAAAACTGCCAACCTCTCAGGAAGGAGGCAGAAGAAATCTGACACAATCCAATATTTTACAGTTCTGAAGGGGGCCAAGGGGGTGTAAATTCCAGCTAGACCCCTGTGTATTGTTAAATTTTAAAGAGATAGTTCAGCAGGATTTGCTGGGTCTTACAGGTGCCTACATACAGCCTTCACAGCATCCCAAGAGATGGGGACCAGAACAGGGTGGGGTTTATTTTTTTTTGATTCTATTTACCTGTCTTGAACCATAAAAACATTAAAGCCTGGAAATAGAACAGACCACACTGGAAACTGTATTAATACTGCACTCTGCTGTATGTTACATGCTATACACCTTTTCTATGATTTCTCCTCATTAACTCTGTTTAACCTTAGGGAGTAATTTGAACAGGGATCATACCTGTTATACACAATAAGTAAGTCACTGAACATACCTGTGTTTGCTTCTTTGGGTATCCAGAACATTTCTTTTCCCACCAAATGGATGTGGATGGATTTATATTAAAGTATTATGCAAAGCACACAAGAGATGAAAACTGACTGTTCAGAATACCAGCTCTCCTAATTGTAGGGATTGTCCCTCACTAACCCCACTCATCTGTAAAAGGGTGTCTGAGCATCTTCCCACATGGAGACTTTCTCTTCAAGGTCTGTCTCCCAAATTCTCTGCAGCAGATCTTCAGACCAAGACGCACTTTTATTCTTGGGCTTGATTTGTAAGTCCAGTGCTGTTTCATGGGAAAGAGAATATTAAAAAGCAAGGAGAGAAAAAAAAAACCAAAAACAAAAACAAAAACAAAAACACACCACCCAGGAAGAGTGAATGCTTTCAAAATCAAAGGAGCACCTATAAGCACTAGGTGGCAGCACAGCAAATGGTATTTCTTCCTCCGGTAATGAGAGTCGTTGGAAACTTCAGAGGGATTTCAAAATCAGTGTTTACTCTAAAATCATATTACAAAAAAACTTGGGAATAAAAGGAGTGACATTACAAAAGGAGAGAAGATAACACAACAACCTCTCTCCCTTCTCTTGAGAGTAATGCTTTACAGCTTCCTCTTCACAAACTGGATGGCAGCACTCTTGCCCAGCTACAAAGATCCAAAATGTGCACTGGATGCATCTCTCCTTTCCTCAGGCTCCACACATCGCCCCCAGACAAGGTCTGCCCCAGGCTGCTCTGGACAGCATGGGTGTCTGCAGCCTGTCAGCTCTGCCTTCACCAGAAGGAAGCTGTTCCACACAGAGATAATCCAAGGACACTGGGAGGAGGCTGGTGGCCATCTACAATCTTAGGCCTGAAGAAATAAACAGTACAAATCATCTGGCACTGGATCAAAAACTGGGAAATTTTTTTTTTTTCCAATTCAATTACACAACCCCAGCCTTACAATTCCTTTAGTTTACTTCCCCTGACTACTTAATATATTTCTTGTGATCTCACACACTCTAGCACGATGGCAGGATTTTTCAGAAACATGTAGAATCCATATCCCCAAGAGCAAGCCATGATTAGTCCTGGCTCTGACTTAAAAACAGACTCCTTTGAAAGCAATCCTGAGCTTCAGCCTCATCCTTTGAGAAGTGTATGAGCACACACACACACACACACACACACACACATGTGGATACACATATATAATCACATGGCTGGCATTTGGTTTAGCAAATTAGCTCCTTTAGTGCTGACCTCTGTGACTCTTCAGCTGGTGTTGCAGAGGGTCACAGGGCCAATGCAACTGCAAAAGGATCTTTATGGAACTGAATGTGTGAGCAACTGAGCAGCAAATGTAACTCAGTGTCAGTAAGTGCAACGCAGGATGGCAGGGGAGGACAGCTGCTTAAAGATTCTTAAATATGGGCCAAGCCTGTTGTAAAAGGTTCTCTGAAATCGTCAGCATCTTGCTTAGCAACAGTTAAAACACAGAAAGGAACAGGAAAATGAAACAAAAAAGAAAAAGAATAGGAAAATGTTAGAAATCATCATCATGACCAATCTATCTGTCCAATGAAAACAGAAGATACATCAAAACCAGAAAAGTACAATGTCTGCAGAAACTACCAAGCACATGAAACTGTTTCCATTAGATGAAAGATCAGTTAGACTAATTAGTCTTCATCTTGGAAAAGAGGCAACTGAGAGAAGATAGAATAGGCAGCTTCAGAATCATGACTGATATGGAGAAACCAAACAGAAATTGGATACTCTGCATTTCTCAACATCTTGGAATCAGTGGGAATCTATGTAATTATTAAGTATCAGGCTTACAGTGAATAAATGTTTATTTTTGCAGTAATCAGCTATAGCATGGAGCTTGTTGCCACAAGACACCTGAGAAATCAGAAGGATTTAAAAAGGGCTGAACCATGGAAGATAGTCCAGCCATGACTGTGTAATGTGATGGCCCAGATGCATGGTGGAGAATCTCTTGCAGTTTATAAACCATCAATTACACGGTGCAAAGAATGTCCACTAGGAAAGGATTACTCTAAAAGTCCCACTGATAATAGTTTCCCTAAGTAAAGGATCAAGGGCAAGATCCTTTCATAGACAGACTGCTGGTTCCACCCCATAAAGCTGTCCTTGAATGTTGTACTAGAGAAAACACTACTTGTAATGCACATCAATCCTACGAATTATAGGCTAGAAATTTGTGGTTAAAAAAAAAAAAAAAAAAACAACAAAAAACAAAAAAACAAAAAAAAAAAATAAAAAAAAAGGTCAGCAAAGAAAAAAAGAAAGATATGGACTGTCTTTTTTTTTTTTTTTATGACATGAACACTTGAGTCAGTCTAAAGATATTAGTATTACACAAGAATATCCAGAGACATAGTCAAGGGCTGATGAAAGCATTTGGTCAAACACTGGTCTTATTAAAGTCATAGATTTTTATATGTTTAGTATATATTTGAGGCAAAAAGCAAAAGCTGAATGGTCTAGTTCCTAAAATCCCCATTTACAACATGTAAATTTTGCCCAACTACTATGGGAAAATCCAGCTTTATTCACCATTCTATTCTATTTGCTCTCTTGCAAATTGACCTGTTTCTCCAGTTTGAATTACAAATGGGAATTTGCTCCAGAGCATTTCCAAAAGCTTGAAAATTAAAACATCTCAAAGAAATACATTAGGCTTTTTGGCTGAGTCCTTGCAGATCCAGATAGTACACTGGGGATTGAGTGGGATGTTTTAGCAATATAGCTGAAAATTCAGCCAACCATCAGACCATCAGTTTGTTGTCCCCGTGTCACAATATTTAGTGATGATCAAGGAAACCACTTTATTTTTCAAAATGTTTCATCAATAAACAGGCTTGCAGGTTTATATTCTTTCCGTGTGCCTCACTCTTGCAAGTTTCCTTGTGTGATATGTGCCAGGCAGAGGCATACAGAGGCACTTTATTAATGTTTTCACAGATAGAGAGGATGCAGAATGGAAACATCTCCTTATATGCCAGAGAACCCATACACAGGATCACTACAAGAATCCTGCTCACAGAGGATTATGCTGTGCTTTCACTGTGCACTCACTGTGTGGAGAATTTTAAAGGAAAAGAGTTAGTACATAGGACATTGAATGAATTTCAGGGAGTACACAGGCTTTGGTACACTATTAATTGTTTTGAAGAGATTACAGTGATAATCAGAATAATCCCCTGTTCACAGAAGGGGAGCAACTTCATTAACTCCAGTCTTTGATCTCTACACATGAGTTACAGGCACGATTTTAAGAAAAGTATCCATATTTAGCTTTCAGGTTTTCAATGATGAGGGACTTGCTAAGTTGTTACAATGTTTAATTACATTAAGTATTTGGATCTTGCTAGATTGCTAACAGCCAGACAGAACATAAGGGTTCTCATGTCTACTTGTAAGTCTAACTCTAAATATTCGATTTCTCATTTAATGCAAGAAGTAGGGTGAACTTGTTTTCTGAGTGGAAAACATTTCCCAACCCTTTGGATAATCCTTGTAGGTTCTCTTTGAACAATTTTTTTTTTTTGCATTTGAGGATGTCAAAATTGGACCTCATGATCTTGATGTGATCATAGATACTAAACGTGGAGGTATATAGATTCCACATAGTTATTTAATAATCTTCATGCTATACATCCAAGAGTCTGGCTTGTTAGGAGTTACTCTCTCCTTAAGAAAAGTTCATAGTTTCCAGAATGTTGGAAGAGAAAAACAACTGTAGCTTTATAAATTTTACTACAATAGGGCCTTCAAGACTCATTCTTGTTACTGCTACCACTGTCAAGGAAGAAATCACAGGTGCCATGTGGCAAGAACAGCTGGAAGGAGGGCTGGCAGATTCCAGCAACTGCTGCCATACCTCTCTTACTTTCCTCCTCCTCCCTATTTAAGTTCTCAAGAAAAGCTGTAAATCTCAACACTTCCAGCTAACTTGGCATCCCAGATTCACTTCCTCCACACCTTTCTCACTTTCTTCTAACTGTTTTTAACTCAAGTTTGGCCTAACCTTGGATCCCTGGATTATTTTTGTTTATTCTCCTCCCACTTTTGTTTCTGGGTCCTTTGGCTCCCCAGATACTCACATACAGTAAAATATGCACCTGGGATATCAGGATAAAAGCCACATTATATTGATGTCCTTTTTCTAGACAGCTGAGCCTGCAATTTGCAAAAAGTAAACTCATTTTCCCATACTTAGGGGTGGAAATCATCAAGACTGCAGCTAAATAATGGGGAAGTGATACGTGATGGAAAGGACAGAATGATATTTACTAAGTGAATCTTAACTTATTATGAAAGTATGAAGTAATATATTTTTAAATTACTAAGCTGCAAAGACATTAAAATATGTACAGGTAAGCATTAACAATTTATACAGTGACACCTTGGTCGCCTTGGTTGGAAAGCTCTGATGTAATAACTACTCCAGGGTTAATGGTACTTGAGGGGAAGGAAACAAAAGAAGGAAAAACAGCATTTGGAAATCAGAACTAACAAATGGTTAAAAATTATTTTCTACAGGTAATGTAATCAAGGTATCTACATATGAAGAAGACATTTGTCTGCAAAATGCAGCTGAGCAAGGAAGAGGGAGTTGTGGTGCTACACCACTGCTTTGGATATGACTCTGTCAATGCATCACTGAATATAGGTGGAAGACATTGCTGTCATCTTAGCTGCTGTTCCCCCAAAAAATCTGCCCAGATGCACTGAAGAGGAGCTTTTTTGCCCAACGATGTTTCTATGTGTTCAGTGAATCTCACTGCAACCTAAAGCAGAGAAGCATGATCTTGTAGGGACCTGATCCAAGGCCACACTGCCTACAAGGATGCAAAGAGCAACATATTGAATGTTCCAGTTTTGGATTAACTCTGATTTCAAATGTAAGGACACCTAATGCACCTCATGTGACTCAGTGCATAAGGGTTCCTCCCAGTTTTGACCCAGTTGTTGTTGGAGAACTAGTTTTTCAAGCTGTGAAATCCACTTTATAGCAAGGCCTTAAAACCTTGGCAATGTCTTTGAATGACAAATGCAGGCGTCCTCTGAAATACATTTCAGCTATGTGACCCTGATTTAAGTTAAAATTCATAGACTGTTAATTAGCATGTGGAACAGGAAGTTTCTAAATAGCTCACCAGGTATGTATTTGGCAGGGAGTACAACAACCCTTGAAGTGTGGCTAAAAAAACTCCCTCTTTTACATCACTGAAAGTTTAATAAATATTTATTTCTTCAGGGACCTCCTATGTTAATGAAACCTGTCTGCTCGTGTTTGTATCTTTAAAACCCATGTGTTAAATGCTGAGGTAGTGTCTCTGAAACTGCACTGCTAACAGCAGAGCAAACACAGACCATAAGTGTTTTTTCTGTCTATTTAACAGTTTTTATGTGTCTGCTAAGTGCTTGTTTTCTGTTTTGTTAATCATTCCAACTCCCATAATAATCACACAAAAGAGGAAATCGCAGTTTCAAATGCTACCGTTTCTCTAGTTCTCTAGAGCTAAAAGGAGGAAGCAGGGTTAGATTGCTTTCTCAAATGTTTTTCTCTTTTGCTAATCATGTCAAAATCACATTTCTGTGCACATTAAATAGTCAGATAGCCCATCAAAATGCTGCGCTATTTGTTTCATGTCAGGAAGCAATTCCATTTACCATATGAGATAATAGCCAATGGCCTGAACTAATTTTTTTTATAAGTGCTATAATTTTCTAAGACCTTTTTCCCCATCTCAAAATTTGTTCAACTACTGTTGCATAACTTGCACTTCTGAAGGTTAAATTTCCAGCCCTAGTATGACACACTACATGGCAGAACTGCCAGGCAGCCTCATCCACACATAAGAAAGTGCTTTTGGTGCTGAATTCCTAATGCCAAAAGAGAGGAAAGTCACAGACACTCATTCTTAAAGGAGCCCTGCTCAGATCACTCTCTTATCAGCAGACTTAGTCTCCACCTAAGTTATCTCCTGACTTGGAGTCATGCTTTAACTTGATCTTGAATTTGTTCTTTCTTGTTTTGAGTCAATGCCTGCATATTTTATGTCACTGTATTACACAGATAACGTCCTGAGTCTCCTTCCAGCCTCACCTGTCCTATGATCCCATGGGTGCTACTGGAAGAAAGCCTGCAGCAGCTTGGCACTCTGGTTATTCCACGTGGTTCATGATCATTTACATTTGTTCCTGACATTATGTGAGCATGGAGATGCATTCATTAGTGCACAGGAAATGTAAAAGTCTGCTCCTATATAAAAGTGACCCAGTGAGAGATGACATGGCTGGGTTCAGGGAGTTAAAATAATGTCTTATTTTCATTTCTACTCTCATCTTTGTACTACACTACTGAGATTTTATTGCTTCTTTGAACAAAGATTTCATGCAGCAGTGGATTCCGGGAGATCTGGAAATCCAGCCTTTGCAAGGCAATATTGACTACAGAATAACTCAAATTCCTATCATCCTATGAGAGATTTAAAATATTGGAGATTCAGCTTCATTTATATAGCCTTTCCTCCAAATGAAACCTGCAAGTAATACTCAACACTCCCTGCTCCATGAAAAATATTTCTCCTGCAGTTGTCAGGCTCCTGAGGCAGCTAAAGTGATACTGGAAGACATTCCAGGAGTACCAATGGAGAATAGGAGACTGAAATAGCCATTAAGGGGAGTTTTTGTGCTAAATGTCATACAATTTTGATTCTTGGTCACACCAGCTTTGAGATGTGCTGGTGGTACCTCATATTCTCTGACTAGAGAACTTCACTTTCAGTCTGGACAAATGCATGAGCCTGGAGGGCAAGGGAGGTGATGGTGAAGTTGATGTTCAGATTACTGGAAATCTAGGTTCCCCATATTTATGATATACTGATAGTGCCATTTGAATGCCACATTTTACTATAGCAGGAAATAAGTTGTCAGTGTAAAGTTTCAACTCAAACCTCGGCTGTCTAGTGCTTTCTGAATTTCCAGCTTCATGTCCTAAATGTGTGTATCTTAATCTATCCAGGATAGAAGTACATCTGTTCAGTATTTGGAACATGAAATATTAGGAAGTATGCACTGAACAATATCCAGAACAAGTTATCAACCTACATACAAAAAAGTAATTAAACTGAAATTTAGGAACTAATTTGACCTCTCTGATCTGTCTGGCAGATCTTTTCACTATTACTCTCTAGTCCAGTACATACATTCCCACTATACCAAATGGTTTTTTATGTACAGAGAGGCAATAAAGAGTGGTGAGATTCACCCAGCAGACACAGTGCTGATGCCAGTGATCAGCTGGCATGGAATTAAAGAGAAGGAAAATAAAATACTTTTATGAGGTTTACCCTGCAAATGGAAGAAAACACGTTAGTACACATCTCAAAATGACAAGGTAGAGCAGCTGATTTTGCATTTCAACATATGAATTTCCATTTATTTTAATGATTATTTTATAATGCAAAAAAAATCTAAATTTTGCAATCCATTTTCATTGCTCCATTTCCACTAAAAACTGATTGATATCTGGTTGTGCCATAGAGATATTTTGAAGAGAAGCACTTGTTCCTCCTATTGGGAGGAGACAGCAGTGACACACACTGGGACTTCCCATGCCAGAATCTCATAATATCTATTTCAAGCACTTTATATTTCTTTCACAAGACAGCAACCCTTGTTCCAAATAAATGATTACTGAACCTAACAACCAGTAATCAAATTTTTTATCCCATTTTATAGACAAACAATATTAGATACAGCAATGACTTGTCCAAGTGACTGCATCACTGGCAGGACAACACTTCTCTAACATTAAAAATTACATTGTAAATAGCTTCACGTGCCCCAGGTTAATCTAGTACTTTGCAAATTGATGCAGTTAAAACTGCTTTAAAGAAGCATCGGCTATTTGACATAAGTGCTTTTTAAAACAAATGTAGCATATAACCCCAAATTTATGATCCTTTTAAATGGCATTTTAGGAGAAGTTCTGAATTGCTGAACAAATTAATGTCAAACCTTATTCCAACAGACTGACATAACTTCAGTCATCAAAGGGAGGATCTTGTGCTCTATACTTTTTGAAATGTTTATTCTCTGTATGTGAACATTTTGATTAAATTATACTGGACTGAAAGTCATATCACATTGAGCCTTTTAAATTGGGTCTGCTACTAAAAATATAAAGCAAAACAAACTTGGAATTATGCCACACATGAGTAATGAAGTTCATGTGAAGTGGGAAATCTGGAGCTAAGGATTCCACTTGTTGCACCACATCATGGACTGCAGGGCAATCAGTACACTTGATACAAATTCTTGATTTGTCATAGGGAAGAATATTCTATTTCCAGTTTCTCTGGGCTCCTTTTTGAAAGTCTGTGATTATTGACTTAAAAATGTAAGGGTTTTGCCCAAACTAACATGTGAGCTGAAACCACCCCCTGTAACACTATTTGCAGATTGATGCTATTACTACAGAAACTAGAATTAGCTGCAAACAGCTTGAATGCTAAGCAACAAGACCTTTTATTTTTTTAATTGAATATGCCATTCTCTGTTTCTATTTGCTACTTTAATCTTTTGCATTTTCCTGAGTGAGGGATGAAATACAGATCTTGTATCACTTTTTTGAACTTCAGAAAGATGCAGTACATTTTGAATTCTTCACATGCAAGCCTATTTTCACATTTTTACTTTAGAGTCAGAACCATCAAAGAGTAGAATTTTGTTGACTTAATTCTTTATTTGGCTGAGTCAAAAGAAGTATCTGAAAAGTAACTGAATTTGTAAGATTTCATGATTCAAAAGACAAATGGAAAGCAAAGATTGTGAAAGAGATGCAGTCATGACTGCATTTCACACTGTGATCCAGTCAGGAGATGAAGGTGAATACAAACAGAAGAATTAATACCATTCTGAAAATCATGTGGAGTATTTCAAATCCTGTTCTGCTCTTGTCAAAAGTACATCACTTACTGGGCTTCAACATGTTCTATTGAGTCATCATGGAAAGGGCTGATAAAGAATGTGTCCTTTTAAAGCTTCTTTTAATGTTCAGAGCAGTGGACCACAGCCCCAGGAGGACATCACTCTGTCAGCTTTGTGTTAATGACACCCTGAAGCACTTATTTTAGATTTTACACTGTAGCACATTTTGTGACTAAGACATGAGATCTACAGCAGGCCCAAGAGCTGCAGAAATGAAGAATTCTCTCAGATTCACAGGGAAGAAGAAAGACCAAAGGAAACTCTGGAATTAAGTAAAAATGGACTTTCAAAGTCAACTTACAACTATTTTTGTCACTGTCAGGTCTCTATAGGAGTTACCGTTGAAGATTCCCAAAATAGCTCAGACAATGACACAGCTGCATAACATCTGCACTCATCTGCAATAGTCAAAATTAGGACTGCAGCTTTCTTCTGCTTCGTATTGTACAAAAGGTTCTGCAGATACCTGAGAAAGCAGCCAAGCTTGCAAATCATAAAGACAAAGGGTTGACTGTTCTATGCTGCCTATGTTCAGTTGTGTTATTTAATTCATTTGAATGAGCACAAAGGTCTTTTTGGACAGGGATCTCTGCAAACAGGTATGTGACAGTGAGAGCAGGATCCACGTTGGGCTGATGTTTACCCACTGTGCTGGTTCCTTACAGCAGCAGCTGTGACAAGGGACTGTAATGAATGAAAAGGGGTGGTATCAATAAGAGGGGTAATATGGTTATGCAGTCTAACTGTGACAACCATCAGTATCTAAATGGCACCTGATTAATGTTCTTTCTATAATTTTAATAAATAACCCATCCTTGTTTCTGAATGTTCTGTAAGGTTAATATCCAGGTATAGTATGTTAAATTGTGCGTTTTTAGAATGAATCAAACTGACACATCTCTCTGAGATAAATGTTCTTCAAAATTAGTGGGAAAACGGCAACTATCAATGCTGACATTTGAAAAATAAGTACAAAGATAAATGGAGAGAGGCAGTGAGCCTTTTAAATTCTGTTAGCCTTCAAAAATCACCTGTGTCTCCCCAGCAGACCATATTATATCCCCAATTTTCAAACAAAATCCCTTTGACAGCACAATATAGCTTTTAGATTGACCAGCTAATCTATTATTTGAGTAAGCAAATGACTATCAGTTATGATGGTGAAGATGACAGACATTGTGTCTTCAAAAACCCCTCCCTTAGGAAAATCAGCTTTAACACACAGTGAGTATTATACATGCTGCCTGGAGACAGACAAATAAATCTGGAATTTTCTAGTGAGAAAAATGTAACAGAGTGCTCAGTTCTAACCTCTATTCTACTCTTGCCAGTGCAGTTACTTTAATTGTTCTAAAGAGGCTCAAAAATGCTCATAGTAGCCCAGTGTTCTCCAACAGGCACAGCTGGTCTCTGCAGTTATCCTCTGAGCTTTCTGGAAGCAAATTGTCTGTGATGCAATATCCTCAGGAACATCTTTCCCACCATTTCTCTTGACTGTTCCAGTGAAGAAAAGGGACACAATACCTACCACAACCTAAAGTGTATCCCTCTTCCTACACCTTCCACTTCCCACACGTTTCCCTCCAGCTTCCCAGCTTCAAGTACAGCTCAGTCTGGGAGCTGATGATGCAGAGATGGCTGAGCTGACTCCCTGCCTCCCCCCAGTTTGGATCACAGGCAGGATCAGACCCTTTTCCTTCAGGACATCTGTCCAGCTTGGGGACCTGTCAGTGTCACCATTCAGCAGGGCCATCATACAGGTACAGCCCTGAGAGGACAGCACAGCTTAGCATTGTACAGATAAAATGTCACTCTCTTTACAGGGAGGGTTCAGAGCCTCTGAGGGATGTAATTTCTACTACTCAGTGTTAACCAGAGCATAACTCATCATTCTTTCCTGAAGGTAAGTTTTGCAGATATCCCTAATACCAAAAGTCAACACATAATCAAAAGTAAACAGACTGAAATCAGGTGTCATCTCAGTAAAGGCCTAGAGCTGCTAGCCTGTAAAGATACAGTTAAAACTGCCCAAGAACTAGCCAGGGACTAAGGAATAAACAGAGCCACTTTTCCTGGCTATACAGTGCTGAGATGGGAAGCTATGCAATATCTGAGAAGCACAGGGCAATTTCTGTCTGAAGCACCACCACAGTGACAACTTGGGCTCCACTAGACACAGGGTATCTTCTCTCAAGTTCATTTTGTCAGATTCTAAATTTCTGATATTTACTTATCTGCTGAAAAATCTTACTTAGCAGCAAAGGCTTTAGACACTCAGAGATACAAATGCAGGCTTGCTCTCCCTTCAGGCTATGAGGTGCACCATACTCTGAATGTCCACTGAGGACATACCAAACCCAAAGTACAGAAGACAAAGCCTAAAACTGTAAATCCTTACTGGCAATATGAGCTATTATCATCATATTGGTAAATCAATCAAACTAATAGCAGTTTACCAAAGTTCCTCAGCACTTTGGAAAACATCAGGCCACTTACTTGGGTGCCAAATTTGAATTGTTCACAGGTCTAATGGACAAGAATTAATGGGACAAGCCTCAAATCATTACCAAGCCTGCTCCAGATCTCGTCAAATTTTTTGCTTCTTAATTTAATTGTCTGAAGAGCATGAGATAGGAAGATAAAATTCTTAGTAATATGTAGCAGTTTTTCACCTAAGTGAAATGTATATTTCTGGATTTCAGAGATTTAGTGAAGAACTTCATGACAGAATCTCTTCCCCAGTACAAGACACAGTATCAACTGATATAAATCTCCAAAGTTCCACTCATTATGTGGATTACTTAATACAGATGGCTAATAACTGTTTGAAAATTCCCTTGTTTACTGGTCTGTGCAAGCCTCAATTCACATGTCTAAACGTATCCCTATCAAGGAAAAGCACTTAAGCTTGTGTTTAATTCCCAAAGTCCCAGGCTGAAACGCCTTCTGCAGTAGAGCTGTTGTACCTGTGACTGTCCAGAGGCTGCTTTCCAGAACAGGGCTGTTTTTTCTGAATGAAGGCCACAGCTCATTTTAGAAATATGCAGCTGTCTTACTGAAATAAATGGTGCACTGTTAAGCTCCCATACCTGGGTAAAGAGACTAGATTTTACCCACTGATTCCTTATAGCAGCAGCTGTGACAAAGCTTTGCTACTGAATTTAAAATCTGGCTTATTTTTCTGGTCATCTGTAGTCTTAAATCCATGATTTCAAAATGTAGGGAGGGAAAAGTCAATGTTTTGTAGCTCTCGGACCTCAGTGAGTTTCGTGATTCTTGGAAGAAGTACAATTTTATGAAGCTGCACTAGTCATTGTCAATTTAAAACGAATATAAAAACATATTTTAGAGCTAAATTTTCTTTTTCAGAAAAATGTTGCATCATTTTTTTAACCATAATTCATATAATTCCAGATTGCAGTTGGGGGACCTAGAAGCCAGCTTCTTTAAAACTTATAGTAAAAATTTCTGTATTAACAATATAGTTTCTGTTCATCAACATTCTTATTTCCATTGGGTTTTTGTTGTGGGTTTTTTGTTGTTTTGGGATTTTTTGTTGTTTTTTTGTTTGTTTGTTTTCAACTCTATAAATCCTAAATGTGATTTTCATTTGATTTTTCCACACTTTAAAGTACATCTGTTCAACATTTGGTTCTTTATATACTAGGAAATATGCTCTGAAGAAATATTCATTTTTCTTTTCAGACTACAAAGAAAATGCAACAAAGCTGCACTATTTTTTTTCTTTTCAGTAGCTCACACTTAACCAGCTAACTCCCACACTTACTGAAAGCAGAGCTGTGGTTTAATTGACATGAGGATAAGTCAGTACCAAAAATATTTACTAAAATGTCACAGAATCACATGATGGTTGAGCTTGGAAGGGCCCACTGGAGGTCCCCTAGTCCAACCTCCCTGCTCAAGGATTCCCTAGAGCACTTTACTCGGAATTGTGTCCAGATGGTTCCCGAATATCTCCAGGGAGGGAAACTCCACAATCTCTCTGGGCAAGCTGTTCCAGTGTTTGGTCACTGCACCATGAAGTTCTTCCTCATGGTCAGGTGGAATTCCTGTGTTCAACTTTCTGCCCAGGGCCTCTTGAGCCACTGCTGGGCACCACCAAGAAGAGCCTGGATCCATCTCCAGACACAGAGTCCCCAGTGTCTCCACTTTTGAACTGGAATGTAGATTCCAGTTGCTAACTTTTAGAATCCTAGATGGCATCAAAACAGTGTTACAATGTCATTAGTCACACCAGGTCAAAATAAATTTTAGTGGAAACTGTGATCTCTTTCACTACCTCCTATATTGAATATCTCTTACCCTGTGTGATACCAGCCAACAACCTCTATACTGGGAGGATGGTGTTTCCAACTATTAAAAAAAGATCTCTCCCTTCTTTAAATCAAAAAAGAATTAAATATGATCTCCCTCTTTTAAATAGTGCTAAAGAAACATTACTCATAGATCTAAAGTTATTACTGTCATTTTATGCCGTTAAAACCCAGAAAATATCAGAGCAGATGTGTTAAATATTGGTGGAAGACATATTATAAAAATAAAAATAAAAAGAATTTAACCTGTATTGATCTAAGTTCTGAATCTAAGTTCTAAGCATGACATCAGCATAAGTTTTAGTGGAGCTGCTTCTTCAGTTATGGGATGGAATAGCCTAGCCAAGATACTGACTTTTCTGCAGGCTGATATAAAAAATGCAAGGGTACAAAACCCACAAACCATACCTTTGCACACCAGCCAGGCCTGATGATGCACAGAATACAGACTTAAATGAAATACATACTAGCTTCTCAGGCTGAAATAACAGCAATGCTCCCAAACAAAATCTGCCTGCTGCTGCTGTGAGAGCCCTGAAGTTCTCAGGTGATGTTGCTGCTTGTCCAACAGTGACACAAACACAAACACAAACACAACTGAGTGTTGCTTCAGTCCACCTTGTTTTCATCTGAGTGAGCATCCTCTGGTCCCAGGCTAATTGACTACTACTACTTAGAAAAACTAAAGTGAGGGGGAAAGGGAGATGTGTAATCTGCTTGAAGTTCTCATGCAGATTTTCAAATGACTGCACTTACCCAGCTGCCGGATCCCTGCCTAGATAACAGGTTTGGTCCTTAGAGAAGAGTCAGACTGAGAGTGCAGGGTACCAGAGGGAGATAGAGCACCTACCATAAGATAACAAGGAAATCACATATTCTGTGGAGGAACAACCATAACCTGAAGCTGCCAGCATGGAATGTTCTGGAGATGCCATTGCTGAACAGTTTACGGCTCTGTTTTCTCTCCTGGATCATCTATCTGTGATTCATTTGTGGGGAATTGGAAGTAGTAGAAAACAGGGAACTACAGATTAGAAATTTTACCAACTATCTCCATTACAATTTGCTTTGGGACAGCTGGATTCATTCCCCACACATTCCTCTGCACAGAAAAGTGTAGTCTCTGCCTCTTCTGTCACCCTCATTATTGCAAACAAAAAAGAGAGCATGGAATCTCATCAAGCTCTCAGTAATTTCATCTTAGCTCTTCTAATGATGGGTGTATTATTTCTGGGAGGCTCCCATATGTAAGGGATGACTGGATCCCTTCTGAAAGAAAGAAATTCACAGAATTAATTTTGTTCTCCTTTCTGATGTGATATATTAAGTGTTATCCAGTGAAATGGTTCAGTTACTAAGGCTTAAGATTTGTTCTCTGGTTATATCATTTACCACTAGGCACTGCTGCTTTCTTTCTGGAAAACATGAACCTCACAAAAA